>PISX010001141.1:0-192142 GCA_004024625.1 Mellivora capensis | reverse complement strand
TTCTCTCTTTACTTCTGCACCCGCCCCCCACTGTCTCTCTTGCTAAAATAAATAAACCTTTTAAAGACATGTAAGAGGAAAATAAAAATTAAGAGACCAAATGGCATTAACCCACAAATAAATGTTTGATTACCCCAATAAGTAGTTTACATTGACATGAACATAATATTAACATGTCAAATTTTATAACAAATGGATAAAAGTCAAAGAAAGTGCTTTCCCTGTGAATGCGTGTGTTGAAGAAAATTCTCATGGTTAAATTATCCAGTTAGATTTACCTGGAAAAGTATAGAGCTCAGCCTCGATCAACACTAATACCTTTAAAAATTAAATTTATTACCATCTGTAAGTGTACTGCTTTTTGGTCCATCACTTGTAACCATCATTTGTGTACAGAGTTTCTATTACTGGATTACTTCTCTCTGTTTTTTTAAGATTTTACTTATTTGAGAGAGAGACAGAGAACATGAGGAAGGAGAGGGATAGAGGGAGATGGAGACTCTGTGCTGAGCAAGGAGCCCAATGTGGGACTCAATCCCGGTACTCCGGGATCATGACCTGAGCCAAAGGCTGACACTTAACCCACTGAGCCACCCAGGAGCCCCACTTCTCTTTTTTTTTTAATTAGAGAGAGGGGGAAGGGGCAGAGGGAGAGGGAAAGAGAATCTTTTTTTTTTTAAAGATTTTATTTATTTATTTGACAGACAGAGATCACAAGTAGGCAGAGAGGCAGACAGAGAGAGAGGGGGAAGCAGGCTCGCAGACAGAGAGAGAGGGGGAAGCAGGCTCCCTGCAGGGAGCCTGATGCGGGGCTCGATCCCAGGACCCTGGGATCATGACCTGAGCCAAAGGCAGAGGCTTTAACCTACTGAACCACCCAGGCAGCTGGGAAAGATAATCTTAGGCAGGCTCCATGCCTAGCCAAAAGTCTAACATGGGACTCGATCTCACGACCCTGAGATCATGACCTGAGCTGAAATCCAGAATTGGACACTTAACTGACTGAGCTACATGTCCAAGAGCCCTGGACTACCTCTCTTAAGGCCAAATTCAGGCATTACCTAACTTTACAAGAGCTTATTCAAACTAAACAATAACTATCTGATGGTTGAATGACTTAGGAAGCTTCTTAGTCAAAAAAATTTTTTTTAATCTTCTACTTGACAAATGGCTTAAATCAAGTTGACTTTCACATCAGGAAAACATGATAAACGCTTTTAAAAATCTTAAGGGTTATCATGAAGTAGACTTATTCTGCTTTGTTCCCCAAAGCAAAACCATGACTAAAATAATATGTTTTAAGAAGACATATTTAAAGCGTGCCTGGGTGGCTCAGTCAGTTAAGTGTTTGCTTTTGGCTCAGATCATGAGCATAGAGTCTGGGATTGAGCCCTGAGTTGGGCTCTCTGCTCAGCGGGGAGCCTGCTTCTCCCTGTTCCTCTGCCTGCCACTCCCTGTGCTTATGTGCTTGGGCTCTCTCTCTCTATATATATATAATAAAATCTTAAAAAAAAAAAAAGAAGGCATATTTAAGAAAACTCTGCATAAACCTATACCACATTGCTTTAGACTACTTGGTGGGCCCGTATGCTCCCCATTTCTAGAGGTTGGGTACTCCTTGATCTGGGGAATAGCAACAGAGGCTTCTGCAGTCAAAAAAACAAAAACTGGACCAAATGACCTCTAGTCTTCTTTCCCTGTACGGCTGCATACCCTCCCAAGGTTTACTCTCCTACGGATCATCTTTCTTCCTCTTTATCAGTTAATGCTCTGGTTTATATTCCTGAGTACTAGAAGAAAAAAACTTTTCTCATTAACAGTGATGACAACAATGAAATCACCATTCAGTATTCAAGCCTTAAAGTGTTCCTCTATGATAAAAGCCATTTGTAGATAGTCACCTATGTAACACTTGAAAGAGATACCTTCCTGACAGTTATAATGCTGACGAATGATAGTCAATGAATATTACAGCATTAAGTCGAGAAATCAAACTGGACTTCAACTTTTTCCGAGATTAATTAAATGCCAGAAGGCCAACCATTTCTAACCTTCACTTCCATTTATCTGCTGGCAGCCAGAAAGGAACTCCTGATGGTACAGTAGCTGAACAGATTTAGAAGCTGAAATTAACTGGTTCCGCTCATTAACACAATTCTCTTTGCCCCCAGCTCAAACTTACTATTTTAACGATTCTCCTTTTTAGAGTATCTTTGCTCAGAAATAAAATTTTCTAAAAAAGGTTAATAGACACTGATTTTGCCAGTGGGTGCAAGAGAGTTTTATGCAACCCAAGCAAGTAAATACTAACTCGGAATCCTACAACTCTGTCCAGTGGAATTTTTCCAATTAGCGTCGTGATTGCTAGAGATACAAGATGAAGCCCAACTATCTGCGGCAACTTCAGAGTGCCACACTGTTGAAACCTTAATGGTATTAGCACAGTTAGAAGGTGAGCAGTTTATACCAATTAAACCAAATGTAATTTTAGAACCAATCCACTAGAGAATGTTCTCTAAGTGATGTGCCTTTTCTGGAGTTTAACACAGTCACAAGACCTACAAATATAATCGCACAAGATATATCAAAGATTTACCCAAGTCAAAAAAACCTTTGCAAGTTTTATACCTGTTGAAAATACTGTCTGGGAGAAGTAATGTCACAGCACGGAAGCTGAGAATTTAAGTAATTACACTCAGTCTTACACTAAGGTATAATAGATTATAGAGGCAGGAAGCAACTGCTCTTTCTTCAATCCAGATCTCCCAAGTTAGGGGAGCAATGATGTCCTGAAACTGAAGCAATTACTCCACTTTAAACCTAGGATTCTGGAAACACATCAAAACAGAGTGAGATAATGCTGATTCAAATGGTCCCTGTGCAAATAGGTGGGGGACTGAAATTCCCAAAAGGACCATGGACTTTCAGCGTCATGTCCCTCCCACCAGTTTGTCCTCTGTATTTAGGAGCTGTTTTGTCTGTTCATTTGTTTTGTTTTTCAGATTCCACGTATAAGTGAAATTGTATGGTATTTGTCTTTCTTTCACTGATTTCACTTAGCATAATACCCTCTAGGTCCATCCATGTTGTCACAAATGGCAAGATCGCATCCTTTTTTTTGGCTGAGTAATATTCCTGTGTGTGTGTGACCGTGTGTGTACACACATACATGCATGCATCCATACATACACCACAGGGTTCTGGCATGGGTAAAATAGGCGAAAGAAATTAAGAGGTGCAAACTTCCTGTTGTAAAATAAGCCACGGGGTTGTAAGGTACAGCATAAGGAATGTAATTAATAATACTGTAGTCACTTTGTGTGCTGACAGATGGTAACTGTTGTGAACACTGCATAATGTATAAACTTGCTGAATCACCATGTAGGGTACCTGAAACTACTATAACATTGTATGTTCACTGCATTTCAATACAAAAACACACATCCACGCCAATCATCGCCCATTTTCCTTTAAGTTGCTCCTGAACTCCCTGCCATAAAATGCACTGAGACCACCACCATTAGGATGCCAGAATAAAAAGGGAATCCATAACTGATGTTTAAAGAATTGGATAGGAAATACTTACTCTTAAGCTTGGTGGATAAAAAAAATTTTAAAATAAGAGCAGTTCGCATTCCAGAACTTACTATACCTCTGAATAATGAAGAATTCTAGCAAACCAGTCATTTATGATCCAACTTAAAGGGAAATTAAAGGGGGGAAAAAACTACCCATGGCCCCATTTTGTCCCCAGAGAAATGTGTGAATGGGTAACACAGGCTAAAAGAGGAGGATTCAAGATTTAGCCAGTTCTTTGTACCGGATTCCTGCCCTTGCGCTGTGCAGATGTGAGTGTGAGTGAAGTTCACTTGCTATCCCTGATGGGGCATTTCTGGCAGAACTGTGCAGGAGTCTTCTCAAGGTCACTGGAGAGTAAAAACAGAGCATCTAGAATCTATGTGAGACCACACCAAAAAGACAGCTGTAAAAGTTGAAAGAAGAGATAAAAGGGACTAAAAAAGAAAGATATGGGGGAGCCTGTTTGGCTCAGCCGGTTAAACATCTGCCTTCAGCTCAGGTCAGTCCTGGGATCGAGCCCCACATTGGGCTCCCTGCTCAGCGGGAAGTCTTCTCTCTCTCCCCCTGCTCCTCTTCTGCCAACTTCTCGCTCTCAAATAAATAAATAAAATCTTATAAAAAGAGAAAGATATACTGGTGCCCCCCCAAAAGTATACCGTACACATAGCATATCATTACATCAGAACAGGAGAGATATACACAAAAACTGCCCTGTATATGTTTGGTCCCCATTTGTAAACCTGTTTGGATTTTGAATCATAATATATGGAGGACAGTGTTATATCCATTGACCATCTTTACCTGGGCATACCAAGATGGCACGGTCCTCACCATTAGGCCTAAATTTGAGTCTAGATGGAAGTAAATCTGTTACTATCACGGGGAATAGGAACTAAAAAACAAAGAACCCCCTCAAACCAAACCCATTTAGCATAATATTAGGAGAAGCATGTGTTTTGCCATTCTTGAAACGCTTATTTTCAAAAATCATTCATATAAAGACAGCTACAGACCAGAAAGGCATACTCATTGCATATTTTTTCCTCAAAACGAATAGACATCTGGCAATATATCAAAATCATAAACAAAATAGTGCATACCAACTCTTTTGAGACTATATGAAGGACACAACCATCTTCTAAACCAACTCAGACATTTTGGATTGTAAATAAGCGTAAAATAACTACATGGGAATGGGTAAGTGAAAATGATCGTTTGGGTGCTCCTTCTTCTTTTGCAGTGTTCTGAATTTTGAAAATGCCCCAATTTTTCTTCTCCAGCATGACCATAAGAATCCTAAACCTTCCACGGTACAATACTGTGAGCTGTAATGCAAACTCATTTCGGCCACAACTAGACAATTAGGCCAATTCCAGAGTCACTCCTTCCCATCCCCATGCAAAAAAAAAAAAAAATATGCAAGCCAATTCCATTTAGATGAGCATGGCCTGGTTTCCCGAGCTTGTAGATAAGGAGGTAAAAACACTCTATCACTGCAGAATGACAAATGCTAAATTGAGTAAGGACCTAAAGATGAAATAAGTCTAGGGGAAACAAGACGGTGAGAAGGCTACTTTTCTCAAAGCCCTACAAACTAGCCATACTAGCCACACTTTGGGGCACTGGAGGCCCTCAAGTCAGACAGCATTAAGCTGCAACCAAGATCTAAGGCTCTTCGAGATTTTAGCCCTGAGTATCACACCTCCTGTCCTTTTCCAGGAGGAAAAGGAGGAAGCGGCGAGTTTGAATCGTGCCTTCGCTGCTACACGGACACTGTCCCACATCGCAGTCGGGCTCAATATTTCTGCTCAACTGTGCTATTCCTAGGTTCTTCCAGAAACAGCAGGGGTTTTCCACAAGCTCTCTTCCAATACTAATCAAAACACAAGGTGCCGAAGGGTGATCAAGTGAATGACATGATCATCCTGGATGCAATTTAAGCCCTTCAAGGGCATTGCCCCCAGTTTAAGCAGAATGCTGCTGTAGGGGTGCTGGGCTGGCTCAGTCGGTTAAGCTTTTGACTTCTCCTCAGGTCATGATCTTGGGTCCTGGGATCGAGTCCCGCATGGGGCTCCTCTCCCTCTGCACCTCCCTTCACTTGTGCGCACGTACTCTCTCTCTCAAATAAATAATAATCTTTAAAATTTTTCCAAAAATGTTGCTGTTAACAACAACAATACAGGAACTGTGGTAGAAGATTCTCCATACCATATCACATCATCTCCTTAATGCTGTAGGTCTGTGCTCTGCATTACAGTAACCAGTAGTCACAGCGGCCACTGAGCACTTGAACTTGGCTACTGCAAACTGAGCTGTGCTGTTAAGTGTAAAGCGCACACTGGATTTCAAGGACTTGGTGTGAAACATAAAGAAATGCAAAATATTTCATTCCTTTTTACCTCATTTTACTTTTTAATGTGGGCTCTGGAAAATTAAAATGACCTATCAGGCTCACATTATATTTCTATTGAATAAAACTGTTGCCGACTTTCTTTAAAAAAGGAAAAGCATTTGAAACACGCGACCTAGTTCTTTGCTAGATCTATGCTACTTTAGCCCAAACCCAAGGACTATCTAAAGCCCTAAAACCTATTGGCTATTAAAAATAGCTGTAAAAATCCAAAACATCCTGCATTGTACTCATTTCCTTAGGTCAGAGGTTCCTGTCTTTACTTGGTGACAGGCAGGAGGTAGGCTTGATCTCTCTCCATCTAACTCTCCTCGCCTGCTGCTAGTCCCACATCCCAAGAAAGCCACTAGGCAGGTGGTCTAAAAAGGCCGGCAGAGGCAGCAGTGGGGTACCGTGGTTCCCCAGGAAGGGGAAGAAAGGCTGGGCCTAAGTCAGAGCCAGCCTTCTCAGCAGAGGACGGCGTCTGAGAGAAAGAGAGGGACCGACTCCCCATTTCGAGCTCTGAAAGAGGCCCAACCACAGGAGCCAGGGACAAGCCTTCAGTGTCTCACCAGAGCTCTGATCATTGTTCCCAGCCCCTGGGGACACTGCAATGACAGTCCCCACACCGATTCTGGTAAATCCTGCTCCAGGCACGAAAGCTCAGTGGCAGAGGCATTTCCTTAAACAAACAGGAAAAGAACCCACCGGCTAGTTATAGTTTTTGAGCTTCTGGAACTGCGAAGTTTCTATAATGTATCTGTGTTCATGTAAATCTGTAAACAAGTCAGCCTCTGGTCAAAATTTAAAACCTCACAGTAGGAACCTACGTTGTCAGGGCCAGGCCAGTACTAAGCCACATAACTAAAATAAATGGGCAGTAATTTCTCATTACAGATCCCAGTTTTTTGACATTTCCCATATGTCAGTTTTACAAAACAAACAAATATACCCTGGGGAAGGGAGCTATATTTAATGATGGTGCCATCAAATAAAAAAAAAAGGCAAATGAAAACCAAATACTCATAAATGTAAAGTGAGAATCAAGTCAATACACTGACAAATAGAAATGCTTGAAATCAACCGGCTTTCCAGATCCACCAAGGAATGGTCAAGAGGGCAGAGGTGTTAAAAACAATGAGAACAGTTAGTTGGCAGCTGAATTTAAAATGAGAAGCTTTGAGGTTCAGCTCTAATACTGATCTGAGCTGAAACACAGAGCAATACGACAGATAATAAAACCTTGCATGTCAAGATTTTTATTGTGCTACTGAAGTCAAGACACAGAACATTCATCTGGAAGCCTCCCCAGGAAGGCATGATGTACCTGGGCCATATCATGTACAGGTAAGGGCTATTTCGCTATTGAGTAAAAGACTGAAGATTTTTTTTTAACAGAATTGCCACTGCAAGTGCTCCCAGGATGAAAAGATCATGTTTGGTGTGGTCTCTCTGGAGTAACAGATGGGCCCTGTGGATGTGACCAGGATCATGTCAGAGTTATTGGCATACCAGGCTTGGGACCCAAAGGACAATTAACAGCACAGTCCCCCTGACTGTGCACAGGAAGAAAAGAACTTGGGATTAATGCAAATGGACCCATGGTTCTGGACACTGCCTAGGAGGAGGCAATTAGGGTCTAGACCCCCTAATCTGAGAACATTTCCCTAACCAGTAGGGAAGTGCACCTTTAGTCAAGGGGGTCAGAAAGCCAGCCTAGGGCAAGCCACTCTGGGGGTGAGGCAGGCTTGTTTGCCCAGATTCCAGCCCAGAGGACTCTGAGCAGGGCCTCTGAAAGAGCTAGAACATCCTACTGTGGCCCCTAGAGGGCGTAGCAGGGGCTGGGTGGAGGGCACCACCTTCTAGAGGAGCCATGCTTTTTACTGATTCAGGGTCTGTATTCTTCTGTGCCACCTGGTGTCAGTCATCCCCACCATCCATCCCAAGGGCAAAGGTACTTGGTTGAATCTCCTAATGATAAAGAAAAAAAAAAAAAAACTTTTTTTTTTTTTTTTAAAGCAGACCTGTGGTTGGAGGCACTGAAGCACTGGTGGGGGTTTGAGACATTTGTATAGACTTGATGTGGTAATCTGGTCTCCACATTCCTCTGTGGCTTGGATGATCTTGGCTGGGTGTATGCACAGGCTGGGGGTTAACTAGCTTTCAGCTGATCTATACACCCCCCCCATCTTAAGTTCATCATTTACGAAATGTTTTCAAATGTATTACCTCATTGTAATCTTACTCTGAAAAATATTAACATCCCCATTTATACAAGGCTAAGAGGGTAAGCGGATCAAGCTCTTCCTGAGAGAGCTCCTATTTCCCACCTCAATCCATCAGAGATCTACTGGAACCAATGCTTCTACTAGCCATACGCCACACCTGCTTTACTTATAAGACATCCCTGCTCACCCCTGGATGTAAACCCTTCTTGTCAGGTTCTTCAGTTCCTCTCTTTACCCACTTTCTCAAAGTGTGGCAAATTGCAAAAACAGCCCTGGTTTTCTATCTCTCTTCAAATCTTTACCCTTCACCATATGAATTTATGACTTTCTCTGAGCTCTTAGCTCTGTGACTTGCTTGGCCCAAAAAGATGTTGGCAAACATGACCCAAGCAGAAACTTGAAAAACACTTGAACTGTTGTGCTTGCTCATGTTCGTGTCTGCTGTCAACATAATGATCAAGCTATGCCCAGGGTAGTCTATGGGTCCCGGGAAGAAGACAAGAGATACAAAGAACACAGCCAAGTAATCCCAGCATAGATCAGCTGATTAGCTAGCTAACCCCCAGACGTACAAATAATCTCAACCAAGATAATCACAGCCACTTTGGTGATTGCCATCTAACTTCAGAAACATGCACGGTAACTACTTACCACTCATGGCCACCAAGCTCGTTAGAACTTCTCTCATAACCCAATCCCACTTCCAGACCACTGCCCTTCCACTCACAAATGGTCATCCCTTCTCCCCTGCTGCTCAGACTATCTGGCTATGCCATATACTGCCCTCTACCTTTTCCTCTTAAAACCCCAATCCCTTTGTAGTCTTGAAGATTGACAGCTGGTTGATAGTTTTACTCTACACCACGCCCTATCGTCCAGAGTGACTTCCTGCCTTTAGCATCTCAGTCTTGAGGTTCCCCCAATGTCAATGAGATTCACCTTCATTCCATGGCTGCCACCTACTCCCCTGGCCACCACATAAAATGTGTCAGTACCTGTAAACACTCTACCTCCAGAAGAGTAAATTAAAAATCCCACTCTCTGCCCATACCCTCTCATTTTTTCCATCTCTCACTTCTTTACTGTCACTATATTTATTCTTCGATTATTTAAAACCTGCTATGTCCCAGGCACAATGCTAAACACTGAAGAAATGGCAGTGAATGAGAAACATAGTGTTTGAGGTGACAAATTCACATGATTTCCATCCTTAATGAATTCTGGACACTAACTGCTACTACTTCCCTTGTATCTCTTTCCCACTCTCCACAGGGCTTTTTCAAACATTATCTCCTTGAACCACCTACCCTGCCTCATGAAGTTCCCATAGATGATTTATCTCTTATACATCATAAAGAAAATTGAAGCCATCAGGAAAAAAAAATCACCTTAATTTCCCACCATATCTCGAAATGCACCTGCCCCCACACTTGCTTCTTCCTCATTCCCAGCTGTCAACATCAAAGATGTGTCTTTTCATTTGTTCAAGCCTAACGCTCCCACTTGTGCCCAGGACCCCACATCCTGGGATCTCTACTCCATTATTTACTCCACTCTCCACTTAATCTTCAGCCTTTCCATTTCTACTGAGTCATGAATGCACAGTAGTTTTCTTTGGGTAGGACTGACTAGCTGCTCAAACACATACCAGATCTCTCCCTTCATGCCATTTTTCTTGTTCATGTAGAATGATACTGTGGCTATGTGGCAGGTGGCCTTCCGAAGGCAGTCCTCACTCATAGCCAGACAATGGGGAAAGAATGGAGGATGATCTGAGGAGGCCAGACATTGAGGTTACTTCCGCTCTCACTGCATGGACTAGAACCCGGTCATACGGCCACACCTTAACTTTGAGGGAGGCCAAGAAAGGTAGTCTAGGTGTGTGCCTCACAAGAAGATGAAATGGGTTTTGGTGGATTCTAGTAAGCTCTGTCCTTTCTCCTGAAACACAGGAATTTGGGGGTCAGAAAGATCAGAGCTCAAATCTCAGGCCTGTGACTTACTGGCTAGGTGATGGTAAGCTGGTCTCAGGGTTTAGACACACTGAGAGAGACCCCAATGAGTCTCCTACACTGAACAGGGTATGAAATGTATCTGCCCCATGCCCTGTTGACTAGCTACATGTAGCTAGTGCTCCCGATTCTGGAAAACTATAATGTTTAAAGGCGAAGGGGAACTGTTGTTCATTTTCATGTCTTCCACAAATAAATAAAAGGGAAAATTCCAAGAAGGTTCTTGTCTCTTCCAGAAAACAAAAAAATTAGGAGAGGTGTCTGCAAAGTATTTAAGTCCCTACTGTAAGAATTCTCAACCCTTGGTTGCACATTAGAATCCTCTGGGGAGCTTTGTAAAATCTTGATGCCTGGGCCACACCCAGAACCAATTAAATTAGAATCTCTGGGGGTGGGGCCAAGCATTAATGTTTTTTAAGTACTCCAAGTGATACCAATGTGCAGCCAAGGTTGAGAACCACTGCTTTAGAAGAATGGGCATTCAATATTCTACTTTTTCTTTTTAATTTGAGCAAGAAACAGAAATATTAAATATACTACTTACAGTCAGGCAAGATCATTCTGCCTTGATCATTTTTGTTTTGTTTTTTTTATGTGACGTTAGTCACCATACAGTACATCATTAGTTTTTGATGTAGTGTTCCATGGTTCACTGTTTGCGTATAACACCCAGTGCTTCAAGCATTACATGCCCTCCTTAATACCCATCACTGGGCTCACCCATCCTCACCCCCTTCCCCTCGGAAACCTTCAGTTTGTTTCCTGGAGTCCACAGTCTCTCATGGTTCGTCTCCCCCTGTTTTCTCCACTTCATTTTCCCCTTCCTTCTCCTAATGTCCTCCATGCTATTCCTTATGTTACACATATAAGTGAAACCATGTGATAATGTGTTTCTCTGCTTGACTTATTTCACTCAGCATAATCTCTTCCAGTACCATCCATGTTGATGCAAATGGTGGGTATTCATCCTTCCTGATGGCTGAGTGATATTCCGTTGTATATATGGACCACATTTTCTTTATCCATTCCTCTGCTGAAGGGCATCTCGGCTCTTTACACAGTCTGGCTATTGTGGACATTGCTGCTATGAACATTGGGGTGTATGTGGCCCTTCTTTTCACTACATTTGTATCTTTAGGGTAAATACCCAGTAGTGCAATTGCTGGGTCATAGGGTAGTTCTATTTTTAATGTTTTGAGGAACTTCCACACTGTTTTCCAAAGTGGCTGCACCGACTTGCATTCCCACCAACAGTGTAAGAGGGTTCCCCTTTCTCCACATCCTCTCCAACATTTGTAGTTTCTTGCCTTGTCAATCTTTGCCATTCTAACTGGTGTAAAGTGGTATCTCAATGTGGTTTTGATTTTAATTTCTCTGATGGCTAATGATGTTGAACATTTTTTTCATGTGTCTGTTACACATTTGTATGTCTTCTTTGGAGAAGTGTCTGTTCATGTCTTCTGTCCATTTTTTTACTTGGTTGTTTGAGTGTTGAGTGTAAGAATTTCTTAATAGATTTGGATACCTGCCCTTTATCTGTAGTGTCATTTGTGAATATCTTCTCCTATTCTGTGGGTTGCCTCTTTGTTTGTTGACTATTTCTTTTGCTGTGCAGAAGCTTTTTATCTTGATGATGTCCCAAAAGTTCATTTTTGCTTTGTTTCCCTTGCCTTTGACATGTTTTGAAAGAAGTTGCTGTGGCTGAGGTTGAAGAGGTTACTGCCTATGTTCTCGTCTAGGATTTTGATGGATTCCTGTCTCACATTTTGGGTCTTTCATCCATTTAGAGTTTATCTTTGTGTATGGTGTAAGAGAATGGTCCAGTTTTACTCTTCTATATGTAGCTGCCCAATTTTCCCAGAACAACTTATTGAAGAGACTGTCCTATTTCTGTTGGATCTCTGTCCTGCTTTGGGTATGGCTGGCCTCTCTACTCTATTCCATTGGTCTATGTGTCTGTTTTTGTGCCAGTATCACGCTATCTTGGTGATCACAGCTTTGTAATTTAGCTTGAAATCAGGCAACCTGGTGCCCCCAGCTTTGTTTCTTGCCTTAATCTTATAGGCTCTGGGAACTATTTCTAAGCAATATTTCTTAATGTAAAGAACAACTAAAACTGAGACCTATTTCTAAGGAGCTTCCTGGAGCTTCCTAAGCCCTATTAAGACCCTACTAAGTCAACATTTATCAGTCAAAAAGCAGAGAAGTTACTGCACTACTAACATAAATAATTTAATAACCTAAAAATAAATACAATAATTTGCCTTTCCATGACACATTTCATCATGAATCTGGCTTTAAAGGTCTCAAGAGATGTGCATGGTCAGAACCAATCTGGCAGCAACATTTCCTCTAGTTGGTGGGTTTCATACAGCCTTATGACTCAACATTTTTAATAACAGCACTCTTGAGGGCTGAGTATTGTGGCTTCCTGGGTAGAAACCAGAAATGCTGAATGGAAAATTATGGCTAATATATTATTTGGTCATATTTCTAGCCTACAGCCAGCCTGGGCTATCCCATCTTTATAAAGAACTATGCTGCAGGGCTCTCAAAAACCAACCAACCAAACAACAACAACAACAACAAAACCCAAACCAAACACACCCCAAAACTCATTCACCTGTTTGCCAAGAGAACAAGAATCCATGAAACTTGGCTGTTGACAACATAATTCAGTACCAATAGATACTTATTTCTCCTCTGTGTGACTCTAGCACAGGCACTTGGTGGGGAGGGGAAAGAGCTCAGAGATGTATCTAGAAGATAATTTGGGAAAGAAAGGAGTGGGTGGGAACTTAAGGAAGAGTATGGCTGTAGGTGGAATTGGTTCTTTGTTTTCTGTGAGAGGAGGAGATTAGTTCACACTGGGGACACACTTGATTGGAGATATCTAAGCAGCCAAGACTGTGGGAGAGGAGTCTGGACATCAGGAGAGACACAGGGAGTTTTTGGGATTTTGGTGGTATTTAAAAAGTCAGGAGATGTGATGAGGTCGCTAAAAGAGTGAGTACAGAGGAAGAACTAGTAAAGGGAGCTGAGACACCCAGCGAGTTGTAAGGAAAACCAAGAGAATGGGGTGCTTGCTCTGGAAGCCAGATCAAGAAAAATCCCCAGAACTTACGGGAAGCTTCAAAATTCTCAGAGACTGAAATTTGATCCTCTTCTTGCTTAACTGGAAGAATGGAAGCTGAACTCCAGAAAGGTGTTTGATCTTACTTCCCACATGGCATTAGTTTCAGCAGCTTGTCTCCTCACTCCAGGGAAAGCCAAGTTTCTCAGCAATGACAGGGTCTGCCAGTAACACTTACGAGTGGGAATAAATAAAACTGACGATGATCACACTTCCCTGTTTACCAAGTGTTGCCTCACACACGGGATCTCCTTCCATAGAACCCTACAGCCTCCCCATGACGGGAGGAGGGAGTGGCCTCGACAACTCAGATTCAAAGACCCTACAGCTCAACTGGGCCTTGCTGGTGGCCATCGGAGATTGTGGAGGAGCTAGCTGAGGATTTGGCTCTTTGGACCTCGAATCTTTGCTTCTGTCTTCCATGCCCTATCGCTTGTTATGGTGAATGAGGAGAAAGCCAGCTTCTTACCCTCAGCAGACAAGGGTGTCCTGTCCCAAGCACAGAGAAATAGCCACACAACTGAGATCTATACGCCGCTTTGGGGATCACACCATTACACACTCTTTATTGGGGAAAGAAAGAAAAGAACCAGGTCGAACTGAACGAGTTACGGGCCCCCAAATCCCAGGCCGGTGAAACAGGCCTGTTTTTCTTTGCCTCACTACTGTGCTACCTTCCCCACCGAAGGCCAACTTGCCATCATGGTTCTCGATTCATCCATCTGTCCAAGGAGCACTGGGACCTGATCTAATGCCAGACACCACATACCAGTCAGAGTCTTAAGCAACATTATAGCTTTTGTTTTAGAACCCAGGAAATGCAGGGACTTGGAGCATTTCGGCCCCAGGCAAATCAAAGGAAGCTTAGATCCTGGATCCTGGATCTAAGCATGAAAAATTTCAAATCTTTTAAAGAATGAATCTTAAGACCAGTCATCAATACACCGAGTTCTTGCTAAGACCTGGCTAACCTAAAAATTTTGAGACTCACTTCGGGGATCCAAAAGCAGGGCACTATGATTAAATTGATTCTTTTTGCCTTTATAAATTACAAATGTGTGGACTATTGGCTATACAGAGCCATAGGGTAGACTGGAAATGCAGAGGTTACTTATTTATACAGCATAGCCAGGATTAAAATTCTGTATGTGCATCTGTTTGTGAAGCCAGTGTGGTTGGAAAGTAATTACATCAGCAAAATTGAGTGGGATGGGCCAGCAGAGCTGGGCTGCTAGGTTTTGGAAAGCCAAATGACCTAGCAATTATTCCCTTTTTCTCAACAGGAAGCTGCCATGTTTTGTTTTTAACTAATTAATTTCTGAAAGTTCATAAATGAATGTCATACAAAATTTAAAGAATACAAAAGGATTCTATGGTGAAGAGAATCTACCTTTTACCCAGAACCCACCCCTAAGCTCCTTGCTCCCTTTTCTGGAGCTGACCATCATTACTAGCTTGTGCTCAGGGGAATGGTCTGAAGTATGTATACTTTAAAGACCGTGTTTATTTATTTGAGAAAGAGAGAGAATGCGGGAGCAGAGGGAGGGCCAGAGAGAGAGGCAGAAACAGACTGCCCTTAGCCAGAGGTAGGGTTCGATTCCAGGACCGTGGGATCATGACCTGAGCTGAAGGCAGTCGCTTAACTGACTGGGCCCCTCAGCACCCGCCCCTGTTTGAAATATTTTTATGAGAATTCCTCTGGCCTTCTACTCTTTTCCTTACAGTCTTAGATCTTATTTCTTTAATCTTTCTGTCCTTTCTCTAGCTGCGTTTCTATTGTGTGGTTCATTTAAGATATACCATTCAAAAAAACCACATGGAAAGCTAGGGTCTACAATTTTTCCCATATAGCTGTAATGGCAGACAAAATCTTAGTCAGAGGCTCAGGTTTGGCTTGCTGGGATGACATCATAAAACTTAAAAAAGACTCCCAATGACAGAATAACCAGGTATATCTGCCAGAATCATTATAAAAATCCTGTGTCAAATGAAGGTTTAAAGAAAAGTGTTATCTTTAAACATGAAGAGTAAAATTCTATAGGATGGGTTGATCTTGCTTTAAAACCAGTGAAGTAGTTCTAAGGGTAAGTTAAAACATCTCGATGTCTTTGGAAATCTTTGCCATCCTTGCTGATAGCCAATCCTTTTATCTTAAGCCTTCTGGCAACAGACTTGGCTGTTGCTTAGAGTATAGCCAGAAACTTTTTGGTGAGGAACTGCCACAGAGTCCAACACCTTTGGTGGCCCATATCCTGCCTCCAAGATCTAGGGGCCGTCCCAGTCTATCCAGAGAGAAAGCCTCCCTCGTGCTGGCAGGCTTTATGTACCTATCCATGGGGCTTCTCTGGGCCAGGCATCATGCTCAGTGGCGGCAAGAGAGTGATGAAAAGCATGTGCCCTGTCCTCCATGAGGCAGCGTGTTCGGGACACTGCGGAGCAGCGGGCAGTCACAAGTTTTCCCACACTCTTCAGTGCTCACCAAATGTCAGGGCAAGACGTGCTCAGACCCACCTGCCCCTCTGTCTGATGCTCTGCCTGGTGATGGTGGGTGCCCTCTGCCCTGAGAGCTTGTGCATTCCAGACCTGGGGTGGCTCCTTGAAGGGCTGACAAAGGACAGCGAGGAACGGCCCACATGTCAGAGCCAAGTCTCTACACGCCACTGGGAGAGCTGGTGTGGGGAAAGGCGTCTGATCCTTTTCATAACTTTTCTGTAGGTCCATGGGGACAACTTCTTTGCTTTACTGGGGACACAGGATTAAGACAAAACTGGTTGTCAAGGCCAAACAAAAGAGGCAAGCAATTTCTAAGCCAAGGACTCCAAGAGGGGCCTCTGAAATGCCACGTATTATCCCGTGTTGCAGAGTCAGGGCCTAGCTCCCAGAAAGGGACTCAAAGACTGAAGCACGGCCTTGCTTGGCAACAAAAGACAAGAGCTAGGTCTGGCTGTTCCCATGTGTTTCCACGGAACGGAGGATTCTTTACTTGGTGGTGCTCAGGGTAGTGAGACGCAGCAAGAGGGTTTTCCTGGCGGCCTGCCATCACTGATGGGCTTGAGTTGCAACCGAACGGTATGGAGAATGTCAGAACAGTGTTCTTGCTGAAGTTAGCCTACCCTACTCATGATTCCCCTACCTGCCTTTCCTCCACGTCCCATCTTTTCTCTCCTAAAACATGACTCCCACCCTTTCTACGCAGGCAGACAGGTCCATCCACCTCTGCCCTGTCCCTCGGGAACTTCCACATGGGTCTGCAGAACAGTAAATACATCATGCTCATTTGTGTAGCACAGAAGATCACAGCAGTCTCAGAGAAAAGAATGGAAAAACATTATCTTTAAATTAGGAAAGTCTGAATGGCTTCATGTTTGCTTTGGAGAGCTCGCTGCTTTAGAGAATTTTCTTTTTTGTGTCCTCTCCCACTGTAGCTTTTTAAAACTTCTGTATTTATGACTATCTACAATGCCCACCCCCCCAAATAAAATCATGCATACAATGCAGGAAAGCACGCCAAGCAATCCTAAAATTCCATTCTTCAGTTGTACTGAATTTTGCATTGGCAGCCTACGACTACAAAATAGAGCATGATGATACTGTCAAAGTCACAGTGTTGCTCAGCTTTCCAGTCTAAATCAGGAACTCGGGCTTATGAATCTGAAATGACAATATGCTCTGCCTGAAAACAGGCTCCTGCCTGTCACCCAGCTCTCAGCCCCCTTAAGGCTGCTGGGGGTAACCTCTAAAAAAACACGTGGCAAAGGGTCGTTTCAGAAACAACATGAAGACCTCTTTAGGTAGCGTTCTGAGAGGGACTCGGGCCTGAGGCTCCGCCTTAGCTAATTAATGCTGGGGACCTTTCCCATCGCAGGTGCCCTTGAGAGTGCATACGAGGTGCGGGCAGGAAGACAATCTCCTGCAAGAAGAGGGCACTGTTGCTGGGTGCTTTGGGGAGGCACCAAGCGTTCCAAGTGGAGAGAACACGGCAGGGGCCGGGCTGCCGTGTGAGGTTCACGTTCGCCTGGGCAGTGCCAAGTTCCAGCAGGGCAGACTCCAGTGTTACATTCCTGGCGATGGTGGGACCCCAACAGCCGCCACGGCTGCTGCCACGTCTGCCCCCGGCTCAAGCAGGACACCTGGCCGCCACCAGGACCTTCTTATCATTTAAGGCTCTTGGCCCTTGGCCCTGGCAGAAAACTGCATTTCTGGGCTGGCTAAGATTTCGAAATGAATGGTAACTTGACCGTGTCGGCCAAACCGGCAAGTTCTGAGATAGAACCTCAGAGCAAAGACAAAATAGGGATGGAATCTTCAGTAAGATGTCAAGGGAGCATGGCATGCTCGGGACCAATGTTTCAATGCCAGGAAGTGAAGCCCCCCAGCTCCCAGTATGACACAACTGAGTGGTAAAGTCTGAGCCACCAGGCACACCTCCCCACCTACCACCGTCCCCAGACGAGCTCCCTACTCCCAACTCCACACAGCCAGATCTGTGTCCATTGTCTCCCAAGGCCCCTGGACCTAGCAAAGCATCCTGTAGGGAATTATGTGATGGAAACATGTCTTCCCTTTATTTTTTTTAAAGATTTTATTTATTTATTTGTCAGAGAGAGAGAACGAGCACAGGCAGACAGAGTGGCAGGCAGAGGCAGAGGGAGAAGCAGGCTCCCTGCCGAGCAAGGAGCCCGATGTGGGACTCGATCCCAGGACCTGGGATCATGACCCGAGCCGAAGCAGCCGAGCTGCTTAACCAACTGAGCCACCCAGGCGTCCCCATGTCTTCCCTTTAAATGGCGGAACTAGCAGAGTAGGGGTAATTTGCAGGAATTGACAGGACATTCTCCCAAGAGCATGAAATAGTACCATTTCCAAGGCGTTTCTGTGACTAGGGGTATAGTTGGAAAAGCTGGAACTGTTTGAGTGAAAGGCTTGGGGGGACTGAACCCTTCTGAACCTTCACAGGGGACAGCGTCCACTGGACAGCGAGTCAGAGGGAAATTATGTCCCAACCGCCCTGACTTGACGGTAATTTCCAGAAACCTTGTATCAAGGACACCCACCTATCTGTCCCCTTTATTTTTTCACAAAGACAGAAAACCTAGTAAAAAGGAAGTCAACTGGCTGACAGTCTGGGGCTTTTCTGAACTTCCCCATCCTCCGGAAATGCACAAGCCAGCTTTGCTATTCTGTCCGGGGAGGAAAAGCATTTGATAGAGCAGAACAGCTGTTGACAGTTAAAGATCTGCAAAAAAAAAAGTCAATGCATAATGGATTGCCAACTTAATGAGTTCTGACTCTCCTAAGGTGCTTACTGTGGTCTCTGTGCTCCTGATTGTCGGGTTTCCTGCGCCCACCCGACTGGCCCTCCAGGGTTGGCTACATTCTCCCGGTCTCCCTTCCTCCCCCTTCCTCGGACTGCATGGAGAGCTTTCAAAGTTCTCTGTTGCAGACACCCTTTCCTTAGTCCATGCGCACTACTTTTATGCTCACCATCCCTTTGATCCTTTTCCCCGACATGAGCAAACCTAATGGCAAAACTAGAAGACGGGGATGAGTTTTTCCCAATATGCAAGCTCTCCCTGTCCCCACACCACTCCTGACAACAGAGAGACTCCTTGTCGCCCAGCTGGTGAAATGGATGGGTGAACCTCATGAGGCGAGGGTGGGTTTCCCTAAATTGGGAGAGGAGGGCTGAGCAGAAAGGAGAATCCAAGGAAAAAGAAGACCGCACTGACTAACGGACTTGTGTGTGGTGTTCCTCAAAGTGTGGACTGAAGCCTTCCTCCTTGACAGAAGCTTTGGAGAGCTGTTCAATATACAGATTTAGGAGCATAACATCAGACCTGCGGAACCGGTGTCCCAGGGGCATATAAAATCCGTGTTTCAGAGGAAAACTCTGCCTTGTCTCTATCTCCACAGAGCATGTCCCTCCAGGTTACCAGGCTCCTGGCTTTCATCGCCTCGGAGCTATATTGCCCCTCTCCGAGTTGTGGGTGACTGAGTGACATCAAAACTCTGTCAATGTCCAAGCTGGATGGATCTCCCTGCTCCCTGCCGAATAAAATCAGGTTGGCCCCCATTTGCAATTCAGTTCCTTTACTCGAGATAAATTTATGCTTTCTGCCTTTTCCCCTTTGAAGTGCTAATAGCATCTGTCGCGTTCCCTCATAGGAGTCACCAGAATCGCTAACGCGTGTTCATTTTTATCTGTGCATGAAAGAAATGACGTTGCCTTTTTCTGAATATCATCTTTTAACAGGGGTAGTGACCGGGATCTTTATTTAAAAAGGTATACCCCAGGGGCGCCTGGGTGGCTCAATGGGTTAAAGCCTCTGCTTTCGGCTTGGGTCATGATCCTGGGGTCCTGGGATTGAGCCCCGCATCAGGCTCTCTGCTCAGCGGGGAGCCTGCTTCCTCCTCTCTCTCTGCCTGCCTCTCTGCCTACTTGTGATCTCTTTCTGTCAAATAAATAAATAAAATCTTAAAAAAAAAAAGGTATACCCCAGGTTCCTCAGCACTAGGCAAAGTGGTGAAACCAGCGCTCCGGTGCTCGAGTTGACCACTGTGCTCGGGCCCAATGTAGCCGGCTGGCTTCTTTGGGTAAATCGAGTGTTCTTGGAGCCTGGCCACACTCAGCCATTCATTTCTTAATATTTTTTTAAGATTGATTGATTGATTGATTATTTATTTATTTGACAGAGACCACAAGTAGGCAGAGAGAGAGGAAGGGAAGTAGGCTCCCCACTGAGCAGAGAGCCTGACGCGGGGCTCGATCCCAGGACCCTGAGATCATGACCTGAGCCGAAGGCAGAGGCTTTAACCCACTGAACCACCTAGGCGCCCCCAGCCATTCACTTCTTGTCTGGGCCTGCTTCTGAGCTACAGTGAAAAAGTTATGACAGAAACCTTACAGCCGGCCAAGTCTGAAATATGTACTATCTGGCCCTTTACGGGAATACCATGCCAACCCCTGCTCTAGAGCAACGGCTTGCAAAGTTCTGTACGTGGCAAGCACATTTTTCAGAGTCATTTTGGGGCAGTTGGGGCCAGCTTGGCCAGGGAGGTCAGCCATGCTGTGGAAAGCTCCGCAGAAACACTGACAGAGGGCTTGGCACCAGCAGCCCAAGGCCAGAGGACATGCACTGGGGCTTGGGGGGACGGAGCAGGCTGGCTCTGAAGAACACGCTTCCTGCGGCAAGAGTGGCCCACCCCAGTCAGCTGGGAAAATGCCTTCCTCAGCTCACTCAGCAACCACTGAGGGAGCACCTACTGCTACCTGTGGCAAGCAATGGGTGTCACAAAGCTGAAGGAGATGACAGATGACCACCACGTCCACCGTGTGCCAGTTAAGACAGGAGGCTCTGCAGTCAGATGGTGTGGGTATGAAGCCTGACTCCACCACTTACAAGCTGTAGACCTCTGAGCACATTAAAACTCTCCATGCCTCAGTTTTCTCCTCTGTAAAATGGGGATATTAATATGGTGCCTACGTTAAGCGTTAATACACATAAAACCCTGAGAACAGAGGCTAGCAGGTAGTAAACGTCAATTTGTGCTATACCATAACTAGGACCCCCAGTGATACGCCAGTGGCTGCAGTATGCTCCGCCCCCTCCACGTGCACCCTCTCTGAACCTTACAAGAACCAGGAAGTTGGGATTTATCCCCATTTTCCTGAAGCAGAAATAAGCCCAGGGAGGTCAAATGGCTTTTCCAAGAATGCAAGGTGTGCACAGAATTGAAACCTACATCCAACTCCAAACTCCAGACTTTTTCCAGCATTGCACGCCCCCCGCCCCCAACGGTCTAAAAGGGGTGATGACCTCGGGACTACAGGTCTGTGCTGACAAGGTTTTCTGAACTTATCTTCGGACACACAATCTCTGGCTTTGCTATAGCAGGTTTTTCTGATATAAGACCCCTAAATATTTTCTCTTCAGTAATAAGAATGAAAGACGATATTCACCTGATGAAAACTGTTAAAGATAAAATATAAGGCAAAGCCCTCTATTTCTCTCAAATAAAATACGCAAGGCGTATGTTACACATCCTTTTCTGTCCTAGGTAAAAGTCCAATTAAATATGAAAGCCGATACTGTAAGCAGTTTCCAAAGTGTCCTTAGGAGTCTTTTCTTTAGAACCGGAGGGAACACAAGAGGGTCCCGAATGTGCATTTTAAAGCAGTTGAAATAGCTCCAGCACTCTTTAAATGCCATTAAATGAAAAGGGTTCTCTCTGGAGAGACTAAAAATAATTTGGCTCAAAACACTGTATTCAAATGGAAGCCTCGCTAATTTCAAGGGTCCACACGCACAGGCAGGTTGATGCTACTTTGCACTTTTAGAAATCTTATTTTCAGTTATTCGTAAGTGGTTTATATTCCATTCTTCTAAGCAAAGGATGAGCTACAGCTATGGGCAAGAATAGAAACAGAACCTTATTCTTAACAAGCCAGCAGCCATGCTTAGAAAGCTCGCTGAAGCTGAAACCTAAGATAAGAGTGATAACACTCTCAACATTCAGGAGAAAAGGTCTCCTTGTTTACCAATATTTCCAGTCCTCAAATATTCAAATCTACCTAGTGCATACTTAGAGCTACAGGCAACTTTTTAGGTTTGAAGCAGTTTTGTTGTTGTTTGTTTGTTTGTTTTTTGGATACGTAAGACAGTCTGAAAAAGGTCTGCAAACATATCACCATCATCAAATCTGTCAAGACTATGAAGCTCCCACTTATGGCTGTATTTATTTTGCAACTCAACGGCTTCATACAATTGCAGCAAAAGGCAAAACTGTCAATAGGAAAATGAAACGCTGCTGCTCATGATAGTGAATGGGCAATGAGTTACCTAGCTTTGTGGCTGCACAGAAAATAAGGCCCTCATTACAGCACCATCTCCCCCCAAAAGGCACACATTCTCCTGGGTGGGCTAGAGAACCATGCATGCTTTGTTCTAGGGACAGCCGGCACAAGGGCGTCTGTGAATGACCTTCCACCACACACCGCGCTAGCAGGGAGGCGGGAGGCACTGCAGCTGGGGAAAGCAGGTGCTTCTCACGCTTTGTGGGGGCCCCATTCACTTTTCAAAAGCCCAGGCAAGGTTACTCAACCCAGTACATGCCAGAAGATTTTTTTCTCCTTCAAAGTCCAATTAACTCAGAGATCCTCATAGAACTCAGAGGCATTAGTTCAAATCAGCGCCTGGTCTAAAGGGAAGCACTGGGTGTGTTAGAAACTTTCACAGGGTTTCAAAACCCAGATCTTGGACTGGATTCAGATGCCAGCGCTGCCGCTTTTGAGCAGTGACCTTGGGTGCACTGCTTAATCTGAGTGTCAGTTTTGTCTTTTGTGCAGGCAAAGGGCTTACCAGCACCTGGCACAAAGGTGTTCCATAAATGGCCAGAAAACTTTGATGTGGGGGACAAAGGCAGAAGAAATGTTGATAAAATTAACTGTTCTTAAGAACTGTAGCCCATTGACAACTACTTGAGGCAAGCAAAGGAGACCGCTCCTCCCTCCTCCCCGGAGCTCCCAATCTTAATGTTAATGCCTTAGTAGAGGAAAAACAAAACAAAACAAAACAAAAAACCAAAATCCTTAGCTTGATAATAGCAAGGCCTCTAATATCCCCAGAGTCGTCTTTAGCATATGAAAGTCCTTTTGGAAACTTCCCACATCTTCACATCCCCCAACTCCAGGGGTGTATCATCAGTTGTTCCTCACAATCCTGGGGCAGCAGCTCCTTCTGACCAAGGGTCCTGTCCCTGGGTCCCTGTGCTTTAATAAAAATACCTTTCTGCACCAAAGACGCCTCAAGAATTCTTTTCTTGGCCGTCAGCTCCGAACCCCAACATTTCCACATAATCTTATTATTGGACTTGGCCTTTGGTTTCAAATAGTAAAAAAAAAAAAAAAATGTGCTGGATCCAATAATGTAAAAAAAAAAAAAAAAAAAAGAAAAGGAAAAATTCCAGCTTCTAGGTTAAGCTGGTAGACTAAACACAGGCATCCCATTCCATGGGCTTGTAAGCCATGAAGACCACAGAAAGAAGTTGGTTTGTAAAAGACAAATCCAGGAGAAAAGGAGAGAGGCTAAAAGGAAGAACAATTTGGAAGCTGCAAAACAGATGAGAGTGGTAATCAACTCAGTGGGCGGCAGGCAAGGAGGAGGGGACCTGATCTCAAACCAGCAGGGAAGAAAGCTGGCAAGGGGCCTCAGGCTCCTCTGCAAGATGGAGTTGGGGTTGGGGGATGGATAAGGACGATAGTGGAAAGAAAACAGCCTTAGAAGCTGTTCCTACTAGCTCCTTGCTCCACCCCACTGTTTCTTCCCTACTCTGGCAAACATCCAGAGGACTAGTTCCTGAAGATGGGAAAATATAGCATGTGGCTTGGGAAGCATAGGTGGGCCATGCATTCTCTGAGGGCAGGCCGGGGCATTAAGTGACCAGATAAAGGGGTGCTGAGCCCTGAAAGCAGAGACAGCCTCCAACCCAGTGCTCTTTCCCCAGGAGTTGCCAGGCTGAACAGCAGACCCACTCCTTCCAGCAGGAGACCAGAAGCCTTCTGGGATGGGGGGACATCTAAGCAACTCAAGGAGAAAGACTTCAAGATATCAGACGTTGGGGTCTTCCCGAAAATGCCCAACGCAGATCTCTACCCACCTAATCAGAACTTCCCAAAAGCTTTCTAGTCCATCACGCAACCCAGGATTACCAGACATCTGTACAAAGCCTCTACCAAAGGGGACAGAGATGAAAACAAGTAAGCATAACTTGGTGGGAACAGAGATTACTGCGTTCACGGGAAACTTAGGCAAATACGTGTCAGTGATATCCTTGGAGAAGTAACACACTATATCTACGAAATCAGAAAAGGCAAAAACCCCCCTCCCAATGAAGAAGCCAAAAGCAACATTTTCAGAATCCAAAAAACATTGAGGAGACATGAAGAACAATAGACGTGTTAGAAGGTATCGTCCACAAAAGTAAGCCGTGGGAGGAGAAGGGGAAAATGGAAAAATGAAAGGAATATTCAGAAACATTTCCCAAACTGAAGGAGTCGGGATGCCAGGGCAGAATGGCACGTGATGTGGCGCGCTCCACCGGCACAGAGGAGGAAAACAAATCCATGCCCCAGCCCATTAGTGGCACATTTCAGATCCTCGGGGACAAAAAAAGACTTTATAAGCTTCCAAAGAGAGAAAAAAAAAATCAGGTCAGAAGCAGCCTATCAGGAATCACAATGGCTTCACACTTCTCGATAGCAAGAGTAGAAAATGAGGACAAGCGAGCAACGTGTTAATTCAGAACTTTGATTTTGAACTTGGCATTTTATGCCCCAACTGCCAATCAAGTGTGACAGGAGAATAGACATTTTCCGGCCTCGAACAATTTACTTCCTGTGTAGCCTTTCCTAGAAAGATGCTGGAGGACGGGCTTCACCAAAACAGGCCAAGAGGAAGACACAGGAGAGAGGTCAAGGAACAGCCTGGAGGAGGCTGAAGGGCAGCCCTGGGATGAGGGCTGGGCACCGAAAGAAAAGGACAGCCAATCCAGGCTGGAGCGAGGGGAGTCTGCAGGGATGGACACGCTGTGGGCTGCCATCACAAGATGCCTGCTGCCACAGACCTGGCAGATACAACAAACAGGTGAGCAAGGCCCAAGTCCTTCCCGTGCTGCTTTTCCTGACCGTGGGCCGCTGGCAGTTCTCCTTAGCACACTGGGGTGAATGTCTCAGGCATTGGGGTCTTCCTGAAAATGCCCAACCTTAGCACACTCTGCTGCCTACATAGGCAGAGGACCCGCAGTTCACTGCACAGCGGCACTCTGCCTTGACCTATTTCCGAGAGCTGGAGGCAGGCCTCGGGGAGCTGAGAAGCAGGAATGCAGGGCTGCCGTTGTCCCCTGACGGTCTTCTTGGTGGGCCCTTAGTACCCAGCACCACCCTACAGCACCATCCTGCGCCCGGGGAGGGGAGAGCCCCTTTTTCCTGTGGCTCCACTCATGCCCTTGCCCACTCACAACCTCATGGGACCTGAAGCTGCACTTCTCCCCGAGACTGGAGTTGGATTACCTTCTCTTGGGACCTTCCTCGAGTAGCAGCCACAGCTTCCCCTTCCTTACACAGCAAGGTTTGCTCTTACTGCTAGATTGCTTGGAAAGCAAAATATTGTTTGGGGAGACCCACCTACATGTGGGCATGAAAGAGAAGAGAAAATGGGCAACAGAAGGTAAAGTAGCAGTTGTCCCTTGGGGGGGCGGGGCAGGAGTTCCATGCAAACAGAGGCAGGGGCAGGGGCAAAGGTGGTTCGGGAGCTAATGTCCTATTTCTTAAATTGGAAGGTGGGCACATAGGTGTTTGTTTTAATATCCTTTGTGCTATATTATAGCTATGAAACATTCTTCTGTATTTCGGACACATTTCACAGAGAAAAGAATTATTTGGGTCACAGATTACATCACACATTCCATAGACTCTGTACCATTCGTCTCTGTTGTCCCCCCCTCCAACGGCAGTAGACAGATTCTATTCCAGTCATCACATTCCTTTTTATGTGGCCCAAGACAGCAGTCACAGGAATGCAATTCTACGAGACACCTTACAATAGGGACAAGCAGAAACAGGCCCCTCTATAATTAGCTTTCATGTACAGCCATGATGAGAAACATCTCGTGCTCCTCTACCAGTGGGATTCCCCCCCACTGCCAGGCTTCTAAGACAAACTGAAGGGGCTCGTCGGGAGAGATTGTGTTCACCATCTCCCTGGCCTGGTTTACTCTTCTTCAGACAGACTGGCAATTTCAAGATAAGTACCCCCAACAACTGATTCACTTTCCCAGCACGATGCGGAAGAAAACAGGAGAAATGTTTACCATTAGCTGCTGACCCTGTTTGGTAGATTTCCTTAAACGCTACATATGCTGTGCTCAGGGCGCCGTGGCTGCAAATCGTTTTTCCAGGAAAGGCGTTTTGCTGTTCAGTTTCACAAAGCTGCTCTACCAGAAAAAGTCTCTGGAGGTTCTCCTGTTGCTCTATGTTCCCCTTCTCTGTCCAGTCAAAGAAAGAAAGAGAGAGCAAAAGTACTGCAACTCTCACGTAAGACTCAGGACACCAGAGCCCAAGCCTCTGGCTGCTGCCCAGCCATCTAGCTGAGACACATCCTCACTTTACCTCTTTTGGGGTTCACCTGGAGGGGCAGGTGTTCAGGCTTTGAGCGAGAGTGTCTATTCCACTCATCCAAGCAATAAAGTGAAACAGCTGGTGAAAGATATGAACACAATGGATACACACCCCCGACGTTCCTAAAGCATTGTCAGAACCCGAATCTTCCCCCCACTTCAACTGCCCCCACTTGAGGCAAGAGGGCCCCTTTGGAAGTTCACCTGTTAGAAGACTCAGTGAAGTGAAGCAAGACATGGTCACAGTGTTCTTTTTTCATTAATGTTTCTGATCAAGTAACAGCCATCGGTAATGTACTTCTCCTGGACCCGAACTTCTCGACCTTGGCCGCACGCTGGAATCACCTGGGCAACTTTCAAAACTGCTGATGCCTGGGGTTCACTGATTTACTGGGCCAGAGGCTACATGAGCTTAAAGATCTTCCCCGGGTGGTTCTAATGTGCAGCCAAGGGTGAGAACTATGGTGTATCAGAGAATAATGGTGACCAGTTCCTTCCTGTCAAAAATAAAAAAGTTAACGTTTCCTAAAACCCATCTCTGCTATAACAAAGTGTGTATGCTTCCAGACACCAGGCAGTATAGCTAAGCGATTAAGAGCACAGAATCTCGAGACAGGCTGCCTGACTTTGACCACCAGCTTTGTCACTGGCTAGCTGAGTATTGGACAATTTATATACCTGAGCTGTGCCCCAGTTTGCTTATTTGTGAAATGGGCTCATATTAGTACCCATACCTTACAGGATAGGATGGTGGGTATTAAACCAGTTGATATTTATAGGATGCTTACAACAATGTCTATGACACAGAACATGCCTCAGAAATGTTTGTTAAATAAAACACTGAACCAGTTTCTATAAAAGCTCCAAAGAGAAGCTAAAAAAGAAACTGGCAATTGTATGAACTAAAATAATTCAGAATCAGATAGAACTTTCTTTAGGATGCCAGTTGCATATTTTTGGAGACACACATCCCTCAGATTTTCTGTGCTGCCTCTTATTTTTATAACGGAACTTTATCCAGTTCTGGCAAAGGGGGCATTTTGAGGTCCGAGAGGGAAATTTAACATAACACAGCAACATTCTTTCTTGCTGTGTCCACCCTTCTCTCCATCATTTCAGACATCCGTGTCTCTGTTAATAACCTGGTGTGAGTCTGAGAGCTGAATTTGCAGGGATTGGCAAGAACGGCTTTAGAATTTCAAGTTTTTCCTTTCCAAGGGACATGTCCCTGCCTCCATTCAGAGGATAAAGCAGTATTTTTTCAAAGGGTTCTCTGTCCTGTTGTAGGAAACAGAGGTCCCTGAATTTTTTCTAATTAAAAAAAAAAAAAAAGCTGTATGCCAAGCACCACGCACAGAAATCCATTAATTCTAAAAGATGTTTAAAGCGGGAGATCAAAACTGAATACAGTCTTGAAATATATGTGTGAACAGATATTTGGCTGCATGAGCTTTTCAAGTGCAAGAATAAACATCAACTAGTATTTGAGGAAAGATATTTTCATACGTGCAACTCCTAAATACAGTTGTGTCGAGAGAGCTCTAAATAATATTCACCAACAACACTTCAAATATGTTCAGCTTGCTAATGCTTTCATTCAAAAACTCACACTTAAATTCTCTAATGCCATGAAGTAGCTTCTTAAAAAGAATAAAAACTAATTTTGAAACATGCAGATTACTAATCAGACACCGCTGAGAGAGTGTGTACACAGGCCCCACACTTCTCCATGGGAATCAAAAGCATTCACTGAGTATATATCCTCTGACCCAGGATTCCACTTCTAAGGATTTATTCTCGGAAATTAACTGTACACACGGGCAAAAACGCGAACACAAGAAAGGTCGTCACATTGTTTAAAGGCAGAAAAGGGGAACAAAAGTATCATGGAGCACAGGTTAGCTAGAGGATGGTATATTCACGCAATGGAGTCCTATGGCATGTATCAAGTGAAATGGAAAAGTGTCTGCAATAAAGCTAGTGGGGAAAAAAGGGTCGTTGAGTTATTTGGGTAGTGGGACTCCATCAGTATGGAATATAAGGATACTAATATTAGAAAAATGCATGGAAGGCTATATCAAGTTAAAGTTATCTCTGATTAATGGAATTGTTGGGCTTTTTCTCTGGGGGAGTAATTTCTAATTAATTATGTATGGCTGCTACAATCAAATGAATGAATAAAATATGAAAAAATTCAAAACTAAAATGCAGTAAAGACACGGTAA
Organism: Mellivora capensis; assembly: GCA_004024625.1. Classification (NCBI taxonomy): domain Eukaryota; kingdom Metazoa; phylum Chordata; class Mammalia; order Carnivora; family Mustelidae; genus Mellivora; species Mellivora capensis. The sequence goes on along the minus strand of PISX010001141.1, from coordinate 163,403 downwards.
ATAATAAAATATATATCATTAAAAAGAGAGTAGATCCCTTTTTAACTTTTCCCCCTTTCCTTGAGAGCTGTATATAACAAGCTTCAGGAGTAACACCTAGGAAAGGAAACTATCACACGGCTCTTTATCCACTAAGAAATGGCCAGAAGACAAGGGCCATAGGACTGAACATTTTAAAACCAAATACTGTCTTCTCAAGTAAGAGCTGCCTGCAATGGATCCTGCTGTCACTGTGGCCGGCAGTCAAGTTATTTTGCAATGGTAAATTCTTAAGACCCTATTTATTCTCTCTAAATTGCATCTCTAGAACTTTCCTGAAAATGTGAATTGCCTGTAAGGGACAAATGTTTAAAGGAACTAAGTGCTTAGTGTCTCCAATTAATTTGACTTCTTTCTTACAACCCTCTAGCCTCTTTGTCTTTCCTCCCTTTGCTTTATTCCTCTAGTTCTCCCGAATTTCCTAAAGGTTGGGATCCTTCCCCACCAGGGACAGGCAGGATAAGTCAGTGAAGATTCAGGGAGTGCCAGAGGCTGGTGATGCTTAGGAAGCAAGAAGATCGAACTTTGAAGCCATTCGAGACTCACTTGATGATCTTAGTTCCAATTCAGAATTGGCTTCTCTTCCCCACCTTTTTCTCTCAAAACTAAAATTAGAGCAAAACCCAGTCCTTTTGTAAACACTAAGCACAGCTCTGATATGGTTTCTGCAGAGAGGGTCATGAAGAAAAGGAATCCCTAAAGCCTTGCAGTTCAAGGATCAGCGAGTGCTCACTTCTGGTCCCAAGCATATGCCTCAGATCCCGGAACATGAAATCATAAAATTGCGGAATATTAGAATTGAAAGCGCTAAGTGTTAAAGATGAATGCTACTAATGGTATGGTTGCTCGGCGGCATTGCATGGGTGCTTCCTAGAAATGCAAATTCTCTGGCCCCAGCATGCACATACTAACCCAGAAGCTCTAGCGGTGAGGTCCAGGTATCTGCAGTTTCGTGAGCTTTCCAGACACGTAAGGCCAACAATCTAAGTAAAAACTACTATTACACAGTAAGAAACTGAAGCGCATGAGAGTCTATCTGTCTTCACAAAACTAGAGGGGAAAAGCAGTTATTCTAAGTGAGACAGCAAAATAAAGCAACCTTATTTTCTCCCTGTTTCAACATCTGCAAAAATGTACCTCCAGGTCTCTGGATTATCTTTCATTCCTAGCTGTCTTTTCCTTTTTACATGGCTACACTTGGAGAAACTGTGGCAACCAATACAGAACAGCCCAACACGGTCTCTGGAGCATGAAGAAGGGTTTAATTCAGACTCTTTTTACAAATCACTGGATTAATGAAATTCATCATACATGAGAGTCCTGAGATGTCGACTCCATGCAAATCACATTTAACAAGCTAAAGTGCAGACTTCGACCTTAGCTCCCAGAACACTGGAATGGCAAACACTAGAATAGGAATTTGACTATGCATGAATCTACAAGAAGAGCTGGAGCTCCTTATCTTATTTTCTCAGGCTGTTCCTACCTATATCCACACCAAGACTCAGAGAGGAGCTCTGAACTGTACGTAGTTCTATCTCACAAAAAAAGCTGGCTTCCCAGAAGATCACTTCCAAATCACTTATTTGAAACATGGACACATTTCCTCATACAATGTTGTAAATGGTCTTAGATGTCTAATCACAATAGATTTGCAATAAAGTTGATAGTATGAAAAAATTAATAATTTAAAATTTTCACTCATATGTGGAATTTAAGAAACAAAACATGAAGGTAAGGGAAGGAAAAATAAAAACAGAGAGGGAGGCAAACCATAAGAGACTATTAACTATGGGGAACAAACTGAGGGTTGCTGGAGGGGAGGTGGGTGGAGAGATAGGATAAGTGGGTGATGGACATTAAGTAGGACACTTGAAGTAATGAGCACTGGGTGTTGTATGCAACTGATGAATCACTAAATTCTACCCCTTGAAACTAATAATACACTATATGTTAACTCAATTGAACTTCAATAAAATGTAAAAAATAAAGGCTTCCACTAGAAAAAACATATTCCAATCTCCAATTTAGATGCATCTTCACAAAGGGGTCTTCTCTTGTGACAGAGAAATATAGGGGGCAGATGTCTTTTTCTGCATTCATTATCTTTAGGTTGTAGACTACCAATATCATGGACTTTGGATTCAAGATTCCTGGTCCAAAAGATCTACCTAAAAATTCTGAACTAATAACTTGCAGAAGGCTGTAACTCTGGCTCTTATAGGTACCAAGATGAAAATCAATTAATGCTTTATCTTGCACATTTTCCTACTACCCCTCCCCCTCTTCAGCTGAGCTAGATGCTGCCTCTTTGGAATTCTATTTTCCATTTATCACTGATTTTTCTAAAAATCATTCCTATTACTAATATTTTCTAAAATATTCCTGTTTATGATTCCTTTTTTTAAGATTTTATTTATTTGACAGAGAGAGAGAGAGTAGGCAGAGAGGCAGGCAGAGAGAGAGGAGGAAGCAGGCTCCCCACTGAGCAGAGAGCCCAATGCGGGGCTCGATCCCAGGACCCTGGGATCATGACCCGAGCCGAAGGCAGAGGCTTTAACCCACTGGGCCACCCAGGCGCCCCTAGGTTTCCTTTTTAAAAAGATTCATTAAATGCATAATAAGATATGGATATTTTTAAAGCAACATTAAAGAACCCCCATGACCCTTAGCTGTTGCTCCCAAATCTCTCCATCCTCCCAACTCTAGGCAAACACTAGCCTACATTCTGTCTCTGTAGATTTGCCTATTTGGGACATTTTATATAAATGGAATCATACAATATATGGTCTTTTATGGCTTTCTTCACTTAGCATAATGTTTTCAAGGTTCATCTGTGTTGTACCATGAATCAGTACTTCATTCCTTTTAATTGCCAACTAATATTCCATTGCATGCATGTATCACATATGATTTATCCATCCATCAGTGGATAAACATTGGGGTTGTTTCCACTATTTGGTTATTATGCATGATGCCACTGTGAATGTTCTTACACAAGTTTTTGTGTGGAAGTACGTTTTCTTTTTTAAAAAGATTTATTTTGAGAGAGAGAGAGAGAGAGGGAGGGAGGGAGGAAGGAGCCTGAGCAGGGGGAGGGACAGAGGGAGAGAATCTTTCAAGCAGACTCCCTACTGAGAGAGGAGCCCCACATGCGGCTTGATCCCACAACCCATGAGATCATGACCTCAGCTGAAACCAAGAGTCAGACACTTAACCAACTGAGGTTCCCAGGTGACTCGAAAGTACATTTTTATTTCTCTTGGGTGTATGTATATGAGTGGAATTGCCTGATCACATGGTAACTCCATGTTTAAGTGTTGGAGGAACTGCCAGACTGTTTTCCACAGTGGCTGCCCCATTTTACATTTTTACCAGCAATATAGGAGGATTCCAATTTCTCTACATCCTTGCCAACATTTGGTATTTCTATCGTTTTTATTATAGACATTCTAGTGGGTGGTATCTCAGTGTTATTTTGATTTGTATTTTCTTACTGGATAACAATATCAAGCCTTTTTCATGGACTTATTGACCTTTTGGGTATCTGCTTTGGAGAAATGTCTATTCAGACCCTTTGCCCATTTTTTAATTGTATTATTTGCCTTTTTACTATTGACTTCTAAGAGCTATTCATATATTCTTGATACAAGTCCCTTTTCAGATACACAATTTGCAAACATTTCTTCCATTTTGTAGGCTCTGACATTCATTTTTTAAAAATTTATCACACAATGTGTCTGACTGCATCCTTATATATCTATATCTATCTATATATGTTGACATATATATCAACATATTCTCTACTACTCCCCCACTCAGGTGGCTGCAGCCACACACCAGCTGCCTTTCCCACTGCTTCCTTCCACCTCAGGACCTGGAATACTTCGCCCTTACCTCAGCCTGGAATACTTCTAGAGCATGTGGCCTGTGGCCTCACTTCATTTGGCTTCTGCTCCAATGGCACCACCCCAGAGAGGCCCTCTCTAGAACTGCAACTCCCTTTGCCTGTCTCCCCATTCCCTTACCCTTCTCTTCTAGAAATGCTATAAAAATATAGCAGCAGTTGACGTTTGTCAGAAATTTATATTTGTTTGCCTTTTTTTGGATAACTGGATAAAATGAATGCTTTCTTAAATGTTTATTGGCAGCCATGTGGATATTGATATTTCTTCTTTTGTAAATATCCCCTTTGTGACCTTTGCTGATGTTCCCATTGGCATATTTGTCTTTGTTAATTTTTAGGAATATTTTCCCTTTGTGTATTATCAATAACTTCCCCAGCTGTGTTTTCCTTGTTCATTCACAGTGTTTGCCATGTAAGAGTTCTTCATTTTTATGTAGACTGATCTATTAGTCTTTACATTTATTCACTGCCTTTGGTGCCTTCTCTGCTCGAGGATTCACAAAAGTGAATGGGCTTTAATACTAAAGACACTTTTCATAAAAATCCCTTTGCTGGTCTGTCTTACAATCTCTCATTCACAAAGCCCATTCATCGCACCACTACAGAAACTGGGTTTTCCTCCACCCTCAGCTCTCCTCCTTCATCCCAGCAATGAGCAGCTCTACTTCCATTTTACTGAAAGCATCTGGCAACTCAAAAGTCCACTGTGAGAGACTATTACAGTAACAGTCCCAGTAAAGTCACACCTCCTCCCCAAGCCCTTGTATTGTGTCCTGCCTCACAATGACTCTGGGCTTGGTGATGTCACTGCTTTTGACTAGTGGGACGTTGGCCAACACCTTGTAGGCAGAGGCATGAGGTATGCACGTGTGCCACTCCTGGGAACACTGCTGCTAAGACGTGAAAAACCCAGGCTTGCCTGGAAGATGGGAGACAATGTGGAGGTAATACTTTGTTATTAGAAAGCACACAAAGCATAATTAGCTCCCCTGCTACTTGGGCAAAAGAATATCACTTTTAGCCCAAAATTACCCAGATTCATTCAGGTAAGAAGTATCTGACACTTGCTAGATGCAGAAACGAAAGGAACAGGGCTGGGGAAACACACAAACATGGTTAAATTGTACTTGGGCCTCCTATATATAGGTCATCAAACAGTAAGATGCGGAGCTGGACAGAAGTGACAGAAACAGCATCGTATCTCTAGAAGTGACAAACTGTGGGCAAAGCTTAAGAGATTCCCTTGCAGGGGTGCCTGGGTGGCTCAGTCATTAAGCATCTGCCATTGGCTCAGGTCATGACCCAGGACCCTGGGATCCAGCCCCTCGTGGGGCTCCCTGCTTGGTAGGAAGCCTGCGCCTCCCTCTCCCACTCCCACTCCCCCTGCTTATGTTCACTCTCTCCCTGTCTCTCTGTCAAATAAATAAAATCTTTAAAAAAAAAAAAGAAAAGAGTTTCTCTTGCTGTTGGAAGAAACAAAAAAAAAAGGTGCTTTTCACAAGTGGGTCTTCCATTTCTCTGCTTTACAAAAGAAAGTAGGGGGTTGGGGAGAAAAAAAAAAACTAGATCAAGGGAAGTTTAAGAGCCTTTGTGTACTTAGGCTTTCCAGCTGGGTACACAGCTCAACCAAATATCTATCCTTTCCTGCTGTTAATAGAAATACATGGAATTGCTCTTCCAGGAGGAAAATGGTCACACATCACCAAGGAGACCAGGAGACCCTCATGACAGAGTTTTGTTTTTTGTTTTTTGTTTTTTAAAGATTTAGGAATCCAAGCAACCCTCGACTCCTTTCTCGGGACTCCACCAAGAGGGTAACTGAAGCTCGTGCCAAAAGAGAATTCACATAGAATTTGGTCTGTTCACATCTGATACTGGGAATCAGCTGAAATCTGAAGTGCCTTAAAACTAGCTCATTGTGAAGGCAGACATTCTGGCATGAAAACTAGAAAAGGCTGCCACCAAAATAAATGCACATTGTCTTGCACCAACTGCTACTAGAAAGTGATCTCAAGGATTCTAGCAGAAAAGGAAGGCATGATTGACGAGAAATCGAGCATGAGACTGACTGCTCTTGGGAGAAATGTAAAACAAAATCATTTTCCAACAGAGGGTATTTCTCATAAAACTGGAAGACAAGGGTCTTTTTCTGTAGTGTGCCACAGGGAAGAGATAGGATGCATATTTTTCTCACGGGCCTCACAGAGTTGCTTTTCTTTCAATAATGCCCTGTGCTTTCTTCCTGCTGCCAAGAAAATGTAGGACAAGCTAATACAAGCATCACAAAATGGGGGACTCCATTAAAGCTGATTGCAATTCATCTCCACATCTCCAGTACTCGATTTACTCAAACAAGATGGACCATTTGTGCATTGTTCCCATTATTTTCTAATTTTCATAATGCCTCTTGTCTTTGAATTTACCATTAATATTACATTTTATGTTTGGACATTTTGTTCGCTTTCTTCCCCCTATGGAATACATAAGAATTCTTACATATGTGCTTGGTTCACTTCAAGAAAGGATAACGAGGTAGAGGTTCCCCTAACATTTCTTAATAAGGATTTTTTTTAAAGTGTGGAACTCAGGTAAACAGAATTGGGTAAGTCATATTAATCAAAATCCTTGGTTCATGACTACTCTTCACAGCCTTGTTTGTGGTTGTTATATAAACACACAGACACACACACACACACACATACAACTTAACACAGAGACTAGAAATATGAACAATCACTCTATGTGATTAATGTGGTTATCCCAATCCCCTTCCCCTGCCTCCTTCCTCCCAAGGTAACCACTATCTGGAATTTTGCATTGAACATTGGTAATATACCTATCATATAATTTGAGTGACCCACTTTCATTTGTTATATTAATAAGATTCACTCAGGGTTCTTCATTGCAATAGTTCATTTATTTTGACCACTTCATATGACTTACTGTATGAATCAAGAAAAGGAGGAATTAAAATCTAGGGTATCAATATTTTATTGCATTAATTCATTTTATATTCTTTATTTCTTAACAAATGCTGCACTAAACATCACTAACTTGTTTTATTTTTTTTAAAAGATTTTATTTATTTGACAGAGATCACAGGTAGGCAGAGAGTCAGGCAGAGAGAGAGGGGGAAGCAGGCTCCCTGCTGAGCAGAGACCCCGATGTGGGGCTTGATCCCAGGACCCTGGGATCATGACCTGAGCTGATGGCAGAGGCTTTAACCCACTGAGCCACCCAGGCGCCCCACTAACTTGTTTTAAAACAACTGACCACATAAAACAAGTTGCTATTGTACTTCATAGCTAATCTTCTCACCCTCAATTTTTTTGGTATTTTCCAGGATTAAATGCTCATTATGTATTCTACACTGGATTTTCCTGAAGATTAGTGATTTCAGAACTGGCAAAGATCAGGGCTATTGATACAAAACCAGTCTATTATGACACTAATCAGATCAGACTCAGCCCTAAATTCTCATTTACTCAACACTTCCAGTGACTTCATGGCCACACACTTCTATAAAAGGCACTAGTCACACCGAACTGAACAAAATCATTCTTTTCCATCAAGGTTCTTACTGCCTAATGAAGAGAGAAAAAAATTTTTAAATCTACAGTCCCAATATAAAAGGTAATTTTCAGCATCTTAGACCTAGAGGCAACTGCTTAGTAGATGAAGAAAGGGGAGCAGAGGGACTGATCACTCAAAGGCACAGGGGTGGGAGAGCTTTAAGAGGTTAGGGATCTGTGCAGTGGCAAGGAAGTCAGAGGTCAGATCTCAGAGTATTGGGAACTTTATCCCAAGGTAACTAGGAGCCACTGAGCAATTTCACATAGTGGTGGGATAGAATCAGATTTGCTATCCTAGAAGGTGGGCTATATTGGAGGGTGGGGTAGAGGTAAGAACAGTTGGAACATTAGTCTAGGATCCAGGAAATCCAGGATGTGGACCTGGACTGACACAGTCACAATATCTTAGTAATTGTGGAAAACAATATCTTGATTTAAGACATAAAAAAAAATTTAAAAACCTGGGGTGCCTAGGTGGCTCAGTCAGTTAACTATCTTCCTTTGGCTTAGGTCATGATCCCGGAGTCCTGGGATTGAGACCAACATGGAGCCCCAAACCGGGCTCCCTGCTCAGCCCTTCACCCTGCTCTTGCACTTGCTTGCACTCCCTCTCTCTCAAATAAATAAATAAAATCTAAAAAAAAAAAAGACAAAAAAGAACCATACCGAGAACTATATTCTAGTCAATCAGTGTGTTTCTCACAAGGGCTTGGGTTAGCAATCCTAATTCCACTCTAATGTACACTAAGGTTAAAGAAGATAATATATTTACATATATTATAGATAATGAGAGCCAGGTTTCTCACCATTAGGGAAAGAAGACTGGAATGAACCATGTGGTGTTGAATTAGAATAAGAGGTTCAGTATGAGCTCATGACTTGAAAGATAGATAGATAGATGGCAGAAAGATAGGGAAAAAGGAAGACAGAAAGATGAAAGAATGAAAAAAGACAAGATACTGATATATGTGCTTGCATAGTTAGTGTATGTTTACACGTATGTCCTAACCACTGGGAAGGCCTAGAAACAATGACATCCCAGTACCCAATGAGCACCCCTAAGGCATAGGCCCTAATTTCTAAACACCATTCTGCAATAAAAGAAATCAAGAAAGGGTGGGGCAGAAAAAAGATATGTGGAAATATTAGCTTGAATTTCCCAAATTTTGTGCAATCATTAAGCCTACGCATTCAAGAAGTTCAATAAACCCCAAGCAAAACATGAGGAAAAGTACACGAAAGCATATCATAATTAAATTTCTCAAAATTAAAGCTGTCAGAGAAAACATGAATATTACATAGAGGAATAAAGGTAAGAATGACCTATTTCTCATTAGAAACAATACAAGCAAGAAGACAAAGGAGCAACATCTTTAAAATACAGGAACTTAAAAACTATCAACCTAGAATTCTGTAGCAGCAAAGATATCTTTCAAAAACAAAGGTGAAATAATTTTTCAGACACACAAAAGCTGGAAGAATTCATTACCAGCAAAATTATACCAAGAAAAATGTAGAAATAAGTACTTTAGGAAGAAATAAAATGATACCAGATGGAAATATGGATCTGCATAAAAGAATGAAGGGTATTAGAAATAAATACTGGGTAAATATAAGATTTCTTCTTATTCTTTGAAGCCTTTAAAATAGGACTGTTTAACAAAAGTAACAATGTGGTGTGGTGTTTAAAGCATACAAAAAATAAAATGTATAAAACAAAAGAAGAAAGGCTAGAAATGGAGAAACAGAAGTACTGTATACTATTATAAGATTCTTATAACAATAGAGAGATGGTATATTATTCTGGCCAACCTTGAAATTAGTTAAAAATGTATAGTATTGGGGCACCTGCGTGGCTCAGTTGTTAAACATCTGCCTTTGGCTCAGGTCATGATCCCAGAGTCCTGGGATGGAGCCCCGCATCGGGCTCCCTGCTTGTAGGGAAGACTGCTCCTCTGTCTCCCACTCCCCCTGCTTGTGTTCCCTCTCTCGCTGTGTCTCTCTCTGTCAAATAAATAAATAAAATCTAAAAAATGTATGCTATTAACACTAAAGCAACCAATAAAATCACAAAACAAAGAATTTATAACTTATAGGCTAACATAAAAATCATAAAAAATCATAAAAAATAAGGCAGAAAAAAGGAATAAAGGAGAGGTGGGACTAGTAGAAAATAATGCAAAACAATAGATTTAAACCTAACCATATGAATAGTCATATTAAATGTAAGTGGTCTAGGGGCACCTGGGTGGCTTAGTCAGTTCAGCCAGCATCTGGGTCCTGCTTCTCCCTCTGCCCCTCCCCCTGCTCATGCATGTGTGTGCTCTACTCTCAAATAAATAAATAGAATCTTTAAAAAATAAATAAATGTAAGTGGTCTAAACACCCCACTTAAAAAAGGCCAAGATTGTCAAATTGAAAAAAATATAACAGGACCCACCTATATCCTGAATATAAGAAACACACTTTACATATAAAGACACAAATATGTTAAAAGGATAGCAAAAAATATATCACATTAACACTAGTCAAAAAGACCTGGAGTAGCTATACTAACATTAAACAAAGTACATTTCAGAGCAATAGGATAATAGGGATAAAGAAGATCATTTCATAATAAAAAAGGGCTCAGTTGGGGCACTTAAGAATAGAGCTTCAAAATACATGAAACAGAACTGATAGAACTTCAAGGAGGATTTGACAAGTCCAGAACTATAGCTGAAGATTTCAAAAAGACTCTTTCAATTGATAAAGTATTGATAAAATTAGTTAAGGATATAGAAATTTTGAACATTATCAGTGTTGATATACATAGAATATTCTACCCAACAAGAACAGAATGTATATTCTTTTCTAGCACATGTGGAAAATTTGTCAAGACCACATCCTGGCAAGAATTTTGAACTGAATGAAAATGAAATGACAGCATACTAAAAATTTAAAGGCAGATAAAACAATATTTAGGGGATAATATATAGCATTGAATGCTTGTATTAGAAAAGAAGAAAGGTCTCAAATCCATGACTTCAGCTTCTTCAAGAAACTGGAAAAGCAAGAGAAAATTGTACCCAAAGTCAGTAGGAGAAAGGAAATAAGATTAGAGCCAAAATCACTAAGATTAAAAAAAAAAGCCAACAGAAAAATCAACAGAACCAAAAATTTGCTCTTTGAGAAGATCAATAAATTTGATGAGTCTCTAGGTGGACTGATCTGGAAAACGAGGGAAAACACAAATTACAACAAGAAGTTTGAGGGGGAAAAATCATTACAGATTCTACAAATATTGAAAGCATAATCAAGGAATACTACTTAAAACTTTATGCCAATAAATTTGATAACCTAAAAGAAATGGACTAATTCCTTGAATGATACATACTACCACAGCTCACTCAAAAATTCAAAAAGCTGAAATAGATAAATGTCTATTAAATAAACTAAATGTATAGTTAAAAACCTTTCCACAAAGAAAACTCCAGCTCCAGATGGCTGCACTGGTGAAATCAACTAAATATTTAAGGAAGAATTAATGCTAATTCTATAAATCACTTCCAGAAAATGGAAAAAAGTGGAAGAACAAAGTTGGAGTATTAACACTGCTTGATTTCAATAATTATTATAAAGCTTCTGCAGTCAAGGCAGTGTGGTACTAAAGTATAAATACATAGACCAAAACAGAGATTGTAAACACAGATTCACACGAATACAGGCAACTGATTTTCAACAAGGGTGCAAAGGCAATTTAGCAGAAAAGTCTTTTTAACAAATGGTGCTGGAACAACTGGATGTCCATGCTGAAAAAATGAACTCTTATCCAAATATCAAATGAAAATGGATTTTAGACCTGAATGTAGACATAACCATAAAACTTTTAGAAGAAAACATAGGAGGAAACATTTGTGACCTTTAGTTAAGCAAAGATTTCTTAGATATGAAACCACAAGCATGATCCTTAGACGAAGAAATTGATAAATTTCTTTATCAAGATTGACTTTATCAAGATTAAAAACATTAGCTCTTTTAAAGACACTGTTAAGAGAAAGAAAAGCAAGACACAGACTGGAAGAAAATACTTGTAATTCATGTATCTGATAAAGGACTTATATCCAAAAAACATAAAGAACTCTCAACACAAAATTATAAGAAAATAACCCTCCAAAAAATAACGGGCAAAAGATTTGAACAGACACTTTGCCAAAGAACACATGCAGATGCAAATAAGCACATGAAAAAATGTGTTCTATACGTACAATGGAATGTTACTCAGCCTTAAAACAGAAGGAAATCCTGACAAATGCTACAGCATGGATGAACCTTAAGAACACTGTGTTAAGTGAAATAAACAATAGGACAAATACTGTGTGATTCCACTTATATGAGGTCCCTAGAGTAGTCCAATACATGGAGAAAAAGTAAAATGGTGGTTGCCAGGAGTTGGGGAAGAGAGGAAGAGGGAGTTATAGTTTAATGGGTAGAGAGTTTCCACCCTGCAACATGGGAAGAGCTCTACAGATAGACAGTGGTGGTGATTATGTGATAATGTGAATGTACTTCATGTCACTAAAAGGAACCCTTAACAATGATTAAGATGGTAAATTTCATATGATACGTATTTTACCACAAAAAAATAATGGATAAGAACAAAAAATGCCCAACATCATTAACCATCGAGGAAATACAAATTTAAAACTGCAAGATACTTCTGCACATCTATGAAAATAAGTAAAATTTCAAAAACTTACCATGCCAAGTGTTGGTGAGGATATGGAGAAACTGGAACTGTGGATATGAATGTAAAACAGTACAACCATTTTGAAGACCAGTTTGGCAGTTTCTAGAAAAGTTAAACAGATACCTACCATATGATTCAGCCATTGCAGGTATTTGTCCAAGAGAAATGAAAGCATATGTCCTTAGAAACACTTGTATGTAAATATACATAACAGCTTTATTGCTAATTTCCAGAAATTAGAAAAATACAAATCTCTGTCCATCAGCCAATCAATGGGTAAACACACTGAGATACATCCATTTAATGAAAACCTACTCAGGAATAAAAATGAAGACATTTGAAATGAAAAAAGGAAATGAAATAAATATAAATTACAACATGGATGAATCTCAAAATAATGGTGCTGTGCGAAAAAAGCCAGACCAAAAAAGTATGTACTGTATGATTGCGTCTCTATAAAATTTGGAAAATCCAAACCGTGCTGATGGAAAGCAGATCGGTAGTTGTACACTTTAAATAGGTTCAGTTTACGATATGTCAATTATGCCTCCATGAAGCTGTTAAAAATCATCAAGCAAGCAAGCAAATATGTGTGGCAAAATACTACCTTTTCTTTGCATGTTCACTGCATGCTCCCCACCACCAGAGAATAAACTCCTTGAGAACGACACCCATCCGAAGTATTGGGAAACTTTGCTCAAGGTTTTAAGTCGCAAAGACTAACAACTTCCTGCCATTAGGAGTGATGACCTTAGTACAATTAAGTAACACACCAATCCAGCCCATGAGGTGTAAGGCAATTAAGAATAAAAAGGCAGAGGGGTCATAAAAGTGCTAGAGAAAAACTGAATCCAGATCAGATGACAAATTCTCAGCCACCAAAATGCCTTTAGGATTATGCCCAGTCAGGTCCTTATAGAGAAGTAAAGAGGCATTAATACCAACCTTTTCTATAGCATTACAGCTATATATAAGTTTACTTTTTATTTGATCAAATTTGCAATTTATATAGCTCTTACCTCATAAATCACAAGTGGAAGGACATATTAGGTAATGTGCAACACACACACAAAAATGGATAGATTGCTCTCCTGTATAAACACTCTTTCAAAACAGTAAAACACTACTAATAGAAAAATGGCCAGAGTAAAAGAAAAGACAATTCATAAAATACAAACAGATTTTTAAATTTCACCTTATAATTCACACACACACACAGATATATTTTACTCATCTTTTAAAACTATGAATTCCAAAATGTTTTAAAATCTTTGTCAATGGCAGGAGTACGCTCTAATTAACATTTTCTTAGGCAATTAGCAGGAGGATATTGGCAAACATCCTTGCTGAAAGCTTTTTTCTGGCAAAAATTTTCAATATCTAAAAACATTCATAGTTAATCCTTCCATTAGTAAGTTAGCTTAAGCAAATAGTAAAATGCAAAGCCAAAGATTGCGTTCAAACTACTAATCACAATCTTGTATTAGTGAAAAAACTAGAAACAACCTATATATGGTATAGCAGAAAAACTGCTAAATAAATGAACCTCAGGATAGAAAACTACATGAGTGTTTAATGTTATTTTTAAAGAATTTTTAAAGATATGGGAAAATTATCGTTGAATGAAAAACATCAGGACACAATCTGTTTAGTATAGCAGGGTTCCAAATCGTTGAACTCCTCCAGATTAAAAAATAAAATAAAATAAAAGTTTTACACTGCTCTTTAAGCACTTTCACCAAATTGTTATCTCTGTTACCAATCATGAAGCTAACCAACTAAAAGGCTTGAGCACCATCAAACAGAAATTCTAAACTCCGAGACTCCAATCCACCCTCCTAATGCTAACCTAGCCTGGGAGTTAAATAGCCACACATCCATTAGCAAAAGACCCTCCCTGTCAAGAGTGCTACTGAAAGTAGGTGGTAGAGAAGGGTAAGTAAGCAGTGAAGAGAAGCAGGGACAAATGGGGAATTTAAATGCCTGAGATTTTTGTCCCTGTTCTAGCCCATTATCAAAAATAAACTGGGATTGTTCTATGAATGCCTTCTTTCAAAACAAAGATAAGGCTACTCCAAAATGTCACTTCTTTTGGACAAGACACTCACTCTTGGAACTCGACTGCCAGTGAGTAAGATGGCGTCCCAGGGTTAAGAGGCCATGGAAGAAGGGACTGAGGACAAACATCCATACAGAAAAATATTTTCTTAGCATTTGAAATATTGGTCCAAAAGAGTCCTGATTTTCTTAAGTTGGAAGACTCTATTCATCATGAATGTTCTGAAATACTCAGGTTACCATGAAGGGTGACACAAATCATCCCAAGATTACATGGTGGAATTGGCAAAATGGTTCAACTTGACTTCTTTCTCCAGCAATTCTTGAACAGTGCATAAGGCCAAGAAATGAAAACCAGCAGACACAGCATTTTACATTTGTGGGTACATTTTTTTCCTTTTCACAGAGTATCATTTTGGTACTGTTGATAGCTTGCCTAAATTAAATCCACAAATAAAACCAGCAAGATTTCTATGGTTATTCTGAGCCATAACCTATAGTATTAAAATGTAGTTAAGTACCTCTAAAATGTTGCAATGGTCCAAAACTTCCCTCATTTTTTGCTATTATGTAAGATTTGATATATTCTCATTATAACACAGTAATATGAACACAAATTGAGAGTAACTGCTGACCATCTCCCCACCTAACTTTTCTGTATTTCTCCTTGAGTGAGACACACTAACAAACTCCTTATGAGACCCAGAATATGAATACCACCTTGCCTGGAAAGGGAACTAAAGGGGAAAAGAGAAAGCACCTGCCAAGCACTCAGACTCACGTATAATTCCAATTCTCCTCTCAAATCGTCTCCCAAGCTCCAATTACAGCAGTTTGTGGTCAAGGCAAAGCTCCCCCTCTAAGAATGTGGTTCAGCAATGTAACCAAAGGTTTCCATTCACTTTACCGCAGACAACTGCTACTACTTACCGAGGTTAAATTTAACCACCAAAGTAGCCAACATTCTGGAAATTATCCTTTAGGACAGTAGTATATATTCTGGGTTTGCTTTCAAACACCCAGTTTTATTTTAACCGGGACCAAAACAAACAAACAAACAAAAACACAAACCGAGAAAACACAAAGGAATCCAGAAATTCGTGGACCTAAAACGTGATAGCGTATGACAGAGGTTAATCCAGGTTTCCAATGTTACACCGTAGCAACTCTCCCCTAAACCAATCATTCAAAGGACTAAACATGACCCTCCAAGTAAAATGAAACACCCACCAGATTCACATTAAAATGGAGCAGAGGTTGGGGCACCTGGGTAGCTCAGGGGGTTAAGCTTCTGCCTTCGGCTCAGGTCATGATCTCAGGGTCCTGGGATCGAGCCCCACATCGGGCTCTCTGCTCAGCAGGGAGCCTGCTTCCCTTCCTCTCTCTCTCTGCCTGCCTCTCTGCCTACCTGTGATCTCTGTCAAATAAATATATAAAATCTTTAAAAAAAATAAATAAAATAAAATGGAGAACTCGGAACTCAGCTCAATGGTAGCATTCTTCATGGATTACCATATATGTTCTACTTATTAGTCACAAGCTACCCATCAGTCCTTGAATTACTTTAAAGTTTCCTTCTGCCCCATAATATAGCATTATGTAATGAATACATATTTGGTGCTACAGAATTAAAATTTAAACATATTAAACATGAGTACAATGCTTGTTGCACAATGGTATGCTTTTGTCAAAATTCATCAAATCACACAATTAAAATTGGCAAATTGCACTGCATGTAAATGAAACATAACTGGGAACGGATGATTCACTCATAAAACATGGAACCAAGAGTGACTGGGGAGGAAACCAAGGGAAAGAAATTTGTTTAGCCTAGAGCAGGGGTTTCTCAGCCTCACCTTCCCTTTTAGTTGTGACAACCAAAAATGTTTACAGACACTGACAAATGTTCTCCTGGGGGCAAACCTCCCCCTCCAGCTGAGAACCTCTCCATGACATCCCTATAACAAGGATCTATTATGTAAGGATTTTTTACGGAAATTCAGTAAAAGCCAGTGGTGAAAGGTAAGGGTCCCAAAGAAAGAAAAAAAAAATGGAGAATGTTAAAGACTTCCCAGTTATTTGGGATGCTTTATTCTTCTTCTTTTTCTTCTTTTTTAAACAGGTGAACTCCACCAAACATTTATTTACTTATTTTTAAGTTTTTCTTTTAATTCCCATTAGTTAACATACAATGTTCTATTTGTTTTGGGTGTAAAATATAGTCATTCAACACTGTTTAGGACACTTTCAAATACAGGCGGTCAATGTTATCAATGACTTCCTCCACAGCTAATGAGCACAGATAAACTGGGAAACATCTCAGGCATATTTTTCTAAGAGTCGTCCTTTACTTATATGTTAGGTTTCATAGACATAAATCATCCCCACTGACCAACTCAATAGCATCACTAATGGGCCATCTGTTCTAGCAGAACATAAAGGAATTAAAGCACTAATCATTTACTCTGAGGACAGAATGCAAATATACACTGGACTTCCAATAAATGATTTGTCAAGGAATCGGCTTATTAAAAATCGAGTCCCTAAGTTCAGTGTTTAGTCAAATTAAAAGAGAAATCTATACCACGTCTGTTTACCAACTAAACTAACAACATGCATATGAAATAAGGCTGTGAGACACACTGTGGGTCAATGGCTAGTGTGATCTGTTTATCTCCTAACGTATGAGATACCAGGTTAAATGAAAAAAGATGTTTACTATTAATTCCACATTTGGAAATATATTCCAAGGAAATAACCCCCAAAAGAAATTAGATTAAAAATATTCAAAGGGGACTGTTGGGTGGCTCAGTGGGTTAAGCCTCTGCCTTTGGCACAGGTCATGATCTCAGGGTTCTGGGATCAAGTCCTGCATCCTGCTCTCTGATCAGCAGGGAGCCTGCTCCCCTTCCCCGCCATCCCCCCTCCCACCTCTTGCCTACTTGTGATCTCTGGCAAATACATAAATACAAAATCTTTTAAAATATTCAAAACATTCTCGATATTAAATATTACACAGCTCCCAAATCTGCAAATGGAGGCAAAGAAATGGACATTTGTGCTTTATCAGACACACAGATGATGGCTGAAAGAAACCTAAGTTTCTAGTCTAAGGCCTGGTTTCCAGACACTAAGGGGAACTGAAGGTAGTAAAAAGGACCCACTGGGCATTTTCAGAACTTTTTTTTTAAAAAGTGCCTAGGTTGGGGACTAGAGGGGCAGAAAAAGAAGAAACAAGATGGGATTGGGAGGGAGACAAACCATAAGTGACTCTTAATCTCACAAAACAAACTGAGGGTTGCTGGGGGGAGGGGGTCGGGAAAGGGGGGTGGGATAATGGACATTGGGGAGGGTATGTGCTATGGTTAGTGCTGTGAAGTGTGTAAACCTGGCGATTCACAGACATGTACCCCTGGGGATAAAAATATGTTTATATAAAAAATAAAAATTAAAAAAAAAGTGCCTAGGTCAAGGCTTCAGGTAGTGGTGCTCATGTACAAGGTTTGGAAAAACAAAGGAACAAGCATGGTCAGATGAATAAATGACCCAAATAATAAATACATATGTTTGTACTGTATATAAATTATTTGTATTCTAAAATCATATACAAATATATTACATTCAAATATAAGCAATTACATTTTAAAAATGCAATTTATCAAAAATCTTTTGAATTAGTGTTTTAATTTTCTTTGGGTAAATACCCAGTAGGAGAATTACTGGATCATATGGAAGTTCTATTTTTAATTTTTGGAGGGACTTTCATACTGTTTTCCACAGTGGCTGCGCCAATTTGCATTCTCATCAACATGGCAGGAAGGTTCCCTTTTCTCGGCATCGAGGAGGGCTTTGTATGATATCTGAAGGTAGCTATACTTGTGGAGAGCATAGCATAACATGTAAAGAAGGTGAGCCACTATGTTGTACACCTGAGACTAATGTAACATTGTGTGCCAGCTATACTCAAAAAAATTTTTTTAAAAAATTAAATGTTTCAAATCTTAGGAGCTAGGGAAAAAATAAGATGTCTTTTCATGGGACAATGAAATATGGCCCCCAAATTGATTATAAGAATGGGCAAGTAGATGAAAATATGTACTTCCCTGTTATTAACCAGAGGAACACAGATTAAAAGCACCTTAATACTATTAAGCATCCACTGAATCAGAGAAACATTGAGAAGTTTACCAAGACAAAGTGCTGGAGAAGATGTGAAACAACCGGAATTCTCACCAATCCATAACCACTAGAGAAGAGGGTTTAGCAGCATCTGTTAAATTAAAGATGCACCTACATCTTCACAGATGTTTAACAGGAAACAAAAGAATATTTGTAGCAGCCTTATTCATAAAAGCAAACAGAGGACCACCCAAAAGTCCAATAACAGAATAATTTGTGGTATAGTCATATACTAAAATATTATAAAGCAACGAGAAAGAATAAACCAAGCCCCAAGTAGCAACATAGATGGGTCTTACACGTTAAGTGAAAGAAGTCACAGAACACATGGAGTATTATTCAATGTACCTAATGTTCAAAGATAGACAAAAAACAAAAGAGAGAACTACTAGGCTATTGATGGGTGCATTCATATGTGGTATAACTACCAAAGCAAGGGGATGGATGATAAATAAGTCTATATAGTTCTCCTACAGAGGAAAATATGATAGAGAAGGTCACCCAGGAGACTACGGAGGGGTACTGACAATATTCTAGTTCTTAACCTTGGGGGTTAACTAGATGAGTATTTGCTTTTTAATTATTCTTTAAGCTATACATGTTTTTCCACTCCTTTATGGTTTTCCCATACCAGAAAGACTTTTTTTTTAAGATTTTTATTTATTTATTTGACAGAGATCACAAGTAGGCAGCAAGGCAGGCAGAGGGGGTAGGGGAAGCAGGCTCCCCACTGAGCAGAGAGCCCGATGCGGGGCTCAATCCCAGGACCCTGAGATCACGACCCAAGTCGAAGGCAGAGGCTTTAAACCACTGAGACACCCAGGTGCCCCAAGACTTAATTTTTCAAACACAATGTAATACAACCATTTCAACACATGCAGATGCAGTCCACATGTGAATCACATTAACTGGAAAAAGCAGAACTGCATATTTAGGATGATAACAATTGCACAGATATGAAGATACGGTGACAAAGCCCACAGGCTAATTGGAAGTGATGTGCAACAGGGGCTTTTCCTGGTGGCGTGCTCAGGTTCATAACTTCAAAACTATTTGATTGCTGTCACACAATGGATTCAGTTTAGAGCTGGTGGTGTCAGAAAATCAATATGCAAAAACAAGTCCAATTGACAATGAGTTTAAAATAGCAACAGGTCCCTGAATTGATGTTTGATAGGCATCTTCTGCAGGCAAACACACGGGTAAGATTTGAGAGACTTAAATTGTGTACACAAGTCTACACATTGGCAGATGGCACAATGGATATTCATCAGCCATGGAAAATGTTGGGTTGACATTTATATTTCACAGCAAAAAAGTTTTTATTGTCATTATAAAGCAGGATACTATTGTCTTCTTGCCATTCATTGCGGGTATAAATGACTGGTCAGATTATGGCTTGAAAGTAAGTTCAAGGGAGCAAGCAAGTTCACTGAAGCTGACCAACTTTGACTTGGCAACTTGACTTCCCAATGACCTTAACTTGTGGATTAGATAACTGTATTTAAGCTAGTATCAGCTCCATAGGAAAATGCCTGATGATTCCCACTGCTCTCAGCTTTGTTTCTTTAAAGCAAAGAAAAAAAACTGCATCTCCAGCAGCTTTTCATTACTTGGCTTCTGTCTTGTTCAAAGTGGTTGGGAGCTTCCAGCCATAAGAGACCAACTCACATCCTTACCATATTTTATAGCAGTGAGACAAATAATACCCATGCAGTTTGGGACAGATATTTAGTATTGTAGGCATATGTTTGTTTGTTTGTTTGTTTAACGAGAGTAGCAAGACTATCCCCATGAAAGTTTTCAGGATCTCTTATGTCTTGCCCACTGGGGCCATAAACTGAAGAGGAACAAAGACATTTAGAGACTCAGACCTTGGGAAGTGAATGGGCAGCTGCCCAGCTGTTCAGGAAGAGCTCTGTGCCTGACATTAGGATCCCTTAGATGGTCTTGGGCTTCCACTGCTTACCTGTGGACCAGTAGAATGCCCACTTGAGAAAATGGGAGTTTTGAGCTGAGAGGACAGGAAAACATGAGAAAAGATGGCCCTGGCCTCAGTTTTCTACAAAAGAATCATAGGTGGTAATGACTCCCACTGAAGTTGTAAACACTGACCTTTCTGGAAAACCAAGGCTCTTTCTTTGTGCATGAAGCCATGGCTAGCTTATGGGAGCCAAGGCTGGCGCTGATGAGCACTTGTGCCTCAGAGCAGTGTGGCCACTCAGAGCACCCTCTAACCCATCTTCAAAGGTCCACCATGGAGAACTGGGCCCCGCTGCTTGAGCACCAGGACCAGTGCTAGTGGAGAGGTCCAAACTGAAGCCTCACTTAAACATGACCTTGGGCCAAACTCTGGACCCAAGCTGCATCTTCTCAAAATGAGGAACAGTAATTACTACCTCAACAGGTTGTTATGGAAATTCAATAAGATAATGCACATGAAGTGTTTAATACTATCCTTGTCCGGGGTGCCTGTGTGGCTCAGTTGGCTAAGCATCTGCCTTTGGCTCAGGTCATGATCCCAGGGTCCTGGGATCAAGCCCCACATCGAGCTCCTAGCTCAGCAGGAAGCCTGCTTCTTCTTCTCCCTCTGCCCGCCCCTGCCCCCTGCTCTGCTCTCTTCCTCTCACTCCCTTTCAACTAAATAAAAATAATAAAAATCTTTAAAAAAATTACTATCCTTGTCCTTCAGTAAATGCTCAGTAATCAAGTAGCAGCTCTAAATCATAACAACATCACCATGACCTAATAGAGTTAACTGAGTACAGAGGGGACTCCCTTGCTGCTGGCAGTACCATTTATAACTCTCCCTTTGCTCCATATGCATCACTCTACACTTTTCCCTCTTCAGCAAGAAAAGTTCATGAAAAAGCATTTAAATCAACAATAAAAATATCTTCTCTATCTCAAACCACTAAATAACATACCTTTTGGCCAACAGGGCCATTGTCTGCTTTGGATTTTTTTTTTTTTTGCTAAGTATGGAAAACAAGACCAAAAAATATAAAAAGCTTAATTGTTTCATGATCAACACACTACACTGGAAACGTTCTCATTCATCTGGTAAGAAGATATGTGTATGTGTATACACACACATATACACACACACACACACACACCAATGTTCATCAAAGCATCACTTCTTAGAAAGAAACAGTTAAGAAGTGTCCTCATTGGGCAAGAAGAGAGATAAATAATGATATATCCACACAAAGAATGAGAGGATCAGAGGTCAGCAAACTTTCTGTAAATAGTAAATATTTACTATTTTCTGTAAAATATTTTCCATAGACAGTAAATATTATGGGCTTTCTGGGCCATCCAGTCTCTGGCACAACTACTCAACTCTGCTATTTTGGTGTAAAAACAGCCCTAGTTTTTACAAAAGGCACAAAAAGTGGTGGCTGGCTAGATTAGGCCCATGGACCATACTTTGTCAGCCTCTAAACTTGAGCTGCATTTATCAGTGTGGAAACATGTCAAACAATGATGAGCAAAAAAATGCAAATTTCAAAACAAGATCCGTAGTGTGGTTCATTTATACAAAATTTAAAAATCTGAAAGTGATACCTTATAATCATTAGAGATAAGCATGTATTAGTAAATGTATAAAATTTATATTTACTCAACTTGTAAATTCTCAATTTATGACAGAGCAATGTAGAGGAATCAATGGTAATTTTTTCATTTTTCTTTAAAAATTAAATATCCAAAGCAAATAAGGCATAATACCAATATCTGATAAACTTGGGTATCAGATACTAAGATAATTATCATATTATGCCCTGTCTTAATATTATATTTGATGGGCACCTGGGTGGCTCAGTGGGTAAAACCTCTGCCTTCAGCTCAGGTCATGATCTCAGGGTCCTGGGATGGAGCCCTGCATCGGGCTTTCTGCTCAGCGGGGAGCCTGTTTCCCCTCTCTCTCTGTCAAATAAATAAATAAAATCTTTAAATATATATATATATATATATATATATATATATAATATTTAAAATACATTGTGAATTTTTTTTATTGTTTAATAGAAGCAGGCATTTTCTTTTATTTTAAAGAGACAAGACTTAAAAATCAAGTTAAATATGTTTTTGCTCTGCATTAACATAATCCAGCGGCTAAAATGGACTGGGTCGAAAACCTGCTGCATTACATATGACCTGATGATGTTAAAATAGGCACTCTATCCTTGAGAAACAAAGGAAAACCATACTATAAAATGATCCAGAGAATTTTAAATATATGTGTGTGTATATATATATATGTGTGTATGTGTGTGCGTGTATACATATACATATATACATATATATATTATTTTAATTAAACGTTACACCACATGTGGGCCTTGAACTCACAACCCTAAGATCAAGAGTTGCATGCTCTATTGACTGAGCCAGGCAGATGCCCCCAAATTTTTGTTTTTAAAACAGCATTTGGGGCATCTGGTTGGCTCAGTGGGTTAAGCCTTGGGCTCAGGTCATGATCTCAGGGTCCTGGGATCCAGCCCCACATCGGGCTCTCTGCTCAGCAGGGAGCCTGCTTCCTCCTCTCTCTCTCTCTGCCTGCCTCTCTGCCTACTTGTGATCTCTCTGTCAAATAAATACATAAAATCTTAAAAAAAAATAATAAAACAGCATTTACTGCTTTCTTAATTGCCAATGTAACTCATGCTATATGTGAGGGCAGGAAAGAAGACTCAGAAAGTAAAAGCATAGAGAAAAAAGTAACCCATGACTTATCTTCGCACCCAGCTATAACTAATACCATTCTGATATGGGTCCCCCTCCAGGATTTGTAACATGCATTTTCTTCCTTACAAAATGGCACACAAGGTATACAGATTGTTTTGTAGACAGCTTATTTGAACAGCTTTTCATTAGAATATTTATTGATTTATGCACCTCTCTTTTCCTGGATTTATCTCAAAAGAATTCACATGCTAGACAGAGTTGGCTCCTGACATCTTTGTTTAAAAGACTTTGATCTAGGGGCGCCTGGGTGGCTCAGTGGGTTAAAGTCTCTGCCTTCAGCTCAGGTGATGATCCCAGGGTTCTGGGATCGAGCCCCGCATCGGGCTCTCTGCTCAGCAGGGAGCCTGCTTCCTCCTCTCTCTCTCTGCCCGCCTCTCTGCCTACTTGTGATCTCTGTCAAATAAATAAATAAAATCTTTAAAAAAAAGACTTTGAGCTGAGTTTCCAACGATGTAGAGAAGGGCATTTCACCTCCATGTGTCATCTAGACCAAATCAAAGGCCCCTAAAGCACTCACTGAGCCACCGTTCAGAGATGCCTGTTCTAAGCCATTTACAAAAGCCGTAAAGCTAGCTACCTCTGCAGACCAGGACGATCTTATGAGAAATACAACATACAAAGCAGTGACTTGTTTGTTCTCAAAACATCTCTGAAGGATATAAACGATGGCCAGCTTCACATCACAAATAGAGCAGCTGCTGTTACGGAGATTAATAAGTAACTTGCTCCAATAACTTGCTTCTACCCTGCAGCAGAACCTTCATCCCTTAGGCGAGATTTACTGAAACTTGGTCTTCCATTAGTGCTGAGTGCTGGCCAAATGCTTGGTTCCACCTGTTGTATCTACTACCAGCACGCAACTCAGCACTGACCATATGTAGAACTTGGGACTTACCATGCAGTTGAAAAGAATCCTGTTTATGATTTCATGCTTCCTACAGGAAAAAATGGACTTTCCTCAATTTTGTATCTCCACACCAACCTCCTCTTTTAATTCTGAACCTGCCTGTTGAACTACTTTAAACATGCACTGAATCACCCTTCTTGATAGCCAAGGAGCTTTACTGTTAGGAGAATGGAGAGAATAAGGAGTGTAGGAATGACACCTGCTTGGCCATTCCTCACCACAACCATGAAAAGCCATTCTTCCAGGCTACTGGGAAAAGTGGGGGCTGCTACTGAGCTACTCAGGTGGGAGCCTGCAGAGTCTAGTGGCCGGGAGTCCACTAGGCCCACTCGGTGAAGTTTTTCCTTTCTCTGCTACTTGTTCCTGTGTCTCTTTCTCCTTCTGTCCCTACACCAGCCGTGTCTCTTGTATCTTGAGTTCCAGTACCTCTGAAAGAAGGCTCCATCCATATCTCAGAAGCCAGGTCATCTTAAGTTCCACTGACCAGCCAACAAGCAAATAGTCAAGGGTCAGAACTGTTCTCCTGCTCAACTCACTGTGTTCATGGTGGACAGTGGGAAGGGCCAGGAAGTACAGAGATGGCCAAATGTAAAGAAGTGCACAGGGCCACTTTTGTCAGCAAAGAACACAAGCGAGCAAGCTTCTGAGAGCTGGCCTAGCTCTTAAATCTGTGGGCATTTTCAACTGAACGTGTGCAAAATGGAGCCCATCCTATTAATCTCAAACCAACTTCTAAGGTCTGCATTTTCACGAGGACATCACCATCATCCAGGTTCTTTAAGCGCATAACCCTGGGGTTCTCCCTCATTCACAAATACCCTTGCCACATCATAAAGTGGCTGTCTACTATCCTCTATTCTTCATTCTCATTGTCACCCTAGAGAAGATCCTATGCTTTCCTGGTTCACCAGGTTTCACCACTTCTTGCCTTTCTTATTCCAACCCAACCAACTTACTGTTTCTACAGTAGACCTGTAAACAGCTTCCAGAGCTACCACTCCATGCTTGAAAGTATGGTCTAGTCTTCCTACCCCTCCCGAGCAAAAATATATCCAAAGCCCTAACCCATGCAGTCAACCCACCAGAAGGCCTAGGCATGCTTACCTAGATGCACCACGTTTGATCCCTTATTATAGCTGGACTCACTCTGCCCCACACACAGAAACCATTCTGCTTTCTATAGACCTGTACTAACGCCACTTCCTCCATCTGAGAGCCTTTATGATCCTCCGAGGGCACTACTTGTCAAAATTCCATCATTCTCCAAGTTGGATTCTGTTCCTTTGACTTTCCCAAATTCCCCAGCTAGATGAGCTCTCTCCCTTGGCTCCACAGCACTTCATTTAAACTTCTAGTACTTCTCGTTTAGTGCTGTCCAATAGAGATCTATTGGTGAACTGCATACTTAATTTTAAATTCTCTAGTAGCCACAATGAAATTAAAAAGAAACAGGTGAAATTAATTTTAATATTTTATTTAACTTAGTATGTCCAAAATATTAACATTTCAATACATAATATAAAAACAGATATTTCTTCATATTAAATACTCAACATCTACGTATTTTATACTAGGTGTCCATTTGGAATATCTACAACCGAAGTGCTCAAGCAGCTGCTTTATTGGATAGCGCATGGCTAGCTCTTCCAAGCCCCAAATTGGGAGGCTTGCTTCACTCCCACTCCTATATGCCCATTTAAACTTTATTTCCTTTAAAATTTTACTTATTTATTTGACAGAGAGAGAGAGTGAACACAACTAGGGGGAGCAGCAGGCAGAGGGAGAGGGAGAAGTAGGTTCTCCAAGGAGCAGGGAGCCCGATGCGGGGCTCAATCCCAGGACACTGAGATCATGACCTGAGCTGAAGGCAAAGGCTTAACCGACTGAGCCACCCAAGCACTCCTTCCATTTAAACTTTAATGCTTGAGGCTAAGGATTATTCCTTATACAGATATCCCCTAGAGCAGGAGTCCCAAAAAAAATAGCCCATGGGTCAAATTGGCCTGCCCACCTCTTTTTGTAAATACAGTTGCCTTTGAAGATAGCTTCACTTCTTTATTTACATTTGCCTATGCTGATTTCACATGAAATGGCAAAGCTGAGTAGTTGCAAGTGGGACCATAACGCCTACAAAGCCTAAAATATTTATTGTTTCTTTTTTTTTTTTAAAGATTTTATTTATTTGACAGTCAGAGATCACAAGTAGGCAGAGAGGCAGGCAGAGAGAGAGGAGGAAGCAGGCTCCCTTCTGAGCAGAGAGCCCGATGCGGGGCTCGATCCCAGAACCCTGGGATCATGACCTGAGCCGAAGGCAGAGGCTTTAACCCACTGAGCCACCCAGGCGCCCCTATTCTGTTTCTTTACAGAAATGGTTTGCTGATCCCTTTCCTAGAGCAGTGATTCCCAAAGTGTGGTCAGTGGGCTGGAGCTGGTCAGCAAACTATTATCAGTCCAAGATAAGAAGAAGCTTGCATCAGAACATAAATAATTTTTTTTGGTAACAGGACTTTCTTTATGAAGAAAATAGTATATTAGTTAACAGCCTGGCACTATCCCCTTATCTCACCACGACCATTTTAATTGACTTTATTGTACCTTTTGCCATATAATTTAAAAACGCTTATAAGCAAAGACAATCTTTTTTTTTTATTGCTTTTGAGTCCCCAGCTGGGTTAAGGCAGTCTAACTCATGTCGTGCATATTATCTCTATATTTTCTTACAGGATATGGCTTTGGTTTTGTATTTATGCATTTACACCAACTAGAAGTTTTAGTATTATTTACGTAAGGGCTTCAGCTTTACTTTCTTCTGTATATCCATCCTCTCACTGTGATGAATGTTCTTTTTCATATAGTAAACCATATGCACTAGAATTTATTTTTGGGTTTGCTGTTGTTCCACTAACCTATTTGTCTATTTCTAAGTCAATATGAGATTGAATCAATTAGTGACTTCCTAGCTGTATTAGTTACGTATTACCACAAATATAGAGGCGTCAAACAGCATACAATTATTACCTCATGGTTTCTGCAGTGTCAGGAGTCTGGGCACAGCTTAACTGGGTCTTCTGTTTCAGAGTCTCACAAAGCTTCCAAGGGGTCAGGTGGCTGCAGTTTCATCCAAGGCCTACATGGGGCAGGATCTGCTTCCAAGATCACTTGATCGTCATTCTGTTGCTTGCAGGCTGTCAAACTAGGGGCCTCCATTTCTTGCAGCCAGAGCTGCCCTCAGTCCCTTGCCATGTGGCACTCTCCATAGGGCAGATCACAATATGGAAGCTTACTTCTTCGAAGCCAGCCAGGGAAAGAGTCTCTCAGGAAGGCAGACATTACGGTCACATCTGATGTAATCGTGAACATGTATTCACATGCGTCTAAACATCTTTGTTGTACTCACTTAGAAGCAAGTCACAGGTCCTGCTCAGACCCAAGTGGACGAGATTACACAAGAGCATGAATACCAGGAAGTGGGGGTCATGGCAGCCATTGCATGGTCTGTCTGCCACAAGAGCACATTCTGATAACTGGTGGGACACAAACTTCCTTTTCTCCCCCAATTTCTCTGGATTTTTCAGGCATTTGCTCTTCTATAAAAAACATTAGTTTATCAAGTATCACCCCTACCCCTCAAAAAACATCCTGTTGGGATTCTATTTGGAATGGCACTAAACACATTTTTAGAAAATCTGGTATTTTTATGATATGAAATCTCCCCCACTCAAGTACACAGTGTCCTTTAATCTGCTTAGATCTTATTTTATGACCTTCAATAAAACTTTCATTTTCTTCATATAAGAGGCTTACCTTTCTTGTTAGAATTATTCTAAAGTAGTTATGGTATCTGTTGCTACTAAGAATGGAATTTTTCCTCTCTCTCCTTTTCTAAGACTTGTGCTAAAATAATGAAAAGCAAGTAATTTTTGTATTTTTATCTTGTATCCAATTGGCCATTTTACCAAATTCTCTTAGTAGGTTTTTGTTTGTTTTGTTTTTGTTTTTTATCTAGAATCTATTGGGTTTCTTAGTATGCAACAATTGTATCCATGAAAAGATCCAACATAAAGGGTTTTTTTCTTTTATTGCATTGGCTAGATAAACCAAAATCATAAACAATCATGGTAAAAAAGAATCCTTGTCTAGTCTCTAACTGACTCAAATGTTTTTAATATTTTATTATTTTTAAAACAAGTATTTACTGTTGGTTTTAACATTTGTTGAGTGGAAATCATCTCTTCTAATAAAAGAATAATGGTAGATACTCTACCCTCAAGGAAGTGGCACATAACTCCCCACTCCACAGGTGTGAGCTAGGCATAGTGACTTTCTTCCAAAAAGTACAGTATGGGAAGGCGGAAAGAGACTAACTTTATTATCTCAGCCAGGTAATCAAGGTCAATATCAACAGCAATAAGTCATCTTGATAGTATGTACCCTTCATATGATGTCATGAAAATGGCACTTAACCTGTGTGGTCTTCTTTCCCAAAACACAGAACCCTAGTAACCATGAGAAAAACAACAGACAAATCCCAATAGAGGGCCACTGTACAAAGTATATGACCCCTATTCTTCAAAATTGTCAGTCATCAAAAACAAGGAAAGTCTGAGAAACTGTCACAGCCAAAAGAAGTCTAAATGTAATACTACTAAACGTAATATAGTAGCCTAAATTGGATATGAGGTAAAAACTCAGACAAATCTGAATGAAGTGGGGACTTTAGTTCATCATGTATCAATCCTGTTTCACTAACTATAACAAATGTATGATACTGATATAAGATGTTAATAATGGGAAAAACTGGTTACATGGTATATGGAAACTATGTACTATCTCCACAATTTTTCTGGAAATTTAAAACTGTTCTAAAATTAAAAGTTTATTGAAATATAATAAGGCAGGGCGCCTGGGTGGCTCAGTGGGTCAAAGCCTCTGCCTTCGGCTCAGGTCATGATCCCAGGTCCTGGAATCGAGCCCCACATCGGGCTCTCTGCTCAGCAGGGAGCCTGCTTCCTCCTCTCTCTCTCTGCCTGCCTCTCTGCCTACTTGTGATCTCTGTCTTTCAATTAAATAAATTTTTTAAAAATGTGGAAATATAAGGCAAGTCATCGATACTTCATTTAATTTTAAGTGACAGATTTATATTTATTTTTATCCTACTCAAGGATACTCTTATTTCAATGACAGAGCTAAACTCAGTGACCAAATTCATTATATCTTTGGTTCTTATTCAAACCCTTTCGCAATCCCAGCTCTCTTTCGTAGCAAACTATAAAATCCAAAATGTTAATTCTTGGTTTTCAGGATAGAAAGTATTGTGATCAATTTACTCATTTAACAAAGAGACATAGTACCTCCCATGTGCAAGATATTAAGAAAAAAAAGCAACACTCTACACCAAAAGGAATAATGTTGCCAAAACATGCGTGTGTCACACTTTACAAAGCACTTGAATGTCATTTAACTTTCAAACACCTGACTAAGCGGGTAAGCATGGATCTCAATTCTGGAGAGGGAACAGAGGTTCAGAGACACTTAGGTGACTTGCCAAAGGTCACACAGCAAATAGTCCAAATCAAGACTTCACACAGGACTGATTTTGGATCCCCTACAAGAGAGGGCAATAGTTAAAAGAATACCAAGTGACTGATACAGTTTAGAATGTGAAACAGAAATCAAGTAAAGCGAGAAATCCTCAAAAGTTTCATCAGAAATAGAAAATGAACAGAAGAAGTGATGAGGATTTACCACCCAGATCCCTATTATTGAGCTTTAGGTTCCTTTTCAATGCAAAGCGGTCTACCTTTGGGAAGTCCTGGAACAATCCCCAGAAATCAGAAATTCTCAAATAATTGTTGTGGAATGATTAGAACAATTAACTGACCCAGGAATTCTGTACATCGCCACGATGAGGTTTGAAGAATGGGAACTGAAGTGCAGAAGAAACTTCATTTCACGGAGAAGCAAGAATTGGTAGTCTCAGACAAGAATAAAAGTATATTTCTGGGGAAAGGAAAATTGATTATTCAAAAGGCATGGTAACTAGTAACCATCAGCATGCACTTTCAAACCTATTTGATCAATGGCAATTCACCTCAGTCTAATTGTCAATGACAACTCAACTTGCTTCGGGGAACATACTTCAGAAAGCCAATTACAATGACAGTCTCACAAATCCAAGGTCAACCAAGCAGCAGCAGACTCACTGCAGTGAACACACTTTTCAGAGTCAATCAACAACAGTCTCACCCAAATTGTTCTAAGGCCAAGGTCAACCACTCATGCCTCTGTAACCAAAGCAACCCCCAAACATGACCACACTTCCCAAAAAGATCAGAAATCTACTTTACTCATAAACTTCTCTCTCTTATTTTGCTTTTGGTTTTATATATCAGATAATAGTTGAATCTTTTGACAGAGGGCAAACCATGACTCTTCTTAACTTCTTCTAAGTGCAACCTTGAGCAGAAATAGATTCACCCTGGAGAAAAGAAACTACGCCAAACTCTAAGAGTTCAGTTGGAGACACTTACAAGAGACCAGTTCAGTGGGTAAGAAAAACACTAGATGGGCTATACATCTTGCTTGTGGAATCTTCTCAAACTAGCTTTATGATACCACAGATCACATCACAGGAAAGCATTCATATGGTAAGAATTTATTTAAAACAAACTGCAACACAGACCACAGAATCACAGCCCAGGAATCAGAATCACCTTGTGAATGGTTTTAAAAAAAAAAATACGTACCCAGGCTGTTCTCCAGATCAATTAAAATCAAAACTTCAGGAGATAGGACCACACATCTTTTAAAAGTCCCTTAGTGATTCTGATGAGTATGCCTATAGTTAGAAATGACTAGCAAGGTCTCCCACGAGTGACAAGGACACTTTGATTTACTAAGAGACATTGGAAACCTAGCTTCAGATTTGGAGTAAAGCAGAACAAATCAATAAGCCAACACTAGATACTCAGCAGCTAGATATCTATTCCCTAGCAATCTCCAGACCCAGGAGACTCGAAGGTGAACCAGGCCTACTAGGATATACTGAGTTCTCTTGGAATCAATGGTTCTCAGTCTTGCTTGAATAGCTGAAGCCCCTGGGAGATCATTTAAAAGATGGAAATTCTGGTACCCAACTCCAGACCAACTGATTCAGAATCTCTTAGAGTAAAGCCTAAGCATGTATTTTAGGTCTCCTTAGGCAATCCTGCCAGGCACACAGGGCTGAGAATCAGTAGACTGCTCAATTAGTACCTGTACCTGACCCACTCCATCTTCCAGTAAAAAGCACCTGGAGTTTCTCCTAAAAGAGATGATGAAAACACCCACTATGTCCTACAGAAAGCACTAAGGAAAATGTTCCACAATAGAACTGCGATTCTCGATTCTACCACCAAACCATATAACCTGCTTTTATGTTCAACTGATCAAATAATGAAAAGGGAAAACAAAGAAAAACCCTCTATCTTTTCCCCTTATGTCTTTTTCTTGATGAATATTGGGGCTCTATATAAAAGAGGCCAAAAATGTTGAGCCAAGAATGAAAAGCCTTCTGTTGCAGCAAGAGGGAATAACGGCCAAAAAGGAAATTTTTAAAAAATATTTATTTTAGAGGTGAGGGGAGCATCTTAAGCTGACTCCATGCTGAGCAAGGGGCCTGGGTTGGGGCTCAATCTCAACCCCAAGATCACGACCTGAGCCAAAACCAAGAGTCAAACACTTAAGCATCTGTGTCACCCAAGCACCCCTGCCCCCGAAAAGAAATTTAAGAGCAGTAATCCAACCATCTGCTTGCCATGAGGAGAGAACCCAAATCAGAGGCTGCTGTAATGGGAACAAGGAAGGAAAAAACATATGAATATATTTTAAAATGTGCTTCAGATTGGTTTAGCAGTGCATTAGTCACTCATGTCAAAGGTTTAATACATTTGAACAAAGAAACGCAGTCAAAGATGATTCTCAATTCTCAGCCCCTTCTGAGGTGCTTACTTAAAAGAGTATATAATGCTGAACAGTCAATGAATCATAAGTAATGTAGCTCATGGTAGGGTCAAATCAAGAACTCTAGCTATAATTAAAATTGAGGAAAGTATTTCATTCTAATTGGACAAAAATTCAGCTAGTTTCCAAGCAACTACTAAGTAGAAAAGACTTAGTGTTCCCCAAATGCTATAAAAGGTAGTGCACATATCTTAACTACATATTGCATATGGGAAGTAAAGTTGATTAAGAAAAGACTGTTCAGATTACAATGTACAAGTCCTATAATAAACATGAAAGGTTATCTATTGTAGAAACACAAAAAAAGCAGAGCAATAACACATTTAACATCCTACTTTGAACTCTGGTGCTTCCACATTAAATTAATACAGCAAGGTCTGAATTAGGTCAGAAGGCACATGGGCCTTCACCTGGTGGGAAGAAATTAGAAGAGCAAAAAAAGCAGCAGCAACCTTCAGAGCTTCATTCTCATTTATCCGACTCTAGTCCCTGATGGCCGTGTGGCCTTAAAGAGGCTGTGCCTTAGTTTGACTGTTCCAACCTAGAACACTCCCCTTGACATCCAAAAGCTTTTTAAAAATTGAAAAGTAGACACCAATATCTATTACAACAACCCAGGTATTGCCATTGTAGGTGCTCTAGTCAATCACTCACAAACAACTATGTATTTAATTAGTAGCATGCAATGAAGAGATACAAATATAAAGGACTTTCAGTTAAAGATGATGGACTGAACACATCCATTTACCTTGGCTATCTCCCAAAACTCCACTGAAATGACACTAAAAGGATTTTTAAAACCCACAATAACAGAATGGAAGAGGAGACAAATGCAGTGACACTTTGGAAGCTGAGAAAAAGCCAGATCTTAAGGCAGCTATGAGAAAAGCCAAGAACGAAATATTTGCATGCAAGCACTCTCAAAAGGCAGCTTCGTGCACACCTGGAACTGAGGATGAAAAAAAGGCTAAAATAAGGAAGAGCTGGTAAAAAATATATTTTTTAGACAAGTAATTAGATCCCCTCCATCTTCTGTCTCTGGCCTTTCCCCATTCCAGCATAGGCTTGGATTTATTTTCTAGGGTGGAACTAAGAAACAAAAGCACAGTGGACATAGATTCTACAACTCAAATAGGAGCTTAACATAGGTTTATATATTGCACATGAAGACATCCAAATTCCTAAACGTTTTTATTCAAAGAGAGGATCAGACGATGCTTCTGTAGGAAATATGATCAGGCCAAGGGAAAAGACTTAAAAATATTGACCTTGGATCCAAAACTCAATTGTCAAGCCAAATCACCCAACTTAAATTCAACAAACTCCCACTTCATATACTAGGAGCTTCCAATCAGCTTTTTCATGCTCTACTCTTAAACAAGTACAGAACAAAGACCAAAAGTTTATCAGAAATTGGAGGTCTGTAATACTCCAGAAAACAGAGATGTTTGAAGGAAACAATACAGAAAAAGCAAACTTAAAAAAATCACTAATATTGCCAGATGGATTATAAAAAGAGATTACATTTTTGAAACAAGAGGCTAGGAAAAGGAATATTCAGATCTCAAGGAGGAGCTCCTAGAAATCAACATATAAAACAAATGACAAATGCAAGACCAGGCAAAATCAAGTGCGAGAGATGTCCCATAAAGTAGAGCCAAAAAGATGAAGAGGTAGGGGTGCCTGGCTGGCTCAGTCATTGGACCACATGATCCTTGATCTTGGGGTTGCAAGTCTGAGCACCATGGTGGGTACAGAGATTACTTAAAAATAAAATCTTAAGTAAAAGACGAAGAGGTAAAAAATAGGAAAGAAAATTAGAGAATCTAAGAGGTGAAATAAAAAGGGAGAATAGGGAAAATGAAAGGAAAGTAATAAAAAAATGTCAAGAAAATTTCCCCAAACTGAAAGACCTCAGTTACCAGATTGAAAAGCTCTACAGGAAAGAAATAAAAATAAACATATAGCAAGACATATTCTAATGAAATTTCAGAGCACCAAAAACAAGAGTTTCCAAAAGCTGTCAGAGAAGGAAAAGCAGAATTTAAGTAGAATTAGAATAAGATTTGATTTCTCAACAGTAACAAGAGCAAGAACACTGGGAGGAAGGGAGGAGACAGCAACATTTTGAAGGTAAATGATTTACAGTTAGAATTTTTTACTCAGCCAAACTATCAAATTAAGTGCAAGAGCAAAATAAGATTTTCGCACCTGCAAGACCTCAAAATATTAACCTACCATGCATCCTTTTCCAGAAAGTTACTAGAAGATTTGCTCCACCAAAATGAAAAAACAAACCAAGAAAGAGAAAAACAGGATATATAGGAAATTGAGGAATCGACATAAAAGGAGACCGGATTCCCCAGGATGATGGTAAAGGAAGATTAAAATGATGTTGGCTCTTTCAAAGGCCCAGGGAACAGTAGTCCAAATTGAAGGTCAGAATGCTCTAGGAGAAAATGTCTCCAATGGGAACAGATAGGATTCATGAAGTGTTTGAATATACGAAATGAAGATACACAGCTCTTGGGGAAAGTGGGAGGATAAATTAGGGGCAAACATGGAAAAGGACATAAACAAAGGATATAAAACAAGGCAATTTTTAACCCCAGGGAAAACAAAAAGCTGTGCAAGCAATCATAATATACACACTAAGTGGCTCAGCTGTGAGTAGGCTTACCTAGTGAGTAGGCTTATAGTAATGTAACCACTGGTGCTCTACCAGAATGATATATGATAATAATAAGTGATATATTGGGGTCTGCCCCAATATGGAAAGGATGTGAGAGAGCTAAATCTTCATCTTCCATAGGGGGAAGACAATATATAACACCTAATACCAAAAGCTGAGAAGTAGTAGAACAAGGGCATTACTTAAAAATGAAGCAGCACCTAGCAAAAGTTGGTAAACATTCTATTGAGACACCTGGCATATAAAAACCATTTAATGAATGTTTACTGAGTTACCATGGTATGTAAAATAGTTAGTATAAGCTTTAGTATGTGCCAAGATTCAAACACTTGGTAAATGTTGGGGAATGCTCTTTAAGATATTTTTCTCCTCTATTTAACCCAAGGAACTAAACTTTCTGGATAACAAAAGAAAAAAGAAAAACATTTTGACTATTGTTCTTTTAAGTCCTCCCCAAGAAAGGCTGATGATGCTTACTAAATGAAAAAAACAATCACTCATATTTTGCCATAAGAGAATTTGATAGCACTAGTGATCAGCTAATTAGGTCCTTGGATATTCAAAGAAGAAATCAAATCCAATATATGTTAGAATAAAGCAAACGATGTTTCTCTTCACACATTATTTAGTGGATTTAGATGCAATTAATTTAGAACTCACATGAGTGTCTAAAATGCATTACATATTACAATCAAAACAGAATTTACCTAATAAGTGGCATATTTATAAAGTTGTCCTGCTTGTTGTTGAAATAATTATATTTGTTGTGAAGAATGGATATTTTGCTTTGTATTAGGATAAAACAGATATCTTTTTTATTCAAGTTTAACAAATTAAATTCCAATTACAGCTTTAGATTTTAGATAACTAAAATGTCTGGCAAACTAGCTGATCATAAAAATATACTAACTGAACTACCATTAGGATAAACAATTCTTTATAAAGTCCTCTATCCTATGTTTGTATACACCAATGTCAGGAACACATATATTAGTCACCGCAAATAGACTGAAAAGAACACTGTTTTTAAAAGCCTCCCGATTAAGGTAAATTGAAATAAATAAATGAGCCCAAGAGTAGTCAATAAAATTTCCTTTATTCATTCATTCATTAAGTAAATACTTCCTGGGTAAACCTATTAAGTGCCAGGCACTGTTTGCTAGTCTTTGAAGCATAGGATAACTTACTCCTAGGTGTGTTTTTTTTCCTCCTCTTCTATAAATCTGAAAATGAAACACATAAATCAGGGAAAATAAAGGATCCATTTACCTAGCATTCAGGCGATGTCACGTACTTCATCTTATCCATTTAGACACTATTATATAAAGAACTACCTACCTTTCATCTTCAAAAAAGAATTACAGTACACCACAGAGATTGTTTTTCTTCTCACTTGGGATTGTGTTCAGTATGCTCTGGTATGGAGGTTGTAAACACCAGTAAACATGGTTTTTAAAACACTTAGTTTTGCATAAGACTATTTTTCTTCACAGGATTATGTCAAGTCTGATAGTGTAGACGTTGCTGGCACTGTTGACATATGGAGCCAGAAAATCTTTGCTGTGAGGACCTGTCCTATGCTTTATAGGTCGTTTAGCAGCACCTGTAGCCTCTACCCCCAGATGCCAATAGCACTCTATCCCCAGCTGTGACTCAAAAGGTCTCCAGACATCGCCAAATGTCAGGAGATGGGTGGGCAATAAGGTCACCTGTTGAGAACCACTGCTTTAGCGGAACACCGGGGAGAGTGTTTGTAGACAGAAGAGGGGACCAGATAAAACAAAGGTCTATTCGCTAACATTAGGCTTCTGCTTTAGCCAATGCTCAAGTACATCCACCTCTTGACGCTACTGGTCTACCACCATTTTAAGCTCAAATGTCTTCTGGTCCTAAGTCTAAACTGAAGGAAGGGAAGAGAGGTAGTCCTGTTAAAACATTCACAAAGAACGCAAAGGAAACAATTCTGTTTAATCTTCCCTCCATCTTCCACTTAAAAGAACACTAAAGTCATCTTTTTTGTTAATTACCTAGCCTAACCCCAGAAGTTTTGACAGATATTGGAGTACCTACTATGTGCCAGACATAGTTCTAGGTGCTAGAAAAAGATAAATGTCTCAACTGTATTTACTGAATTGATAAATCACTCTAGTAAATGGCATTTTCTTCATGATCTTGGGTTTGGCAACAGATTCCTAGATATGACACTAAAAACATAAGCAACACAAGAAAAATAGGTAAACTGGACTTTATCAAAATAAACTTTTATACTTCAAAAGACACCATCAAGGAATTGAAAAGGCAACACACAGGAGAAAATATTTGCAAATGATATATCCAATAAGAGCCTTGAATCAAGAATATATAAAGGACACTTGCAACTCAATAATAAATGACCCAAATAAAAAATGAGCAAAGGCTATATCAATAGACATTTCTGCAAGAAAGATATACAAATGACCAAGAAGCACATAAAAAGATGTTCAACATCATTACTCACCAGGGAAATTCAACTCAAAACCACAATAAGACACCTATGCGGATGATCAGAATCACAGTCATATACTAACAAGTGTTGGCGACAATGTGGGAAAATCAAAACCCCCGTACACGGCTCGGTTGGGGGAGGTAATAAAAGATGGTGCAGTCACTATGGGAAACACTATGGCAGGTATTCAAAAAATTAAACGTACAGTTAATATATGCCCCAGCAATTCCCTGCAAACTGAAAATACACGTTCACACAAACACTTGTGCACGAACATTTATAGCAGCGCTAGTCACAATATCCAAAAGGTAGGAACAACTCCAATGCCCATCAATGGACAAACAGATGAAGGAAATGTGATATAGTCATACAACAGAGTATTATTTGGCAATAAAAAGGAACATGGAGGGATCTTGAAAATATTACATTAAGTGGAAGAAACCATTCACAAAAGACCACATACTACATGATTTATATGAAATGTCCAGAACAGGGAAATCTACAGAGACAGAAAGCAGATTAGTGATTGCTTAGGGAGGGGAGCGTGGGGTATGATAGCTAAATGGTATGGAGTTTCCTTTTTAGGTCATGAAAATGTTCTAAAATTGATGAGGGTGATGGTTGCATGTATCTGTGAATATACTAAAAACCACTGAATTGTACATTCTTAAAAGTATGAATTATATGATATATGAATTACATTTCAGTGAAGTTGT
Organism: Mellivora capensis; assembly: GCA_004024625.1. Lineage (NCBI taxonomy): Eukaryota > Metazoa > Chordata > Mammalia > Carnivora > Mustelidae > Mellivora > Mellivora capensis. Next base: position 125,366 of record PISX010001141.1, on the reverse strand, counting down.
TAAAAAAAGAAAAAAGCAACCAGCATTTAAAGTACAATAGAGGGTGCCTGGGGGGCTCAGGTCTTGATCGCAGGATCCTGGGATGCAGCCCAGCCTCAGCCTTGGGGCTCCGGCTCCCTGCTCAGCAGGAAGCCTGCTTCTCCCTTTCCCAGTCCCCCTGCTTGTGTTCCCTCTCTTGCTGTCTCCCTGTCAAATAAAATCTTTTTTTTTTAAAGTACAATGGAAAACAGGACATTTGGACAACACTTTATTAATGAGAATATCTTATTTAAAATACCCTTGAATCTGGAGAGATCTCATTCCTTTGGTTGTGAAACAATTATTGAATGCGAAACTGCTGAAAATGCTCCAGGTCAACATTTTATTTAAGATTATAAAAAGCTTAGAACACAGGCATCAAGAATTTCAGAGGACATAAAATGCAGTGCTTGTTTAAGATGTATTAGGGGACATTAAGTAATGATATGTACCGGGTGGGGGCGGGAGGTAAGCAAGAAGAGCTAAAGAGATGAGATGAAAAGCCTCTGCCTGGAAGACTCCCTTCTTCACCAGCCTGCAGTGATGCTATAAGAAGAACACTCCATATATACTGTAATCTTATTTTTCAGGAAGCTAAAAATGATCACCCATATGATTTACTCCAGTAACAAATAGGAAGTCAAGAAAATACTAAAGTGCCACACAGAGATTTAAGGAAATAAATTTTTAAAAAACCTCAACCAGTTCCCAAGAATGGCTACTGCAAAGTTTTGGCAAAAAATGTTCAACCTGTGTCGTTTTCAATCCAAATAAAGTCCGTTTCTGTGTCTGCCTTGGATGATATCCTCAATTAATCTAATCCTATCTCACTGCAGAGCTCTTGGAATATCTAGTCCCCAGAGCCCACAGTCCCCCGACCTCAAGAATCACCAACACCAGTGACAAGGAAATGCCAGCGGGGGAGGTGGGGTGCGTGCATTAGAGATTTTTTTTTCATCCTTAATAAATCTCAGCTCCTGCCTTGGTCATTACAAACAGCTGGTCTTCATTTCAAACAGCCTAGTTCACCACCAACCCATGTCTGGGTTCCTCACACAGTACTGTGCTCGGTTTCAAGCCAAAATTAGGCCTAATTGGGGTGGGGGGGGGTGGCACAGACAAAAACAACCAAAGGAGGGATTCGCTTTTTCTACAGAGCCTCAGGTTTCAAAACGACTGCCTTGAAAGGTGAAATGACCCAAATTATTGTGTGTGTGTGTGTGGGGGGGTGATAACAGACATTCTCCTGCAAGGTAGCTGTGGCTTGATGTGGAAATGGGGAACTTGGGAAGGGGGGTTCTACATGGAAAGAGAAACACCCACCCCTCCAAGTGAATCACTGCAGTGTCAGCCCTGCACTGATTCCACGAATTGCCAAACAGGATGAGGTAAGGCACAAGCCTTGCCCCCACCCCTCCAGCTACCCCCGCGCGCAGAAGGACGCATCCCTCCGCGAGGTGCACCACGCAGCCCCCCGAGGCCTCAGCTGAGGGGTTGACGTCACCCTTCTGCATTGAGCTTCAAGGACTGGGAGCAGCACTGGTTAGATGGGGAGTAGAGTTGGGGCGCTATTGCTGTCACCAAGTAGCGGGGGTCTTCCCCCAGGACTCTGCGGATTGGGTTCGTGCAATAACAGAAAGACCAGATGAAGAGCGGAGGGGTGGAGGGGAGTGGGAAAAGGGTCCTAAGATCCACCTCCTGGGTCCCCGGGGAAGCTCAAAGATGCCCCTAGTTTATGTAAGACCCTTTCCTTCCAGTGCGTCTCCGCGCGACGGTAGCTCCCTCTCCCCATCAGTGCGCTTGGGGGGCTCTGGTCGCCCTTGCCCAGCCAGGCAGGCAGGCACAGGGCTCCTGGCACCTCCCTTTCGAAGCCCCGCGGGGTTGGGAATAACCGGGAATCTGGGATCAAACCCAGTGCTCCCGCGCCCTTCTCCCAATCGGGTTAACTCCTAGAGGCACCGCGAACAGGCTGGTAAGGGAGGTCGGGGAGGGGTGTCCAGAGAAGGAAACAGAGGAATAAACCCGCAACTTTCCCTAGAGGCTGACCCTATCCCGCGAGCTTAAAAAAATAAATCCGTGCATTAAAACAAATTTGGGAAAGGTCGACATCCTGCAGTCACCGCCACCACGCAGCCCCTTGCAGGCTGCACCGGGTGGGGTCTAGAGTCCGAGCAGCCCCAAGCTTGCACCCCGCCATCCTGCAGCCCCAGCCCAGCCCCCTGAGCCTATCTCCTTAAGGAGGGAACCGAGATGAGATTTTGGGTTTGGGTTTTTGGCCCCCTCTTCCTTTCTCCGAGCATCACTAAAAGGACTGAGGGCCGGAGGCCCGGCCACCCGCCCGGCGTGGCCACTCACCCAGAAGACGAAGGAGTAGATGATGAGGAGGGTTTTGAGACAGGTTATCACAGGTTTGGTCTCCATTCTCCTCGATGCCATACTACAGAGCTCCGGCGGCGGCGGGCGGCGGGCGGCGGGCGGGCGCGCGGGAGGGGGGAGGAGGCGGGGCGGGGCGGGGCGGGAGCGCGTGCTGCGAGAGGCCCCGTGCGCGCGCAGACGAGGCGGTGCGCGTGCGTGAGCGCGCACTCCGCAGAGCCCCGATTTAAGGAGTCAGGCGGGCAGCGACTGCGCATGCGGAGAAGGCCGCCCGCGCCGGCACGCCCGCGCAGGCTCAGACCCCCAGGCCAAGAGCCGGGCAGGGCCGCGGGGAGGGAGTGGAAGAGCCTGGGGCGGGGTCGGAGGTCAGCGCAGCCTCTTCCAGGCGGCCGTTGGCACGTAAGTTTCTGCTTGATGCACACTAGGGCTTTACATTTGCCGGGCTGTCTGCACCTGGCGACAGGAGCTTTAATTGGTATCCCCGAAAAGCAGTCACGTTTCTGTATTTGGGCGCCCCACGAGGCCTTCTCAGATGGAAGTGGCCCAGTAGTCGTGTCCTTGGAAGCAGCCGTCCTGGTCTGTGCCAGGAACAGACTGTGACAGGTGGCCGGCGACACAGCTGGAGGGATGGTCAGGAACCTGGGAGCTCAGACACCCCAAACCCTTACCACGGGAGGAACGCCATTTTTTAGAGGTCCTCACATTTTGCAATGATGCCGAACGACCTGTTTCTGTATGAAGGTACTATTCTTTCTGCACGTAAAATGTTTAGCAGATAACAAAAAAATGTTTAGAGTGCCTGAGACCCATTTCTCCCAACCTAACAAGTTCAAACCACCTCACAGCCAGGAAAGAGCGAGCTGTATCGAGGCCAAAAAATAATGTTCAAAAACATTTCGGAAGTTCCTTAAGAAGCCAAACAGAGATACCATATGACCCAGCAATTCTCCTAGATGTACACCCAAGAGATTTAAAAAACATGTTCACACAAAAGCTTGTACAGGAATGTTCATAGCATTATTTATCGTAGCCCAAAAGCAGGAACAACTTTAATGTTCATCAGTTATGCATGGATAAACCTAATGTAGTAAATCCATACAATAGAAAATTATTTGGCCACAGAAAGGAATGAAGTATTTATACATGTTGCACGTACGAACCTTGAAAATCTGCTGAGTGAATGAAGTGACCTAGACACAAAAGACCAGTGTTGAATGATCCATTTATAAGCAATGTCCAGAATAGAGAGATCCACAGAGACAGAAATAGAGGTTACAGGGGAAGGGGTGGCAGGAATGGCTGTTAGGAGTGACTGTTAATGAGTAGGGGGTTTCTTTTTGGAGTGACAAAAATATTCTGGAATCTAATGTGGTAATGGTTGCAGTTTTGTGAACCTACTACAAACCACTGAATTGGACGCTTTAGAAGGGCGACTCTTATGACATGTGAATTATATCCCAGTAAAAGAATAATGTACACTCCACCCAGATTTCCTGTGGCTGGTTTATAGAGGAACACACAGTACATTCTCTGGGAGATTTAGCTTGATTCCTGAGAGTTTCTGCTGTCAAAATAGCAACACTATCACAGGCTAACTCTATCATGGATGATGTTAAGGACACCTTTTGTGAAAGAGTAAAAACAAACAAACAAACAAACAAAAAAAACAGCCAATAGGCTTGAGGAAAGCCTGCCAAGGGCAGTTGTTGCAAGAGTAATTATTACCTCCAGTAAGTTGTATGTGGTCCCAGGTCAGCGAGGTCATTGTACAAACAGGACACAAACAGGAGGAAGAGGAGAACTTGCTTAAGGAAATGATCAGCCATAACAAAAGATTATGTGGGCATAGAGGGGAGTGGAGAGGAATATGGGTGCAGGTGAAAAAAAGATTAGGAACAGATTGGCTAGATTTCTGTTTTAAAGGAAGTTCCCGCACAATTATTCCCAACTCTGGTTATTCATTTGGATCACCTGGAGAGCATATTAAAAAAAGCAAAAAACTATGACTGCCTGTGGCCAATCTCAGGTAGCCTGAATCATTTGGTCTCAGCAGTTTCTAAGTTCTTTAGGTGGTCCCAATAGGAATCAAGGGTTGAAGGATACTGTCCCTATTGCAATGAGCTTAAACCCAACTTCAGAAAGGAGCTTTCTCCTATATTTTTCCAGTCCCCAGGAAGCAGCAGGAAAAGTATACTGAACACTTCAAATCCAGTGGCTACGCTTAGCCTCAAGGTCTTGCCCATGCATAATTACCCCATAAAGGAGTCAGAAATCTCCATTTTCAAACTAACAAGGACACTGCTGAGTGTCATAGATAATTTTACGAGTTAACCATGATACTCACAGATGGCGCCCATCAGCTCAACTATTTCACAGTTTGGAGCTTTCTGGGGGATAAGTTTTAGGTCCAGATTCTTGAAAACTTGGCCTGTTCTAGAAAAATAGATTATTTAAATGTAAAGATAAATATGAATATTCAATAATGTAATTAATGGGTAAATTTACATAGCCCATTAAATCCTTGCTACTCAAATTGTGATCTGGGTGATCCCGTGGAGTGACAAACCATCCCAATTTTCCAGGGATGAGGGGTTTCCTTGCACTCTGGATTTTCATTGCTAAAGCCAGGAAAGTCCTTGCCAAACTAGAACAAGTCCTTGAACCTGGCATCTACTGGGAGAGCTTGTTGAAAATGTAGAACCTCGGGCTCCTCGCCAAGCCCATGTTAACAAGATCCTTATGGGATTCAGATGCACAGTAATGTCTGTCAGTTTGTCATGGATTGAATTGTGTCCCCTCAAAAGATCTGTTGAAATCCTACCTTCAGTACCTCAGAATGTGACCCTACTTGGAAATAGGGTTGTTGCAGATGCAATTATTTAAGCTGAGATGAGGCCATACTGGAAGAGGTTGGGCCCTTAATCCAGTATGACTGATGTCCTTAAAAGAAGAAGAGACATGAGGGATCCATGGGAAGACACAGAGACACCCAGGGGAAGGGCATGTGGCCAATCGGAATGACACAGCTGCAAGCAAGCTGAGGAACGCCAAGGAGAGGAAGAGGCAAGAAGCAATTCTCCCCAGTCTCAGAGGCACCATGGCCCTGCTGACGCTTTGATTTCAGACTTCTGGCCTCTGGAACTGTGAGAGAATAAATTTCTGTCATGCAAGCCAGCCATTTTGTGGTACTTTGTTAGAGTGGCCACAGGCGACTAATAATATGCCTAAGAGTCACTGATGTCCAGTTGCTCAAAATATAACCACAGCAACCATATCACCCAGCAATCCCACGGCCAGGTAGATACCCAAATGAATTGCAAACCGGTATACAAACAGAAGCTTGTACATGAATCTCCATAGCAGCATTAGTCACAGAAGCTGAATGGTGGAAACAACCTCAGTATCTACTAGCTGATGAACAGGTCAACAAAACGTGGTCCCTTCATACAATGGAATATTACCCAGTCATAAAAAGGAATATAGTGCCAACACATGCTACAACATGGGTGAATCTTGAACATATACTGAGGGAAAGAAGCCAGACACACAGCCCACATACTGTATTACTACCTTTGTATGAACCATCCAGAACAGGCAAGTCCATAGAGAGTGGAAGCAGATTAGTGGTTTCCCAGGGCGGCGGGGAGGGGTAATGGGAAATGACTGCTTGGTAATTCCCAGGGATTTCCCTCTAGGTGGTTAAAAATTTCTGGAGCTGGACAGTGGTAATGGTTGTACAACATTGTGAATGTACTTAATGCCACTGAATCGTACACTTGAAAATGGTTGAAATAGGAAACTTCGTATTTTTTTAAAGATTTTATTTATTTATTTGACAGACGGAGATCACAAGTAGGCAGAGAGGAGGAAGCAGGCTCCCTGCTGAGCAGAGAGCGCGATGTGGGGCTCGATCCCAGGGCTCTGGGATCATGACCTGAGCCGAAAGCAGAGGCTTTAACCCACTGAGCCACCCAGGTGCCCCGGAAACTTTGTATTTTATCACACAAATAACTTAACCACAGCAAATCCAAAGACCCTGAGACCTGAAGGAATGCTGCATTTGGGGAGCTGACAAAGTCAGCGAGGCTCAATAGCTGGGGCAAAGATGGTATACGGGAGGCTAGAGGGAGGTCAGCCCATCCAGGTCCAATTAGATAATAATAAGAATTTTGGTATTTTGCCTAAAATAAGGGGAGCTTTTGATTTTTATCTGCCTTAAGTTCAGTACTTCAAGGAGAACTGGAGTGCCACCAAAGCACCTACCTGGTCCCTGCTACCATTACCCCTCAATCTGTTGTTCACACAGCCACCAGAGTGATCTTGTTCAAACACAAACCATGGCATGGCTCTCTCTTGCTTAAAACCCTCCCATGGCTTCCCATCATTGGACAAAGAATCAAATTTCAACCCTCTACCCTGACTTAACAAGCATCCAGGAGCTGGCTCCCATGTTCTCTCCCATTATTCTCCCTTCACCCCTGTGCTTCAGCTGCTCTGGCCTTCTCTCTGTTCTTCAATCAGACTTTGTTCCACCTGAAAGCCTTCACGCTGGCTGGTCCTATCATTAGAATGCTTGCTCCCTTCCTTCCTGCCATTTGGATCTCGATATAGTTGTCACCACCTCAGATCATTTCAGACGAAAATAGCCATCTAGTCCAAAACAGCAAATATAGTCACTACATGCTCTAATTCCCTACGTTGCTCTTACCTACCATTTTCTTATTCGTGTTTTTGTTTTGTTGTCTACCTCTCCCACCAGGCTCCACGTGGTAGGTGTTTTTGTCTACTGTATTCACTGTTCTATCCCCCACCTAGATACAGTAGCAAATCAGAAAATGTTGACCAAATGGATGGTACGTAGTAGTCACTCAGTAGATGATTGTTGACTTATTGAAGAAGGGTGGGATATTTGAAATGGACCATGAAGTACGAATAAGGTAATGGTGTAGTTTGGAGAAAGGAGACGGGCATCATTATAGGCTAGGGTGCAGCCTGAACAAAAGCAGAATGCTTACTTAGGAGAGTGGTGAGGTGCACCAGAAGCCCTAGAGTGGGAAAGGATGCAGAAATTCGGGGCTGGCATGGCTCTCCTTGCTCAGGCCAGGTAACGCTCTCTTGTGTAGGCCATAGAGAGCAGTGAAGGGTTTTTCAGTAGGAGTGACATGATCTGACCTGTGTTTCCTGGGAGGTAATTTTGGAGTTAGGAGGTAACTGCAGTCACCTGCCTGGGCATTGATAAGGGCCGGACCTCAGAAGTGGCAGTGAAACTGGAAGAGTGGTGCATCTCAACTCCAGCTACATAAAAATCCACTAGAGAGCTCGTGCGCTCACAGATGCCTGCACTCCTTCCCCCATGATCTCAGGGTCCTGAGATTGGGTCCTATGTCAGACTCTGAGCTGCGTGTGGAGACTGCCCAAGATTCTCTCCCTCTCTCTATGCCCCTCCCCTGCCTAAAAAAATAGGTCAGCCCTCAGGACTGCGTGGATTTGGGTAAGGAAGGAAAAGGAGGACATGAATATGATTTTTAGTTTGAGTAAACTTGGAGGGCAGCTTTGAAAATGCATAATCCCAAAATATAGTACATCCAAGCAAGGGACTGGCTTATAGTTATTACAAAGCATATGTAGGGAGAACTTTTTGCTCACAAAAGGAAATTTTTATCTTTTTAAAAGATTTTATTTGTGAGAGAGAGAGTGTGCCTGAGAATGAGCAGGGAGAGGGAGAAGCAGATTCCCTGCTGAGCAGGGAGCTAGCTGGGGGGCTCGACTGCACACCCTGGGATTATGATCTGAGCTGAAGGGAGATGCTTAACCGACTGAGCTACCCAGGCACCCTGGGAAGTTTTTGTTCTAATAAAAAAAAAAGTCGTAGGAAAATATGCAATATTAACCTCAACTATGTAAGAACATATAGAAAAGAAATTAGAAGAAAATGTGTATAAAATTGGGGCACCTGGCTGGCTCAGTAGGTAGGTAGAGCATATGACCCTTGATCTCAGGCTGTGAGCTCAAGCCCCATATTGGGCATAGAGATTACATTTTAAAAATGTGTATAAAATTTTCACACCAGTAGCTCAGGGTGGTGGGGTTATGAGTGATTTTGTTTCCTCTTTTTTTTTATATTTACTGTCTTTCCTAGAATTTTGAAATGAGCATATATAACATTTGTAACAAAAAAAGAGACTGTTTATAAAGGAAGTCCTCCCAAAAGATTAAAACACTAAAGTTTGTAGGACTTAATGGGGGGGGGGGGAATCTTGAACTCTTCAAAACCTTACTGAGATGAAATTTGAGTGTACGTGCATTCATCTCAATTTCTCTGTGTGTTTCCAGGGTCTGTCCCTACCTAAACACAAAGAAGACTTTTACCCTGGGTATCAGAAACATCAGCAAGATTGACTCCGCACCCGCTAAAGGTATGTTTGCAAAAGCCACCCGGGGAAAGCACGCAGCCAAAGAGAGTAGAGAACTGAAGTTTGCAAATTTGGTTTAAGGAGCCTTCATAAGCATCAGAGGGTTAGGTTTGTTCTGAGGACAACTCCACAGGACCTGGATGAGGATGTGGAATGAATGATGCCTCAGGAAAACCTCATATGGATTTACCCCTGAGCCTGGGGGAAAAGCACATGTTAAAAAAAAAAAAAAAGCAGGGCGCCTGGGTGGCTCAGTGGGTTAGGCCTCTGCCTTCGGCTCGGGTCATGATCCCAGGGTCCTGGGATCAAGCCCCGCATCGGGCTCTCTGCTCAGCAGGGAGCCTGCTTCCTCCCTCTCTCTCTGTCTGCCTCTCTGCCTACTTGTGATCTCTGTCTGTCAAATAAATAAATAAAATCTTTTAAAAAAAAGCTAAGTTAAATGAGAAAAAAATTTCATAAAGATACTGGGACAATAAAGTTTTGTAGCCAAATATAGTCTGCTGAACAAAAAATTAACAGGGACAAAGGGTACTGTTCTCCTATCAACAGACAGGCAGTTGAATGTCTCAGAACATGGGGTAGAAACATAAGACATTCAGACAACTTCCTCAAACGGCACAAGCTAAAATGAAGGAAAAAAAGGTCAATGCCACTTAGTAACAGGACTACATTTGTGAAAATGTAGTAGCAGCACTAGGTGATAGGAAGACCAGATGTATAAATTCAAGTGCCACCTCCCTTTACACTTGGGGACTTCCTGAACATGTTGGGAGGAATTTGAGAGGGGTTGAAATTCTTTGGTTTTGGGTTTGTTTTTTTTTTTTGACCTAGCAATTCCTTCTCTAGGATATTGCCCTACAAAAATAAACAAGTGTACAAAATATACCTATAAGATTACTAACTACAAAATTCATTATTGGAAGAGTAAAAAATGGAAACAGTACAAATATTCATCAATAGTGTTTTGCCATTTAGTCATTTATTCTCCAAAATTTTTGAGCATCTGCTATCTGCCAGGCACTTTTCTAACCACTGGGAATATAGCTATGACCAAACCAAACCAGGTTCCTGTCCTCAAGGAGTGTGCACTCTACTGGGGAAGATGAACATAAAAAATTTTCTTTAGCATATCTGTACTATAGAATTCTATGATATAGGTTTTTAATACTAGATACATTTAGCTGTATTAAAACAAAAGGTCCTTCAAGATATAATACATAATATATAATTTTTTACTTATAAAAAAGTTATAGAAGAGTTATAATCCTCTATAAGTATAAAAAGAAAGTGTATTAGAGTATTCATATGAAAAAATCAGGATGAATATACATGACAATCTTTGAGCAGTGGATTGTATTACAGTGGAATTTCACCACTGAAAATGTTCATTTGATTTTTTTTACAAGCAATATTATATTTATAGTAAAAAATAAGCCATTAAAAAGAAACACTGTGTATAGAGGTTAAACCCTAGAAACATTTTTTTAAAAAATTGTTATTGGGATCTCCTATTTATTCTGCAGCTATTGGATATAGGGAAATGCAGATAAAACTTTTGTGTATTTGGGGATACAATACAAAAATGTATAATTATGACTCAAGAATAATCCCTTCAGATCTCAACCAAATTGGAATACTTATCACATCTTCTTCATCCATCTATAGATGGACACTTGGGTTGCTTCCATATTTTGGCTATTGTAAATAATGTTGCAATAAAGATGGGGGTGCATATAGCTTTTTGAATTAATGTTTTCATATTCTTCAGGTAATATTCAGTAGTGGAATTATTGGATTATATGGTAATTCTCTTTAATTTTGAGGGGAGCCTTTATACTGTTTTCCACAGTAGCTGCACCAATTTGCTTTCCTACCATGAGTGCACAAGCATTCTTTTTTCTCCATATCCTTGCTCAAACTTGTTATATCTTGTCTTTTTGATATTAGCCATTTAGACTGGTGTGAGATGATAGCTCATTGTAGTTTTGATTTGCATTTCCCTGGTGATGAGTGATGTTGGGCATTTTTTCACATGTCTGTTGACCATCTGCATGTCTTTTTTGTAAAAGTGTCTATTTAGATCTTCTGCCAGTTTTTTTAACTGGATTGTTTGGGGGTTTTTGGTGTTGAGTTATAGAAGTTCTTTATGTATTTTGGATATTAAACACTTATCAGATATATCATTTGCGGATATCTTTTCCCATTTAGTAGGTTGCCTTTTCATTTTGTTGGTGGTTTCCTTCATGTACAAAACCTTTTTATTCTGCTGTAGTCCTAGTAGTCTATTTTTCTTTTTGTTTCCCTTGCCTGAGGAGCTATATCTAGAAAAATGTTACTAAAGCCAATGTTAAAGACATTATTATCTATGTTTTCTTTTATGAGTTTTATGGTTTCAGATCTCACATTTAGTGAGATTAATGCATTTTAATATTAGATACATTTAACTGTATTAAAACAAAGGTCCTTCAAGATATAATGTGGTTTTTTTGTGTGTGTCTGATGTAAGGAATTGATCTAGTTTCATTGATCTGCATGTCACTGTCCAGTTTTCCCAGCACAATTTATTGAGAAGAATGTCTTTTTCGCATTGTATATTTTTGTCTCCTTCATCGTAGACTAGTAGAACATAGAGATGTGGGTTTCCTTTGGGATCTCTATATTGTTCTATGGATCTATGTGTCTATTTTTGTGCCAGTACAATATTGTTTTAGTATAACTTTTTAATATATTTTAAAATCTAGGATGGTGATACCTTCAGATTTGTTGTTCTTCCTCAAGATTGGTTTGGCTATTTAGGTTTTGTTTTTTGTGTGTGTGTGTGGTTCTATACAAATTTGGGGGTTATTCTATTTCCGTGGAAAAATGCTATTTGTATTTTAATACGGGTTGCATTGAATCTGTAGATTGCTTTGGGTAGTATGAACATTTTAACAATATTAATTCTTCCAATCCATGAGTATGATTTGGTTTTCCATTTGTTTGTACAACCTCAATTTCTTTCATCAGTGTTTTACAGTTTTTAGAGCACAGGCCTTTCACCACCTTGGTTAAGCTTATTCATGGTTATTTTATTCTTTTTGGTAAAATTGTAAATGGAATTATTTTCTTAATTTCTCTTTCTGCTGCTTCATTATTAGTGAATAAATATGCAACAGATTTCTGTATATTAATTTTGTATACTGAATCTTTACTGAATTATTCTGCTGTTTTTTTGGTGGAGTCTTTAGGGTTTTCTTTGTCATCTGTAAATAGTGATAATTTTATTTCTTCCTTACCAATTTGGATCCCTTTTATTTATTTTTTATCACCTGATTGCTGTGACTAGGAATTCCAGTACTATGTTGAATAAAAGTGGTGAGCGTGGACATCCTTGTTTTGTTCCTGATCTTAGAGGAAAAGCTCCCAGTTTTTTCATCATTGTACATGATGCTACCTGTGGGTGTCTCATATATGGCCTTCAGAAAGCTGAGGTATATTCCTTGTAAACCCACATTGTTGAGGGTTTTTATCATGAATGGATGTTGAATTTTATCAAATGTGTTCTCTGTATCTATTAAGATGATCATATAATTTTTATTCTTCATTTAGTTAATGTGGTATTCACAATGATTGATTTGCAGATATTCAACCATCCTTGCATCCCTGGAATAAATTCCACTTGATTGTAGTAAATGATCCTTTTAATGTATTGTTGAGTACAGTGTACTAATATTTTGTTGAGGATTTTTGTATCTATGTTCATCAGTAATATTGTCCTGTAGTTTTCTTTTTTTGTATTGTCTTTGGTTTTGGTATCAAGGTAATGCTGGCCTTGTAGAATGTATTTGGAAGCTGCTTTCATCTTCTATTTTATGGAGTAGTTTGAGGAAATAGGTAGTATCTCTTTTTTAAATGTTTTATAGAATTCACCTGTGAATCCTTCTGCCTCAGAATTCTGTTGGGAGTTTTTGATTACTGATTCAATTTTGCTATTAGACATTGATCTCTTCAGTTTTTCTATTTCTTTCTGATTCAGTTTTCAAAGACTGTATGGTTCTAGGAATTTATCCCTTCTTTCTAGTTTGTCCAATTTGTTGGCATATTGATTTTTCATAGTAGTTTCTTATAATCCTTTGTATTTTTGTGGTATGGTATCGGTTATTAGTTCTCTTTCATTTCTGATTTTATTTGGGTCCTTTCTTTTTGATTGACAAATCAGCTTTAAGGTTTATCAGTTTTGTTTATTCGGAGAACCAGCTCTTTGTTTCATTGATCATTTTTATTTTTATTTTTTAAGTCTCTATTTCATTTTCTGGTCTTTATTCCTGTCTTCCTTCTGTTAACTTTGGGCTGTATTCTCCTTTTTCTAGCTCCTTTGAGTGTAAGGTTACATTGTTTGAAATTTTTCTTGTTTCTTGAGTTAAGCCTGTATTGCTTATAAACTTTTTTGCTATAAATTTCCCTCTTAGAACTGCTTTCACTGCATGCCAAAGATTTTTGACTATTGTGTTTTCATTTTCATTTGTTTCCATGTGTTTTATTAATTTCCTCTTTGATTTCTTCATTGACCCATTGGTTGCTGAATAGCATGCTGTTTGGTCTCCACGTGTTTGTGTTTCTTCCAGCTTTTTTTTTTCCTTGTAATTGATTTCTAGTTTCATATTGTGGTTGGAAAAAATATGTGGTGTGATTTCAGTCTTCCTAAATTTATTGAGACTTGTTCTTTGGTCTCACATGTGATCCATCCTGGAGAATGTTTTATGTGGTCTTTTAATGGAATTGGTAAGGTTATGGACTGCTGGGTTTCTATTCAGTGGTAGCAGGACCTCCAAAAGTGGTAGTAGTAATTCCTCACACAGAAGCATCAAGTTTGAGCTTGTGGCCTCCAACTGAAGCATGGTAGCAGCTTTCTGGTTCCTAGGTAAGACACACTGTGATCATTTGTTTGTAAAACTGGACAGAATTCTTTCTCTTCCTATTTCCATGCCCTTTTGCCATGTGATTTTGAAGCTCTTCCCATAAAAAGTGGAATCTTTTTCCCCATTCTTTGAATCTGGGCTGGCCTTGTTCCTTACTTTGAACAATAGAATGCCAAGGAAATAGCATTATGATGGTCCCAAGCCTGGGCCTCAGGGGAGCTCATCCTTCTGCTCACTCTCTGGAGCCTCACGAATGCTAAGGGAATAAGCCCATGCTAGAAACGATGTGTATCAGTTTAGCCAGCCCTCCTGTCCCAGCTGAGGTCTCAAATCTGTAAGAGAGCCCAGCCAAGATCAGCAAAGCCAATCCACAACCAACCACAAATGTGTTAGGGACCCTAGGTGAGACCAGAGAACTGCCTAGAGGAGACCAGCCTAAATGGCTGAGCACAGAACTTTTTCTTAAATAATTGGTTTTACGCCTGTATATTTGCAGTGGTTTGTTACATAGCAATAGCACCCTTTCCCTTTTGTTAGCACTTTTTGTAACTTTGTGGCAAATCATTAGCAATAAGTTGTTTCCACATTGAATGTATAGAGTAATTTCTGTTTGCTTGACTGGATACTGTTACAAATGCTACATGTCTGTAGAATAGAATTCTATTCAGCCATCAAATTAATGTTGTAGTAGACTACGTGGATACAGGGAAATTATCATAGTATGTTTTCAGTGAAAAAAGAAGAAATTATAAAAAAGATGTATAGTATGATGCTAAATTGGAGACACACACACAGTGATAATTATTACCTCATGAACTGATATCTTCACATTTTGTGATTTTAAAATTTCTGCATTTACTAAATGTTCTGTGAAAGCATGTATTTCTTTTGTAATTAGAAAAAAATTCACATTGTTAATTTTTCAGGACATCTACATAGATATTTGGCTTGGGGAAGCCATGATACCTTCTGCAACTCCCTCTTTAGCAATATATTGTAAATGACTTTTTAAAAATAGGTGACAAGAAACCAGTGTCTTACCTCTGATAGCAGTATTCCAAGCTAGGTTGTAGTTACTTCTGTTGCCCTATAATCCATAATCCTACAGCAGCTTCCGAAGTGGGACATAGACCATTTTTTTCCTTCTGTCCTCTTCCTAAATATTCTGTCACCTCACCACATAGCAGCTCCTGAAACATCCTCTTGACATGTATCTCCTAGAGTTGTCCAGCTCTAGATAATTCACTCATCAGATATACGAATCTTTGGTTACTGATAATCTTTTATTAAAAGGATTGCATGCTCCTACACTGACCCCGATACCTGTGATAAATACCGTACTCCTGTAACATAAAAGATATAACTGATGGACACTTGGCTCAGAAGAATTCAGCCAAAAAGATGATCATCGCAGGTATCCAGGTTCTGTGCAGTTATTTACCATTTTTATTCATTTATATCATAATGTTTATTGGATGCTATTTTTGAAATCCAAAGATTAGTATTCATTTACTCCTGTAGGACTATTTTCTACACAGTGGTGATTAATCTACTTTAATGTAGGTTCATTTATTAGAAAATTATCTTTGATTGCACCTTAATAAACCAATATATAAAAATGAGTCCTTTGAAATTCCTTCTATCTAGTTATAGTGAAATATACTTTATTTTTTTATTTTATTAAAGATTTATCTATTTGACAGAGTGAGACAGAAAGAGCACAAGCAGGGAGAGCAGCAGAGGAGAGAGAGAAGCAGGCTTTCCGCTGAGCAGGGAGCCCGATGTGGGGCTTGATCCCAGGACTCTGGGATCATGATCTGAGTCAAAGGCAGAAGCTTAATGACTGAGCCACCCAGGCGCCCAGATCCGTACTTTAGATAGTCAAGCGTGCAGATGTTGTATAGCCCAGGCCAGAGCCCTATCTTATTTAAATGTACAAGTGGCAATGATTAAGGTGAAGACTGGGCCATCCTGGCTAAAGCAGAGCAGAACATTGAGCTGGTTATCAAGGAATTAACCTCTGAATTCAGTTAACACGCATAACCATGGCTCTGAACATTTTTTGTTAGAATCATTCCCATCAATAAGCTGCTGACTTCTCATAACTGACTTATTTCATGATTATTATTAGAAACATGTACTAATCAACTGTTGGCATCAGGACTTGAACCCAAGCAGTCTGGTGTAGGAGCCCAAACTTGTGAACTCAGGCTGCCTGGGTTTCCTTCTGGCCTCTGCGATTTACCAGTCTTCGCATCTGTAAAATGGGGGTATTAATAGTACCTCCCTTGCTGTCTTATATGAAGCAGTGTATGGGAAGTGTCTTAAATAGTTCTGGTGTGGTGGGTGCTCAATAAATGTTCGTCGTCATTGTGAGAACATTGCGGTGCCTTCTAATTATGAAAGTTTAGATCTAAAAGAGACCTCAAAGATGATTAAGTTCACTGTTTTTCAATGGCAGTTCACAGCCTCTTAGTGGATTTTGAAATCAGTTTAAGGGCTTACTTCTGTCATTTAATAAAGCACATAAGAATATAATAAAATAGAGATTATCAAAGTACGTTACTTGTAATAAGGATAAGTGTTGTCTCATGAAACATTTGTTTTAGAGTGATAGCAGACTTGACTGATGCTCTGCCCACATCCCCTCAGGTAGGTCTCTTTTGCTGGTTCTGCCCATTCCTCAGTGTCTTTGTGCTTTTCTCTTAAAGAATTTTCCCTGTGCTTCTTTAGAAAACTGCTTTTCAGCTACTAGGGATACATTAGTCTAATATATTTCTATTATTTATCTGTTGCTGCATAACAAATTTTTCAAAAACATGGTGGCTTAAATGCAAACATTTGCTTATTATTTTTTAAGATTTTGTTTATTTATTTGAGAGAAAGAGCCACAGAGAAAGAGCACGAGCAGGGGGGAGGGGCAGAGGGACAAGCAGACTCCCTGCTGAGCAAGGAGCCCAAGGCGGGGGCTTGATTGCAGGACCTGAACGTGAGGACCTGAGCTGAACACAGATGTGTAACTGACTAAGCCACCCAAGAGCCCCCAAATGGCAAGCATTTATTATCCTACATAATTTCTGAGGGTCAGGAATCCCAAGAGCAAAATAGCTAGGTGGTTCTGGCCCAGGGTGTCTCATGAGAGTACGGTAAAATATTCAGCTGGGGCTGCAGTCCTCTCAAGGCTTGAGTGGGGCTGCAGACTCTGCCTTCAAACTTATTCATGCGGCTGGCTGCCTGTGGGCTGGAGGCCTTAGTTCCTTGTCATGAGAGTCTATGTCATGGGCTTCTTCATAGGACTGCTCATAAAATGAGATCTTGCTTCCCCCAGAGGCAGTGATCCAAGAAAAAGGGAATCCAGGATGGAAGCCCCAGTCTTTTATACCTTAATCTCAGAAGTGACTTATACTTCTGCTGTATTTTATTGGCTACACAGACCAACCATGGAACGGTATTAGGAGGGAACTACACAAAAGTGTGAATACCACAAGACAGGAATCACCGGGGGCCACCTTTGGGGACTGGCTACAACAGGTACTGTGGGCAGAAGGCCTGGAGGTTACAAATGCCTGGTGACCTGTAACCAGTGACTGACTAGGAATGAAATGCCAAAGCCCAGCTCTCTTGCTTCAAGGCAAGTCAAACTCCTTGGTGTATTTTGTGCTCCAGAGGTCCCCTTGGGATCAGGATGAGGCTGAGACTTCACCCGAAATCTTACCCTTCATTGATTTCTGTCCTTTTCCTCCTGTGCCTCTTCAACTCCCATACCAGTTACCAGTTGCTCCTGGAAGCACATCCTTGATAAATCACTTGCACTCAAATACGTATCTCAAGGTCTGCTTCTGGGAAATCCAGCCTAGGATAAGGTGGGGTATGTGTGTGTGCACATGCACATGTGTGTGTGTACACATTTCTTGCTGTAAGTTGTGGTCAAAAACATTGAATTAAAGAAACTCAACTCTGATCTATGTAAATACTTTTATTTTACAACCGCATGAACTGCTGCCCAAACAGGTAAAATGATTAACTCGAGATTGCCCAACCCTGAGTGGTTAGATGAGCCCTTGATTTTATTTTGATTTCCTGTGCTTAGCCTCTGGTTGTAAAACTATTTCCATTGGATTGAATTCCAACTCAGACACTTGCTAGTTATGTGATTTAAGTGAATTCAGTCCTTCTGGGCCTTAGTCCCCTGATCTATAACATGGGGATAATAATTGCTCTGAATAGAAAGAAGAAGGTGGACAGAAATGAAATCAGGGGTGTCTGGGTGGCTCACTTGGTTAAGTGTCTGACTTTTTATTTTGGCTCAAGTCATGATCTCAGGGTCATGGGCTCTCTCCTCAGCAGGGAGTCTGCTGGAGATTATCTCCCTTTCTCTCACTCTCTCTAAAATAAGTAAATAAATCTTTTAAAACAAAAAGAAATGCAATCAAATTCAAGCTTCCTATTCACTGGCTCATCCCCCCCCCAATTTTTTAAATTGTAATAAAATACACATAACAGGGATGCCTGGGTGGCTCAGTCGGTTAGCTGTCTGCCTTTGGCTCAGGTCATGATCCCAGAATGCTGGGATCGAGTCCCACATCAGGCTTCTTGCTCAGCAGGGAGCCTGCTTCTCTCTCTGCCTCTGCCTGCCACTCTGCCTGCTTGTGCGCGCGCTCTCTCTCTCTCTGACAAATAAATAAAATCTTTAAAGAAAAATAATAAAGATTATTAAAATACACATAACATAAAACTTACCAGCATAGCCATTTTTAAGTATATAGTTCAGTGAATCTTGAGCAATCATCACCACCACTGTATCCAGAACTCTTTCATCTTGCATAACTAAAACTCTCTACCTGTTAAATGCTAACTCCCCATTCCTCCCTTCCTAGCCCCTGGCAACTATCATTTTACTTCTTGTCTCTAATGACTTATAATTCATTGGCTGTTTGACCTTAAACAAATAATGCATTTTCATTCTCTTTATCTTGGGTAAAAATAGACTAATACTTTCTAGTGTACAGCTTATCAAAATACCTGGTATATATGATCGATGGTAGCTAGAATTACTATCATGTACATGGAAGAGCTTTGTAAATTATAAAGCACCATATGAATGTGTATTATGGTTGTTATTATTATAACACTACACCTAAATAGGAGGCCAAATTCTACTTATTCATGTGGGGTTATATATCAAAGCATTATAAATTTTTGATCAACCTCATGTCATTATTTAAACACAAACTATGTTAATAGTATCACCAAGCTTGTTTTCCTATTTTTCTTTGGGAAAATAAGCAAATCAATTTTTCTTTATGGGAAAACTATCTGAAAAAAACTTTTTCTAAATGAGTGATTTTATAATTTAAGTAATTTTTAGATACACAGCAAGCATAAAAAGATAAATTATAAGTATTTGAGGGCTTTAAGTTCTTTGTATTTCACAAACTGGTAATATTTCTGAAAATAAGGTAGAATTTGATAATGTTCAGCCTCAAGGGATCCTTCTTCTTTGAGTGAAGAGTGGAATGATTTTATAGTATGTATTAATATGAGCTTATCTCTCCATTTAGAGCTACCACCACTCTGTCCTGATGGGTCAAATGTTTCACATTTTTAAGAAGAAATAATTAAAAGGAAATGTACAGTGTAACATAAATTATAGCAGAAACCGGAAGAAAAGATGCTTGGAAATGTAATAACTTGAGGCCTGTGTTTAGAAAGAACCTATTTGCACTTGGGTTAGCCTGTCTGCAAATTAGAAGAATGAACTTGCCTACACAGGGATAGAAATAAAGCATGATTCTGGCTAAGGGACTATAAAACTAGTTTTGTTTCTGTGTGTGTGTGTGTGTGTGTGTGTGTGTGTTTTAATTAAAAAGCTGAGATCATTGAAAGCTATGTAAAGAAGAAAGCACCCATATACATTTCTGGTGGAAAACAGTATATATCTCTCACGAAAGGCAATTTGGCAATATTCATCAAAATGACACAGGCAGTTTTGGGCCCAGGAATTACACTTCTGAACATGTACATGTGCATGTACTTGTCACTTATACTGTCAATGGTTTCCTTCGTAGCTAAATAGATTATATAGGTACTATAGGCTCTCTACGCAGTCGGGGAGGCTGGGAAACCTTTCACAGGCATCAAAATGCACATTCATCTATTACACATGTGCACATACACATGTATCTGAGGATGGATATGCAAGGTGTTCATTGTTGCTTTTTTATTTTGGTAATACTTGAAAGCTTGGAAGCCATCCAATGTCCATTAAGTTAGAATTGGTTTAAGAAATTATGATATATCCTTACAGTAAAATGCTATGCATATATGAAAAAATTGAGGATGCTTTTATGTGTTGGCATGTTACAAATTCTAAGATATATTATTTCTTTTAAAAGATTTTGTTTATTGTGAGAGAGAGAGCATGAGCGGGGAGAGGGGAGGCGGGAGAAGAGGGAGAAGCAGACTCTCCGCTGAGTAGGGAGTCCAAGGTGGTGCTCCATTACAGGACCCTGAGATCATGACCTGAGCCAAAGGCAGACGCTTAATGGACTGATCCACACAGGCACACCCCCCCCAAAATATATTATTAAGTACAACTGGCAAGATTCAGTACAGTACATATGCCAACTTTGGTGTGAAAAAGGAGGAAATACAAATATTTTTGTTCAAATACTGGTAAGATAAGCAACCAAACAAAATACCCACTTTGTCGAAACTGGAGGTAAAACAATAAAATGCACATCTTCAGTTCACCCCTTTGTATAGGGAAATATATGAATAATTGAAAAAAAAAAACTGCTTCCCAACATTTGGACTTGTCTCTGAGAGTGTCAGACATCAGTCTCCCAAACCCAGAGGCACTTGCAAAGCTGAGTGGCCCCCTTGAAGCCAATTATGTGTCTTCAAGATAGAAGATGTACTAAGGATTGAAAAACATTACTTTTATTCCATTCTTTTCACAAGTCCTCAGGCACATAAGCGTATTTAGAATTTACTGGTTTTTCTCCTCCTTTGGGGACTCAGCCAAAGTGAGGCAGAAAGACTTTCCCTCATATATCCCCTTATACAATTTTACTTTTCACTAGCAGAATATAGGATTAAGCATATCATAAAATTGTCCTGCACACCTCGCCACTTAGGTTAGAGGTTACCTCATTTAGTAAACCACAATTAAGCAATTATTCTTGTCCCCATATTCCCTGCCGCACCTAGCACAGGGCCTCATTTAACAGATGCTCCAGAAATGTTTGCTGAATTGAGCCACCTGCTTTATTTTACATTGACAGAACCAGCCAGATGCAGATAAAATGTTAAAATGATTTACATTTCAATTGTGAAATTAAAATCCAGAACTACTATTTTCCTTTTGAAATAAGAAGTGCTTATTTCAAAAGACCCCTTAGTTTATCATTTTAGAAAATATGCTCTTATGCTTTGATTTTCAACCCCTACATAAAAGGCAAAACAATTTGCAATGCTACTAGAATGTAAACCAGTGTCAGGAACATGTATTAAATGCATTGATTTGGGGGGAGCCTGGGTGGCTCAGTCCATTAAGCCTCTGACTTTAGTTCAGGTCATGTTCTCAGGGCCCTGGGATCGAGCCCCACCTCTGGCTCTCTGCTCAGCAGGGAGTCTGCTTCTCCCTCTCCATCTCCCCCTCCCTACCACTTGTGCCTGCTCACTCACTCTCTCAAATAAATAAATCTTCAAAAACCAATAAGAGTATTGATTTGGTTTTTCAAGAATTATTTAGTCATCTTGTGTGTTCTTTATTTTTTCTCCCAATCCAAGTTGGTAGTCAAGATATAATTGTGCAAGCTTTCTAAAGTGACTAAATTATTGCTGGCTACTAGACAACTGTGATTGCCTTTTCATTTTCAAAACTTAGAGCTTTTCCAGAGCATGCCTTCTCATTAACTCAATTTGCTTCAAATTTGGTGTGTTCCATGATGAAAATCAAATAATTGGTGATATTTATACTATTGAAAGCATAAAATCTAGGTTCCTGACTGGGAGAATGTTTACATACTAGAAGGAAGTATTTGCAAATTACATAGCTGATGAAAGTCTTATATCTAGACTGTATAAAGAACTTTTACAACTAAATAATAAGACAAATAATTAAAAATGAGGAAAAGATTTGGATATTTTACCGAAGAGGACATATAACTGGCTTATAAGTATATGAAAATGTGCTCAATACCATTAGTCATTAGGGTAATGTAAATAAAAAGCAAAATGAGACATCACCCTGCATTTACAAGAATGGCTACAGTCAGCAACAGACATTAAAAAAACATTAGGGCTGATATAGAGAAATGATAACCTAATACAGAGGAGCAGATTAAATGGTACAGCAATTTTGGAAGAAGTTTGGCAGTGTCTTAAAAGGTGAACATGTATTTTCCATACGATGCTGCAATTCCTCTGGGTATCTACCCGAGAAAAATGAAGCCAGTATTCACACAAAGACTTATATGTGAATGTTAATAGCAGAATTATTTATAACAGTTAAAAACCAGAAACAATCCAAATGCCCTTCACCTGCAGAACAAATGAACAGATCGTGGCATATCCATAGAATACAATTTTATTCAGGAATAAAACGGAACAAAAGACTGATAGATGCTACAACATTGATGAACCTCAAAAACACTTTGCAAAGGGAAAGAAGCCAGACAGAGAAGACTACACATTGTGTAAGAACTGGCAAATCTCTCTGCCTTCGGCTCAGGTCATGATCCCAGGGTCCTGGGATCGAGCCCTGCATCAGGCTCCCTGCAGGGAGCCTGCTTCCCCCTCTCTCTCTGTCTGCCTCTCTGCCTACTTGTAATCTCCGTCTGTCAAATAAATAAAATCTTAAAAAAAAAAAAGAACTGGCAAATCTGTAGAGACCTAGGAGTAGGGATGGAGATTGACTAAAAGTGGGATTACCTGAAAGGAGCTGTCCCTTTGGGGTGGTGGGAACTTCCTAAAGTTGGATTTTGGTGATGGTTACACACTGTACATTTACTAAAAAACATTTAATTGCGTACCTAAAAGACGTGAATTTATGATATAAAATCATCTCTTAATAAAGCTGTTAAAAATGTTTTAGAAATTTAGGTTATAGGTGTTCTTTCTGATATTTTATCCTGAATTTTTTTCTTCCTTAATTTTCAAACTTAAATTTGAGGGTGTGTTTGCATATCTTATTTTTATTTATTTTTATTTTTTAAAAGATTTTATTTACTTATTTGCCAAAGAGAGAGTGAGAGCGAGAGAGCACCCAAACAGGAGGATCTGCAGGCAGAGAGAGAAGCAGACTCCCCGCTGAGCAGGGAGCCTGATGCAGGACTCAATCCCAGGACCTTGAGATCATGACCTGAGCCAAAAGTAGATGTTTAACTGACTGAGCTGCCCAGCCACATTGCATATCTTATTTTTAAATTAAGGAATATGTGTGTGTTAATGAAAATTCAGAAAACATATACAGAAAATATATAATTCTATTCCCTAACCTAAACACTGTCCATATTTTGGTGGATTCCTTTTGTAGAGGGTATCCATCATAGTCCTCATATTCATAGTTTCCCATTAGCTTTTGGATAGTTTTTCCATAGTTGGGGAATATGATGGTTTACAAGCTATCAGGGGCACCTGAGTGGCTGTCAGTTGAGCATCTGTTTCTTGATTTCTGCTCCGGTCATGATCTCAGGGTTGTGAGATTGAGCCTCGAGCCAGGCTCCATGCTGGACATGAAGCCTACTTAAGATTCTTTCTGCTGCTTCTGCTGCTGCTCCCCCTAAACAAGACAAAACAAAACAAAAAAAAAAAAACAAGACAAAACAAAAATAACCCGATTAAATTATTATCTTTGCTTACTAGGAATTACATGCTCATTTTGGGTAAGGTTCTGAGGGATGTAGGGGAAGTCAGAATAATACGAAAGGCCTAAGGAATTCCAAATGTATAGTGTAAGTTTCTTCTAGCTGAACTTGACAGTTTATTTTATTTTAATTTTTTAAAGATTTTTTATTTATTTATTTGATAGACAGAGATCACAAGTAGGCAGAGAGGCAGGCAGAGAGAGAGGAGGAAGCAGGTTCCCTGTGGAGCAGAGAACCCGATGTGGGGCTCCATCCCAGGACCCTGGGATCATGACCTGAGCCAAAGGCAGAGGCTTTAACCCACTGAGCCACCCAGGCACCCCAAGAACTTGACAGTTTAAAGAAAGAGAAGAGCCTGTATCAAGGCAAAAGCAGAAATGTGTGGAATTTTTATGATTTTATACAAAGAATCTTATCACTTGCTGGTACTGAGCTGAGATAGCTAAAACAAAACTCAAACTTTGATTCTTAGGCTAATGTATAAAAAACACAGGTTTACTAGAAATTTTACATAAAAGTTATTTTTGGCTTGGGTGGGAGTAGGATCCCCAGAATTGGAACGGAGACATGTAGGATACAGATAACTCAGCCCCCAAAGCCCCGCAGAGCCCTCCTTCCTCTCCTGGTTGATGAAGCTGTTCATTCCTTGAAGACTCTGTAACAACCTTACTGAGAGTGTTAACTTTTTTTTTTAAAGATTTTATTTATTTATTTGACAGACAGAGATCACAAGTAGGCAGAGAGGCAGGCAGAGAGAGGGGGGGAAGCAGGTTCCCCACCGAGCAGAGAGCTAGATGTGGGGCTTGACCTGAGCCGAAGGCAGAGGTTTTAAACCACTGAGCCACCCAGGCGCCCCGAGAGTGTTAACTTTAAAAGGAGAGAAAATTCCTTTTGGCTTCTTAGCTAACTGCCTCTGATTGTAGCCACACCTAAACTAGAATTAGGTCATGGCAGGCTCCAGTTGGCAAATAGTGAATTTACTAATGTATGTCGGCAATTTATCACAATAGATTAAGTGAGTGCTATACCAAGGAAAGCAGAACAAAACACTAGATCAGTCTGAAATCATTATTGAGGAAGCACTTAGAAGGAGGTTCTGATTTCATTGTGCTAGCTTAAGATGCTAGAAGTGATTCCAATGCTTTGTTCAGCTGAACTCAGTAAGGGGGCCAGGGTAAAAAAGGTTGAGATGCTAAGTTTCTTGGTATGATACAGGTGAAGGAGTAAAAAAGAAGATAGAAATTTTGTAGTGGGTTTGTTATGCATTACCCATTCTTTAATTCAGTTCATGGTTTGATACTAAGAGCCTGTGCCATAATCTCTCATAGTGTGTGAGATATACAGGCTGTGAACCAAGTGCTCAGTTTAACATGTATTCAAAGCTGAAAATGATTAGTTATGATCCAGTGCTCACTTCCTGACTCTTTCCAGACACAAAATAACTGACACATTCTTTCCAAAGACAGAATGCAGGGTGCTCAATAATTTGATGAAGTGTGCTTCGTCTGTGACTAGAGACAACTTAATGCCCACTGGCCTTGGAAGGTGGTGAGAAAAGTATTTGACACTACTTTGCCCTTGCTGGCCACATGAAGTACCAGCCAGCTGTGGCTGCGTGTTAAGCCACAGACTGCAGGATGCACAAAATTGTCAGGTCCCAGTTGGTGGGATCAAAGGGAAATTAGAGTGTAGGTAAGAGATTTTCAGTGGGGGATGATTTTGCCCACCAGAGGATACTCGGCAATGCCTTATAGACCTTTCTGGTTGTTGCAAATGGGAGGATGCTACTGGCACCTAGAGATTGGCGAGCAAGGATAATGCTTAACATCTGCAATGCCCAGAATAGTCCCCTCTTCCCCAACAAAGAATTATTCAGCTCCAGAGCAAATGTTGGCAAATATTTTCTTTAAAAGGCCAGAGAGCAAATGCTTTAGGCTTTGTGGATCATCTGGTGTCTGTTTTAACCATAGACAACACTCATAAATGAAAGAGTCTGTGTTCCAATAAAACTTCATTTACCCAAGCAGATCATGAGCTGGATTTGGCCCACAGGTAGTAGTTTGCCAGCCCCTGATAGATTAGCTTGAATATTATACAGTACTTTTGTCATTTATTGTATGATGCTAATAAACAACTATTTTACTGTTTAATAATGCTTTCTTATTTTGTAATAAACCCTTTTAGTTCCAATGAGCTTAAAAACATGAGACACATGATTATTAATGACAGACGAACTACTGAATATACATTTGTCAAGAAAGTTGATCATGGGCATATAATTTGCACAAAATTTCTGGAGACATTTACCATTTACCTTGGAAGCCAAAATAATATAATTGACTGTATAAAATACAGGGAAATAAATCTGTGGGATACATAAATATCTGTTTTGAATCTTAGTAATTTAAGAAGCCTGGGTCTGAGGATATCAGTTTAACATGTGGATTTTCAGAAGATGTATTTATATATCACTTTGTAAGACATGAGTTTTCATTTAGATCAAATAACCATTTTACTAAATTAGTGTCATTTTTAACCTAAGTTTTCATGTGCACATATTAAAAATGAAATGATACATGTTATTGTGTTGGCTCCACTAGTAGAAGAACTGTAAAAGGAATTAAGTGAGGTTAGTTTTACACCAGTGATAGTGGAATCTTCAAATGGAAAACCAGTTCATAACAATGATGGTTTAATTTTATTTTCACAAAATTCATGGAATCAAAGTTTTTAGAAGTTCGTTCTATCACAAGGATAAGTATGAGGTTATTACTAACTAAATTGAAAATTCAGTGAAAAAGTTGAACTTTAAAGATACAGTTGTCTTATGATACAATATGAAAATAATATTTTGTGAAGTTCTGCATCATAGTAAAAACAAGGTTTTACTACTTGAGGATGCCTAGGGAGCAGAAATGTATTTGGAATTGGTCGACATGCGCACATGATTCCAAACTAAGTAAAAAGCTATGCTATTATAACAAACGAAATTAAAAAGTCAATTGTCAAGATTTACAAAGACTATAACACATATATACATTGGGGTACTTGGGTGGCTCAGCTTCTGCCTTTGACTCAGGTCACGATCTCAGGGTCCTGGGGATCGACCCTTGTACATCAGGCTCCATGCTCAGTGTGGTATCTGGTTGTCTCTCTCCTTTGCCCCTCCCCCCAACTCCTGCATGCTCTCTGTCTCTCAAATATATAAAATCTTTAAAACACACACACACAGGCGCCTAGGTGGCTCAATGGGTTAAGCCTCTGCCTTCAGCTCAGGTCATGATCTCAGGGTTCTGAGATTGAGCCCCGCATCAGGCTCTCTGCTCAGTGGGAAGCCCGCTTTCCCCTCTATCTCTGCCTGCCTCTCTGCCTACTTGTGATCTCTGTCTGTCAAATAAATAAAATCTTACAACACACACACACACACTAACTGAATTTAAAAACTTTGGTGATAAAGTTGCTCAACAAAATATTTTAGCGTGGCAGTACATGGTTTCTCTCAAACTGAGGAAAACGCATATAGGAAAGACAGAAAAAAATTTTAAATTAAAATAAGATTTAGTTATATTACTATTTTCAAATTTATACTTTGGCCTTCTTCCCTAGAAGGCCATAGTGGGCAATACCAAAATAATATTTCTGTGACAGTTACACAAACTGAAAAGTTAAGTCAATTTCTCTACATTTCCATCTTCTGACAATTACTGTATATCTTGCTAGTACAGTTGCTTTTCTTTGATTTGTGCAAGAAGTCACCCTAATCTTTTAGCTTTATATGTGTAAAATATGTACCACAGGGGCGCCTGGTGGCTCAGTGGGTTAAACCTCTGCTTTCAGCTCAGGTCATGATCTCAAGGTCCTGGGATCGAGCCCCGCATTGGACTCTCTGCTCAGTGGGGAGCCTGCTTCCTCCTCTCTCTCTGCCTGCTTCTCTGTCTACTTGTGATCTCTGTCTGTCAAATAAATAAATAAAATCTTTTTAAAAAATGTACCACAAAATGACAGTCTTCTATATTTATTCTAGGCTTCTTGCTGACCTTCCCAGAAAGCACTTAGACTTTTAGGAAATACAGTGAGATACAAAACAGGTGACTAATGAGATAAATGATCTCTCTCTGCTGCTCAGAGCTGTTGTTGAGGTGAATTTAATAAAGGAATCACTGAAAAGGTCATTAAGCTTCAAATACAGCCAGTTAAGCAGGTGAGAAGGGGAAAAGGGCCTTCTCTGCCTTCTACTGATCTGCCCTGTGTTCTTTCTGATAGATGTTTGTTGTTTTCAGCCACTCAGTATCAGCTGCCACTTTCCAAGAGTTCTCCAATTTTATTTCGGGGAATCCTTCTCTCCCCTTAGGGTGGTCTTGGTGTATCATAATGCCAGATTCTTGCCTCCCCATTTGGAAACCAAAGGCATTCAGTCCTTACTTGCCTTGCCCATCTTAAGAGCCAGGATGGAGGAGTTGATCTGAACTTGGTTAATACATTGTCTCTCCTAAGACTTTGAATCTTAGGCATTTGAGGCACAAGAACATTAGAGGTCATGCACTAATTAGTCACTTCTTGCTCAGAGTTGGTGGTTTTTGATTCTGTGCCTTAGGCCAATAGGTTGACCTTGATTTCTGCAGATCCCCAAGCATGACTTTTTAAACTTCTGCCTTCAGTTAAGTAGAACTTGTTTTAGTTACTTGTAAACAGGGAACCCTAAATGGCACTCTCTCCTTTAGCCATGTTGTCTTCTACATCTACCCCAAGCAAATTACTCTACAACTTACCCACCATTCTTTACTGTGAGGAAGTCATTTCCTTTAAAGGTAATTTGCACAAAGGTGTTAAGGACTTGGTGTGTTACTCTTCTTAAGAGTCTTAGGATGGTAAAAGCATCTCAGGGGGAAGGCGGTAGAGAAGCTTTGAAGATTGGATGTTCAGACATTTGGTTTTCATAAGACTAGTATGAAATGCTGCCATTTATTGACTACTTGGCTATGTGTGTGTCATTGTACTAGCTAAGCACTTTTGAAAAAATCCCCATGGCAACACTTCAAAGAAGGTATTATTATATTCGTTTTATAGATGTGAATATAGTGGCTTAGAACAGTAAAAGAATATGTTCAAGATTACCCAGCTAATATTTGGGGGACCAGAATTTGAATCTATGCTATTTAACTCCAGCGTCATTTTCTTAACCAGTAGCATGTATTGCCTCTCTGTAGGATGGGTATTGTCTTGGGAAAGAAGGATTTTTCTCCTTCAGTCATTCTCTATGTGTGCTTTACCACCTCTGGGTGGAACTGGCTCAGTGTATGCACCCAAGTATAATGTGCCAACATGGACACTGACATTTTTTCCCTGTGTGAAGCTGCAGAGGTTAGTTGGACCAGGCCAGCAGTGTCCTTCTGCAGTGGTTTCTATTAGGACTGAGCTATTACTTTAGTACATTAGTGAAGTGTAATTTATATACAGCAAAACACAAGTGTCTTATATATATAGTTTGGAGAACTTTAACGAATGTATATATCATGTAACTATCACCCAGTTCAAGATGCAGAAGATAGATGCAGAGATAGAAATCTATCTCCCAGAAACATCTTTTACTCTCCTTTCTAGTCAATTCCTCCCCCCATAGAGACAACCAATTTTCAAATTACCATCAGTTTTCTTGTTCTTGAATGCCATGTAGAATCATATATCTAGTGTTTTATGTAAGGCTCCTTGCACTTAACCTAATGTGGTTTTTAAAGATCAATCTATATTGTTAGATGCATCTTAATGAGTTCCTTTTATGGCTCAGTAGTTGTATGAATGTACCATGGAGTTTTTTGTTTATTCGTTTGCCTGTTGATGGACATATGGGATATTTTCAGTGGATGGTTAGTCTGAATAAAGCTGCTCTGACTGTTCTTGTATATGTCTTTCTATGAATTTATGCATTTATTTCTTTTAGCTAATATAGATTCAGAAATGGAATCGCTGATCATGAAGAAGTACTAAAGTACATTTCAAAAGAAACAACCAGGATGTAAAATTCTGCATTCCTATCAGCATTGTTAGAGAGTTTCAGTTGCTCCACATCTTTACCCACACTCAGTGTTTTTGATTTTTTTTTTCTGATGGTTATATAGTTGTATCTCATTGTGGTTTCAATTTCTATTTCCCTAATGGCTAATGATGTTACGTACCTTTAACTATGCTTACTGGCAATTTGGATATCTTTTGTGAAGTGCCTGTTCAGGTCTTTGGTTACATTTTTTTTTTATTATTGCTAACCAACCACAAAAGCATATGACCCCACACTTGACCAAAAACACAGACAATCTGTATTTTGTACACATGTCAACATAACTATCAACTCAGTGATGTTCAATATTTACACAAAGCTAAGTTGAGAGAGGTCATATTTATAAGGATTGCCTTGCATAAGATGTTCCTATCTACTTTTCCAGGCCAGAGGTTTCCAACTGGCAGTGGTAGGCGAACTCTGGCTTACAAAAGTATTTTGTTCAGCTAGTATTTTAACTGATAGAGTTGTTAATATATTAAAAGCCAGGAGATAACTCCCTACAAGCCTGACTTTGTAGCCTCTTAAAAAATTGGAAGATCTGGAAACACTGGGTGTACTTTTTCCTCTTGGCAGCATCAGCTAGAGCTGAGTAGTGGTTATCTTCTTAGACTATGCATGCGGATCTCAGTTTAGCATGGCTTCAACCCCCCACTCCTGCTTCCCTTGCAACTCTTTAGTATTTCCTAATAAGGGTTATGAATTAGATAACTCACTACATGGCCCTCTTAACTCTACAAATGCACAGATTTATGATCAATGGCAAGAGACTTTATGCATTTTATATATTTAATTTTATTCCAGATTTAATCTTTTCCCTATCCTTATCTTTATCTTGAATTCCTCATTCTTCATTAAGGTATCTTGTAGAAAATTTATTTAATTTTTTTTGGAGCAAAGCAATGTATTTTGCATCTGCATATCTATTAGGAATGATTTCTAAGAAAGTAAAGCCAGCCATTAGCTGTAGACCTTAAGTAACTCGTTCTCTTCTCCATTTCAAAGGATATGGTCAAGGGGATAGAGGAGGTAGTAAAAAAAAAAAAAAGGTCTTCTTAACATTTGACATGGGTGAGAAGTTTCTCATCAGGCCCTAGGCCTAGAGACCCTAAAGAAAATAAGACCCTTGGGGTAAACAAGAGTTTAGATGTGCACAGAATTTATGCACATCTGGTCTAATCATATTACAAAATATATCCTTCTATCACTATACACATATCAGAATGGCTGAAATTCAAAATAGTGATATCATCAAATGCTAGTGAGGATACAGAGGAAACTGGGTCACCTACACATTGCTGATGGAAATGTATGGTACAGCTGCTTTGGAAAAACTATGACAGTTTCTTACAAAACTAAACATCGTGCTTACTGTACAGCCCACCAATTTCACTTTTGTGTGTTTATCCCAGAGAAATAAGAATTCGTTTTCACTCAAAAACTATACATGAATGTTCATCTGGCTTTATTCATAATATCTCTAAGCAGAAAGCAACCCAATTGTTCCTTATTGAGTGGATGCTTAAACAGCTCTGGGACATCATCCATATTATGAAATACCACTCAGCTATAAAAAGGACTGAGCTACTGATATGCACAACAACTTGGATGGATTTCCAGGGAATTATGCTGAGTAAAAAAAAATGGTAGTCTCAAAAGTTTACATACTGTATGACTTCATTTATATAACATTCTTGAAATGCAAAAGTCATAGAAACAGAAAACAGATTAATGGTTGCCAGGAATTGGGGGTTGTGGTAGTGATGGGAGGGAAATGACTCTAGCTGTGAAGGGTTCTCCAAGATCCTTGTGATGGAATTTTTTTAGATCTTGTCTGTGATGGTCATCACATGACACTACATGTGATAAAATTGCCTAGAACTAAACACACACACAAATGTGTATAAAACTGGTGAAACCTGAATAAAATTGATAAATTGTATCAATATCAATTTCCTGGTTGTAATATTTTTACTTATTATGTAAGATGTCACCACCACTAGGGGAAACTAGATGAAGAGTATATGTGATCTTTCTGTATTATTTCTTACAATTTCATGCAAATCTATAATTACTTCAGAATAAAAAGTTAAAATATACCATTGTTTATACACAATCATTCATTAAAAACTTAGCTTCAAGCCAGTGCATTTAATACTATAGAAAAAAGGATTTAGGTAATTATGTATGATTCCATATACCTATATATCAGTCGTTATACCCCCTATCAGTCTGACAAAGAATCTGTTTCAGTTATTGTGGCTGTGTAACAAATTACCCCAAAACTGGGTGCCTTGAAATAATGACATTTATTTTGCTCACAAATCTGTAGTTTGAGCAAGACAGTGGGGAAAGCTCATCTTCCTCATTTTGACATCAGTTTTGGGGGCGATACTTGAAGACTGGGGGCAGGAATCATTTGAAAACTCACTCATATTTTTAGTGATTGATGCTAGTTGGTTGGTGTTGAGATCATAGCTGGAAATATCAACTAGAACATCTACAGTGACCTCTCCATGTCAGTTGGGTTTCCTCGTCATGGAGACTGAGTTGATGAAAAGAATCTCCAGAGAGGGGCACCTGGGTGGCTCAGCTGGTTAAGCATCTGACTCTTCATTTTGGCTCAGGTCATGATCTCAGGGTCCTGGGATCAAGCCCTGCTCAGTGGGGAGTCTGCTTGAGGATTCTCTCTCTCTCTCTCCCTCTGCCTCTCCCCCGGCTCATGCTCTCTTTTTCTCTCTAAAATAGATAAATCTTTCAAAAAGAGAGAGAGAGAGAGAAAGAATCTCCAGAGAGATGGAAAGCTTGGTGGAAATTCAAAAACCTTTACAATCTAGCTTCAGAAGCTATGCAGTATCACTTCTGCCATAGTCACAGTCCTGCCCAGATTTAAGGGAACGTAAATCACAACTCATGATAGAGGAGCTTCAGTATCACAGTATAAGATGAACATGATGGAAGGGGTGTCTTGATGTGGCCATCTTTGAAAAATGCAATTTAATATGGGGCGTGACACAGTAAATGCTCAGTATACATTTTTAATGAATGAGAGGAGGGAGGGTGACTAACCAAATATACACTATCTTTTCTGTCCCTGCAGTACCTTTGCCCTCTTCTCTGCCAGAGACCTTCATTTCCATTTATTAGAGACTCAGAAATCTGTTAACACTTATGCCTTCTCCCCGAGTATAGCCACTAGTAGGATGGCTTCGCACTGTCGACTTTGCCAGGCTGCACTACACATTTCAGAAATCCCTTTCCTATATGTTCCTGGTTATGGTGGGCCAAAAGAGAGATTCTTCTATGAGATGTGGAGGGAAGAAGAGAACAGCAGCCACCCTGGAGCCCACACGTATTGTCACGGATCTGCTAATTTCCCTCGCTGGCGTGAGACAGCGGCTGGGCTCTCAGCAGCTCCCCCCTCCCCTAATGCTTCCTTCAGCTGCTTCTATTCCTGGGCTAGCTGTGTGGGCTGAGTTCTGGGATGAAGGATCCCCAGCTTCTACAAAACAACCATTCCATTAAGGTTAGACACACGAACTGACAGTTTTTCAGCCCCTACTTGTGGTCTTTAGCTTGCGTTTGTGGGTTTCAGCTCATTCTAGCTTTCCCTCACTGTATATCCATCTTCCCTTCCCCCACTGCCTGCTCTGTGGACTTTAAGCTCCAGCATCAGAAGCAAAGACAACAATCTTACAGAGACTGCTTAACTAGCTTCCACAATTGTGTAAGGTCAAATCCCTGTAACAAATCTCTTTTGTGCATGCACTCGCACGTGTGTGTGTGTGTGTGTGTGTGTGTAGCATGTAGTGGTTTTGTTTCTCTGAGCTCTATAGGATACAAAATTTGGCATCTGAAGTCCTCAGTTCAAATATGCAAGTTCCTGTGAGTTAACCTGTAAATCATGTATTGAGGTATAATTGACATCCATATTGATTAATTTTTCATTCAACATCTATCACATTTATATTGAGTCTCTCCCATACCTCTATTCATCTAGTCTTTTATTTTCAATACAGACTATTTCTTTAAAAGTATGACTAAGTATGATTAACTTTTGATATTTTTGAAACCTGTTAAGTACATAGATGAGAAAATAAATTTGGAGGAAAACCTAGACCCCATTTTTCCACGGGGAAAAATGTTACCAGAGATATAAGCCTCTATGGCTTATCAGGAATAAGTTTGTTTATTTGGCCACTCTTCAAGAAATATGTTGGGATTTCAAGCTATGGAAGAGATGTTAGGGGTGGGGGGTCTTAGGCAGGTTTCTTAGGGAGAATATTTCAGTTTGTCCTATTGTTTAGCTTTCATGGATGCTGTCTTATGTCATAGCTCCTAAGGAGCTGGAGAGAGGAAAAGAGAACAAGAGAACAAAGAGCCTCTTCATGTACATACCCCCACCCATTCCTGGGGCTGGTTTTTGGTGTTCTTCTGCTCAGAGGAAGGGGAATTGAATTGATTAGGTAATTTGTACAAAGTGGTCACCATCAAACAATCTTGTGATTGTCTTACTGACAGGGGCTACTCAGCTGCTTTTAAACTGCATAAATCACAGTTCAAAATCTGTTGCAAAGAGGGAAACATTACTGTGACTCATTTTTCCTTGAAGACGGATAAGCATCAGCTCATACATTTTTAGAGAGTTCGCATTTCTGTGTAGATGTGTCTGTTTTGCAATTTAAATATCTCATCTTTGAGTGACGCTGAAAGGCTGCAGGATTCTGATGCCACTGGATGTGTGAGACCCCTAGGTTTTGGTTAATTACGTGTAATGTTCAGAGTGCCTAGAAGTTGCTTTCATGATGCCTATGTTTTGAAAGATTTACAGCATATCACTTTGCAGACTCTTTCTGAGTTTTTACACATCGAAGCATTGCAGTTAAGAGAAACATATACCTAAGTTTTATCTAAGTTAGACCAATGAACTATATAGACACAAATGCTACACAACTGAGACACACTTGGATGACTGTGTCAGTTAATATATTGAAATACTTCTTTATAGGTGGGTGAAGAGATGTTGCTGTGAGCTCCATGAGCCCTCCCCCCACAGTAATCTCCATCCTCTCAGAATGGACACCCCATTCCTTGATCCAGCAAATGAAAAGCTATTGTCCTCCACAGCAGGGTGTCTTCAGGACCCTAACCCAGGCACTCAGGAGGGTCCATGGTCTGGTGCCTTAGGTGTATACAGCTATTAAATATTTCTAATATCTCTTCTGTGCACAGATGATACAGAGAGAGGGCTGGCATGGTAAGTTGGGAAATTTAAGTTGGAGTCCTTGCTTAACTTCCCTGGGCCTCAGTTTCCCCCACTTATAAAATGGGAAGTTTGGACAAGATTGAATCTAATGACCCTTTGAGTTCTATTCTGGGATTTCATGATTTAGAAACATCTGAACTTTTTCCATTTTCACCTTGGAGGTTTGATATCTTGTAGAGGGAAAAGAATGGCTAAAAGGAGTTGGGAGAGCTTATTCCAAAAGGCTGGCTGCGCAGTGCAGTCGCCAGGAAAGAAGGCAGTGGAAACAAAACAGGGAACATTGCATGAACTCCCTGCACAACCATGCTGAGAAAACCATTTGCAATTCTGATTCTGAAACTTCTCCAAAAAATTCATATCAGAGCTGAACAGTGCCCGGAGAAGGGGAGCTAAAATGACTGGGAAAACAGGGGGTCCCTCTACTGAAGGCAGATTAAAAGATTTCTTATTCTTCTGCCAGAAAGGCAAGGTTGCATAAGAGGTAGAGTCAAAGACTATACATTTGTGAAAGACATGGAGGGACAAACATCAACTTATTCATCAAACCTTATAAACAGCTCTTGAAGATTGAAAGGACTAAATTTAGAGGCCTCTTCCCTCTATACCCCTCATCAGGGTGTGAAGTAGGGCTGATAAGTTTATGAAACTCGTTATCTCCAAGGAGTACTATGAGCAATGTACACTGATTCTAATAGGATAGGTGTTATTTCATGCTGGCAAATCTATAACCTATGCAGGAACACCGATGCTCAGGGCACATCAGGGAAGGCGATTCTGACCTTTCTCTAGTCTAGTATGGCCGCTATCAAAGAAATAATGTAGGCCCAAATGATACCTAGGTATGCTTCCAAAAGGACAATTCGCTTTTATCATTTTGCCCTTTTTATTTTTCCTTGTTATTAATATTTTATAAATGTCATGAATGGACACTTCCAAAAAGAAAATTCAAACAGTTCAGAAGACTATGAAATGAAAAGTAAAACTTTCCCCTGACAACACACTTCTCCTCAGAGGTAACCACACGAATAGGTGCCTGTCTATTTCTCCTTGTGAAAAATAATACAGATGATTGTATGCATTACAGTTTACTTCATGGAGTATCTTGGGCAACTTTCTGTATCAGTACATTTAAATTTACCTAATTCTTTTTAGTGGTTGTGTTATCATTCCATTGTGTGAATAAGCCATAATTCATTTAACCTACTGACAAATATTTAAGTTTTTCCATCATTTGCCACATTTGCAATGTTACAACGAGTATCTTGGTATCTCCCATATGTCTTATACTTGGTTCACTTGTTTGTTGGGGTGCTCCTGTGCCAGAACTTTCTGGAAAAAGTACTGATATATTAAATTATGTCACATGATACATTTTGATAAAGTGACCAAATTTGTCCTCCAAATTCTACTCTAACCAATTGTTTATGAATGTTTTACATTCCCTACACTATCACAGTATGACAGTTCTTACAATTCCATGCTTTTATGCATCTTTTCCCAGCTAAATAGAAAAGTATTCAGTTAAATATATTCCTACTCTCCTAAGAGCACAGATGTTATGAGGATAGCAAAGTGATATAAATAAGCTTGGGGACTTGGAGAAATGCCATGTAATGATATCTCTACTGGCCAAATAGATTAAATTATGAAGAATTTTCTGATGAATTTCATTTTCACATTCCCAAACAGGGTATTTACTATGAATCTTATTTTTAAAATGTACTTTATTATGTATTTCATTCACAGAAAAAGTATACCTTAGCAAGTATAAAGAGCAAACACCTGTGTAGAATCTTCTTTTTTGTGGCAATGAGAGGTTGGATTGAACAGAATAATGGCAGTTTTCATTTCCATTGAACTGATCATTATAGAGATCACACAGTCTCCCCCTTTATTTAATCCTTCTTTGCCTAATCCTTTCCCTACCTGTATTCAGTGAAGTATAAGTGATAATAGAGCTTATTCATTTTAATTTTCTGTTTTGAGGGAGTTAATTTCAATGAATGTGATGGGTTTGTTTAAATTCAGAAGCTAAGGGGTTAGGGTGTTATATATGCCAGGATTATGTGCACATTACTAAGAAACAAGACCTTATATCCAAGTAATCCCTAGTTGTGAATCTTTCAGCATTCAAAAGCAGATGGGAGTGTATTTGATGGAGTGGCCCTGGAGGGAGACCTAGGTGAAGGTATGTGTGCGTTGGGGAGGTGGGCCAGTGATCCATATGATTCTGAAAGACACCCGCTGCTCCTGGGTATGCAAATTGATGAAAACATGTCAGAGCTGTGATACTGGCTGATGGTAAGAAATAGCTCCTCCTCAGCCTGCAGCATACAGACCCAGAGACCTTTACAAGCAGGAGATAACCTGGATGCTCCATACCTGAGCCAGTTCCCTCCCTACTCTACCCTAGCTGCATCCTCCTACACCACAGAAACATAGGTCTTTCTGCATCTGATCAAGAAGGAGGTGTTTTTCCAGCAGGAATGCGGAGTCTAGGGTAGAAATTTCAGCTAGCTTATGGCTCTGGGCATTGGTGTGCTAATCCCTGGCACTTTGGCTTTTATTACCATGGCCACACTTCCCACACTCTGTGACCATGGGCATTCACTGGCTTCATGTTGCTTTCTCATTTGAACACCATACAGCATTTTTTAAGCCCCAATAGTCAGAGGCATTTGTTTGCAGAACCTAATTCCCATACAAAATAAATAAATAAATAAAAATCACTTCCTCTTCTGCAAGGCTGCCAATTTGTTTTCTTCAAGGGGCAATTATGTCACTGCCAAAACCACACTGATAAATAATCTCCCTGTATTTGAATTTTAAAATGAAGCCCTCCAGAGGGTTAGGCTCAGAAAGGACCAGTAGTAGCTTACTTTGCTGGACTGAAGCTCAATTTAAAAATCACATCTTAATAAAGAGAACTTCTTTCTATTTTGGACTAAAAGAGAGAACATAATGATGAAAGGGAATTAAGACCTACCTCAGTAATTAGGGAGCCCCAGTGGATTAGACTTACTAATGGAAACCCAATTAAAACACATTTTTGAAGGGTTTTGTTAGAACTGGTAAACACCCCAGAGCTAGTTCTAGAATGTCAGCTTTTTTTTCTTTTAAGTTTACAATTATATTTGTGTTGTATGTTGCATACCAATTAGGAGTAGAGGAAACCAGTGTCTATTAATCAATTTTTAGGTAATGTACAGGTCCCTAGCACTTCAGAGCCAGATATGGTTTCATAATCTGCTTGTAGTTCATATGTCATATGTCATGGCCCATCCTTTCATTAGAGAAGCCTGTCATTAATAAAAGAATCTACATTGCTTCATTTGTGTCTGAAGATCTGAAAATTCTGTACCTAGTAAGTTCACAGCCTCATTGCCAACAGGCAGGCACCTGCCAGGTTGAGAGGGTATAGCCATCTGGAGCAGCATAGAACAGGGTGAGGAAAGCTTTTTCAATTTGCAAAGAAAGAAATTACTACATAAAAGGAGCAATATGGGACCAAAAAAAAATGACTGCCCCATCTATCCCCCTGCTATCCTTAATCTGAAAATAATTCAGTCCTTTGGTTATTTTCAAGGAGTTTTGGGAAGGAGACCCATTTCCTAAGTCCCCATGGCTACAGAGATTGCTGCAGTGATTATCATACCTCCCAAGGCCCCTGGATTCTAGGGGCTGTTGTGTGGTTCAGCTACCTCTGACTCACAGACACATGCTGCTGAGAAGCACCTTGATGTCCTCACTGCTGAGAAGCCCAGCACGAGGGTTTGAGAGCCATGGACGCAAGATGAAATGCTGTCTTGGGCTCATTGCAGGTGTTCACACTCTCAGTTTTATCTCAGGGACAAGTCAGAAGACTGGAATGGTAAAGGCTATGCATTTTTAATGCTGTCAGTCTGAAAATGAGATGAAAGGAGGCTTTTATTAAATCTACTCATGGGCAGGAGTCTTTCTGAGGGTCTTCATGGTGCCAAAGTAACGAAGGCTCAATTCGGTGATTAATCAGCCAAGCTGGTTGTCTTAGTTGTGTCTCCCCCAGAAGCAGACCCGGAGACAAGTATCCAAGTGTGAGCAGCTTGTTTGAGAGGTGATTCCTGAGAATACTGTTAGGTGACTCGGGGAGCAAGACAGGGAAAATAAGGAAAGCAATAAAGGGTGAATTTTCCAGCAAGATTCCCCTGTGGAATCCCAAGGGAAACTTCGAAAGATAATGTAGAACAGGAATTCACACACTACAGCCTGTGGGCCAAATCCAGCCTGGTTTTATACAGCCCACAAGTTGAGAATGGCTTGTATGTTTATTAATAGTCACAAAAATCAGAAGACTAATATTTCATGCCATGTAAAAATTATGCAAAATTCAAATTTCAGTGTCCATAAATAAAATTGTATCAGAACATCACTACACGCACTCATTTGTGAATTGTTTATGGGCGCTTTCACTTTGCAACAGCACAGTTGAGGAGCTGCGACACAGACCCCGTGGCTGCAGAGTCTAGAATATTGACTCTCCAGCCCTCTGCAGAAGTAGTGTGCTACCTGTGACGTAGACACACACTTCAGGGTTATCCCACCGGGGAGGTTTGAGAGCCAGTGTCCTCATCCAGTTCCCATCCATCAGCACATGAGTGCTCCTGGAGGGCTTTCATTTCCCAGTGCTCATATAGCCTGCCCTACAGAACATCCAGGAATTCTGAATTCTTAACTCCAGATGACGTAATTTCATATTTTCCCTAATTAAACATGAAAATAGACATTTTGTAAATTCCCAGTCTTCTCAATCCCCAAGAAAACTCAGTCCTATTCTGATCCCAACAGCACAGAACGAATTAAATTTTCTTTCCTGTGTTCCAGTCATGGATTGAATTAAGCAGTCTAACAAGTTACACAGAAGGGCATTAGATTCAAAACATGCTAACTCTGAGGAGCAGGGCTGGTGGTGTGAAGTATGTTTTTTCCATTGATAGCAGTCCATGATAATGAGTAAGTCGAGGCTGAACATGTCCTCTTCCATATAACTTCACCAAGTAGTCACTTAGCATAGTATGAAAACCTAAGTGGAGGTTGTTACATATTTAATTTCATAAATAACAATATTTGCCTGTAAATAGCTGAAATTGAAACAAAAGACAGAAGCATTGACCAAGTAATTGTAAAACAAAATTGGCTTTTGCCAAGGCAAAACTTGTTCTGGTACCAGATTATAAATACCACTTGTTCTCAAAACTGTATATACTCTGCATAGGTGGTTTTAAATGAAGCCAGTACATAGGCAATTTCATACAGCCTTATGCACTAATTTACTTAGATGGCCATATACCACCAAACTCTCTATTTCTTTAAAAGTGACAATAGCAACACAGCTTAGAATCCAAAATGAACAATTCAGAAAAGATTAAACTGAAAACAAAATCAGCTTCTTATTCAGAAATGATTTTAGGTTCATCTCTAGTCACTAAAACTAAGTTGTGTCCTCAAATAAAGATGTTAAAGTCTCTGGATTTTTTATATTGTTATCTCCTAACATACCAGTATATTGTTAAAGAGAAAAAAGTCTATTTGTCAAAGCCCAGGTTCAAAGGTAGAACACAGTGTATAATTCAGTGATCTTGTACATGACCTTCTTATTTCATACTGTACATGCTAGAAAACTCCCAGATTAAGTGTTGCCAAATTTCATGTCTGTATAAACTTCCCCCTGCTGGGTGCCTGGGTGGCTCAGTGGGTTAAGCCTCTGCGTTCGGTTCAGGCCATGATCCCAGAGTCCTGGGATCAAGTCCTACATCAGGCTCCCAGCTGCACGGAGAGCCTGCTTCTCCCTCTCACCTTCTCCTCTCTCATGCTCTCTCTCACTGTCTCTATCTCAAATAAATAAATAAATAAGCAACAACAACAACAACAACAACAAAAGACACTTCCCTCTGCTAACTTGAGGGTTAACCTGCCTGTCTTGGGATTCTCCCATTGACAGAGAAGTCTCCTGTGCAAAGCTATCTCAGTTTTCCTGTCTTAGGTAAAGGATGGTTGGTGATAGTAGGATAGGAAAGTACTGATCTTATCTACAGTGGCCTGGCTTTATTTTTCTGGCTTGCTATATATATCTATTTTTCCAAGGCTAGAAGACACTTTTCCTCCCATTATTTAAGGTGGTTCCTCAGATTCCATTCATTCATTCATTCATTCAACTATTCATTTGATAAATCTTTGAGTTCCAACAATATGTCAAGCAATATCCCCTCATTTCCTCTTTCCACCTCACCCTCAACTCCCACAGACACCCCTTTGATTCATCTCAGGTAAAGCAGGTAAGAGGATGGAGGAATGTAAGCCCTGTGCTGGGCTGGAATGGTCCATGTGACCACAGCCACCAGAACCACATGCAATCTCCACAACATTAGGTGGTACAGAGGGAATCTGGGGCTTAACTCCAGGATTGAGAAATTCGGGGTTGAATCCCCTGGAAGAGCGCTTCAGGAAACCAAAGTGATTTTACCAACAGGACTTACCTTCTGGACCCTGAAGGCCAGTAGGCGGCTGAGTAGGGCTGGCTGTCTAAAGAAATAAAAATTATTAAGCATTTCAGGGGGCTGGAGTTTCAGCTGAGATTAGGCAGTATAGTTTTCTGGTTAACAAGATGGCTTTGGAAATGGATGACAGCTGCAGTTCAGCTCTATGCCTATAAAATCAGTTTTGTGACCAATATTAGGAGAATATTATCTGTGTCCTCTGTTAGGCCAAACTGTGTGGTATATGGCCATAAAAATACCAGTTTCTGCTTCCTCTCTTCTTTAAATCATACCTAAATGTTTTTCTTAGGGTTCCAACCTTAGGCTAGTGGATTTGTAAAAAAGTTTATCTATTCTTAGTGTGCCAGTATTATGCCTTTTCCTCCCTTATTGGATCTTTTTCTTTTGAACAATAATTAGCCCCTTATTTCCATATATTTGGAAGGACTCCATTATATGATGCATCAAATCTCATTGATACCTGTGAGATCATATATGCTTCAGAACATTAAAATATTAGACTATCTTTTTTTAAAGATTTTATTTATTAGATAGACAAAGATCACAAGTAGGCAGAGAGGCAGGCAGAGAGAGAGGAAGAAGCAGGCTCCCTGCTGAGCAGAGAGCCCGATGCGGGGCTCGATCCCAGGACCTTGGGATCATGACCTGAGCCGAAGGCAGAGGATTTAACCCACTGAGCCACCCAGGCGCTCCTTAGATTATCTTTTTATTGCTTTAAGTTATAAATACTCCTCACGTTGTTATATCACAGGAGTAGCAAACACCTGCTAAGCACACTGTAATCCCTCCTTCCTGCAGGGCAGCATCGCTACTCAGACACAGCCCTCTGAATGTAGCTTCAAAATACTTCTCAACACAAAGTTCAGGACACCTCTATCAAGATGAAGCCTGTTTGCCATTCTTGGTATTTTAGGCTGTGAATCCTGTTCTTAGGGGTTAATATCAAGAAAATTACTTTGGAGATAGGTTTGAGCCAGTTTTTAATTTGGAAGGGATGAAAAGAAAGAAATAGAAGAGCAAATAGAGCATTGCTCATATGAAGCAATGTTTTTCCGAGGAGATGCTTATTGGATTTAATTTCCATTAAGGATGGATTCTAACGTTTAAACAGAATCTCTTGGGTTTGAGGAGACCTCTCGTGGGTCATTTAGCTCATATCTCAGCACTACCACAAGATAGATCTCATTATTTTTCTTAAATCCTGTCTTAAAAATGAATGGGTGTCTAATGAGTCTTTAAATTGTGATTTTACTATCTCCTCTGGATGCATGTGCGTAACCTCTGTATTCTAATAGCTTCATAGCTTCTGTATTTTAATAGCTACCAATTACTCTCTAATATTTATTTAAAAATTTCCCATTGCATCACAAGTCCTTTGCTGCATCCTTTATGCTCACTCTGCCTTTAACCTTTCAAACTAATCCAGTGGGTAGTCACAGCTGGCAGTTGCTGAGTAAGAAACATTAGCCATGGATGTTATGGATAGACTGGTCACTGTAACCCCCTTAGACTTAACAGCTAT
The DNA here is from genome assembly GCA_004024625.1 of Mellivora capensis. Classification (NCBI taxonomy): domain Eukaryota; kingdom Metazoa; phylum Chordata; class Mammalia; order Carnivora; family Mustelidae; genus Mellivora; species Mellivora capensis. Next base: position 82,419 of record PISX010001141.1, on the reverse strand, counting down.
TCCTGACTAGTTCTTTTTAGAACCCCACCTTCCCTAACTCCAAAAGCATGGAGGATGTTTGTTGATCAGACATCTGTCCCTTTGGATTTAATACTATCACTCCGGTCTTGGCTTTTCTCACTTGCTTGCTCCTCCATTTCTTTGTACTGTGGGCTGGTTCAGCCAGGAATCCCTGTAGTGTTTCTTCCGACTATTCAACACCGACACTCACATGGGGGTGATTCAGACAAATTCTTCTAGAGCCTCATTTAGAATGTTGATATTAAGGCATGATTATGTCTCGACTGTGCATACCCGGGTCTACTAAATAGGGTCCTTATCACCCATAGATGGAGTGGGAAATTATCTTTGTGGTATGATTTGAGTGGGTATCCTCTATAATCAGAAATATCTTCCCTACTCAGGAGAAGTGCTGGAAATTCAGTCACTGGAGAGCTTTTCTCTTGATTAATCACGAGGCATTCCAAGATTCTCTTTTAAAATGCTGATGAAGTAGAAGGGTTAACTCATTAGGTCAAAAACTCTTTAGTATGAATTAGATATTTTTAGCTCATTTCCTTCCCAAGTAGGTGGTAGTTGAGCACAAGTAGTATAATGGAGTCCTTGGGAGAAATGATGCTCAAAGGGAAGAAAAGACAGCATAGTCAGTTTGGACAAACACTGAATGAAGATTTTCCTTACTTCACCATGTGGTCATGGGCTAACCTGAATCAACTCACACCCATACAAGTAAGACTTTTTCATTGTGTTTCCTTAAGGCTAGGTTAAAAATCAATATCTCTTCTACTTAGCAAGTGTTCTTTAATTCATTAGTCCTACCTTTGGCGGCCTGAGACTTCAGAGATGATCTTCATGCCATCTTATTACCAGGACCTAGGAGGCCTTTCTTCTTTTTCACTGTCCATCAAATCTCAGCTTCCCCTCAAGGTCAAGATCATTACATACCCTCCATAAAGACTTCCATGAGACTTCAAAGCTAATATATCTCTTTACTCTCAATTTCTTTAGCAAAAATTACTCTAGGGAATAAAAATGAAGAGGAAGCTAACTGTGTTCATTGAGTACCTACTATGTGCCAGGCACTATGCTAAGCACATTTCAGAAGGTATCTCATCTTTACACTCACAACAATCCTAACATACAAGTGCGATTATCTCCATTATATAGCAGAAAACAAAAATGAGAAAGGATCTGTAACATTCCAGAATTTAGGAAACCAGGTCCCAGATCCCTATCATTTCTCTGCCTATCGTTTCCGTGGGAAGTTAGCATACATAGCTTTGTACTGATTTTTTTTTAATGTGTGAGGAAACCACTGTATAACATGATTTAATGCTCTCTTTTACTTAAATATTTTTGAAGTATTTAAAAAGTGAAAGAGATTAAATACAATTAAGCTGAGGATTATGGAAACTCAAAAGGGAAATCCACAGGGATTGCTATAGCACGATCCTATATTTCATGCTAAAATCGTGCCCATCTTTCTGATTGCAGCTCCCACAAATGGATGACAGGGTATCATTCCCTACAGCCTTCAGGACAGGTCAGTGCAGCTTAGAGGAACTCAATGCCCCAAGCCGATTGCTGGCCATGGCACTCTCCTTCGACTTGTCCCAGAATGTCACAAATATTATTATCACTTTTGATGTGTGATATAATATAGAAATGGTAGAAAATTATCCTTCTAAAGAACTATTCTTATAAAGAAAGCTTTCAGAGTTGTATCTCCTTATTTGTGGTCATGCATAGCTTTCTTAGCTGACAAATGAGACACAAGGCAAATAATGTTAGTTATTTGGCCACCTAGTTTTCTTGAAGCACAAGGCTTTGTACTACAGAGGAGGTAAGATGAAAATGGAAAATGGAAAACAAAAAGATCTATTCAGTTTAAAGGAAACAGAGATCTGTCTGGAAAATTGCCCTTTGCCTAATGGAAACTGAAGGAGAAAGATGTTATGTCTTGTGTTCTTAAAGGAAGCCATCAGATTAGGGGAATCTGCAAGAGTCTAATTCTAAACCAGCCAGAGCTCAACAGTTTTTTTTAGTATCTAGAGGCTTGGAAGGTCTGTGGGTGAGATGAAGTAAAATTTTCCTGAGAAAAGAATGGAAATAATTTATTAAGGAATTATTGGTGCCAAGTAGCTTTGGTTCAGCATTGTGCCACTTTGCCAAAGTGTCTATTGTATTTTTTCACTAGTCACTCTAACTTTCCTTTTATTAGTATTTGCATATTTGCATAGAAGTATATATATTTTACTTTTAATATATTTATATCATTCTATTTGAAGTGAATCTCTTGTTGATAACATATCTTGATGATCTTGTTATTTTTTAATCCATTCTATCTCTTTTACATTTAAATTTAATATAATTATTGATGTTTGGATTTAGGCTATTTTATTATTTTGTAGTTCTCTCGGTGTTTTTATTTCTGTTTCCCTTTTTCTGCTTCCTTTTCAATTACTTGAACATGTTTTAATACTCCATTTAATTTTTTTCTATTTTTTACTGTCTATATAGTATTTTTAATATTTGTTCTCTAGGTTATAATATACATACTCAACTTTTCACAGTCTGCTCAGAATCAATATTTTACTATTTTAAGTGGAAAAATATTAGCACCATACAGGTCCTTTTACCATTTATATTGTGGTTGCCTTTTTTGTAGTATATTTACATATATCAAAAACTTCATCCAAAAAATCAGAACACTTTCATCAAAAACGCATCAGAAAAACGTGATAAATTTGGCTTTCAGTTATCGAACATGTTTTAAAGAACTCAACAGGAGAAGATATTCTGTTTACCCAGATATTTACCATTTTGTTGCTCTTCTTTCATTTCTAATGTTCCAAGTTTCTTTCTGTCTGAAGAACTTCTTTGAGCAATTCTTTCAGAAAAGTTCTGCTGGCAAGGGACTTCCAGTTTCCTGTTCCACTTGTAAGGAGCTTAGAAGTCACTACTGTATTTTAACAAGTGAAAAGCTGAACAGACTGAAAATCAGCTCTTCTTAGATCCATAAGAAAAGGAAGGACACAGGGCAAGCCACTGCCCCCAAGATTGGAGAGAGAAAGGCAAATAAAGGGATTTGTAGCTTATTGGAGCAGAGATTCACTGGCAGAAGCCACTGTGGTAACCAGTGCTGGGGTAAGGAAATCTGAGTTGTAATTGACAAATTGCTAGAAGATGAGTGTTGAAAACTCTGAGAGTTAAAAACCCTAGGGGATCCACTCATAGGGGAACCCCTACAATATTGCGAGATTTACCTCCAGAAGCTCAGCCAAGTTCCCACAGTAAATACCAGAGAAAAATCCTCTCAGGCTTCCAGCAGGGGATGGAGAAAAGGAACCATTTTGAAATATGCTAGAACACTGTTCTTAACAAGGCCTGTTCTCAAAGGAAACCAGTTAACCACAGTCTAACATGATAGGGGTATTTTCAGACCCTAAATGATTGAGAGATAGTGGAATACTGAATCCCAACACACTCTAGCCATCCTGTCCCACCCAAGAGGGGAGAGGGAAAAAAAACTGAGAAACAAAAACAAAAAAACAAAAAACTGAGAAACACTTGTGAAGTTTATAGTCCAGAGGCATACGTTCACTTAAAAGACTGACCCAATCATAGGATTACAGAATGCTTTCCCTTTCCCCACACCTCACCACTACATTACTAAAGGCCTATTTACAGCAGTTCCTTTTACCTGGTACATCATATCTGGCTATCAAACACACACACACACACACACACACACACCCCTTACAAGGCACACCAAAAGACAACACAAGAAATTCAAAGACATAGCAAGAATCAGAACCAGACATGACAGAGATTTTGGAATTATCAGACTGAGAAATTAAAACAACTCTGATTAATATGCTAAGGGCCCTAGTGGATAAGGTAGATGGCATGTAAGAACAGATGAGCATGGTAAGCAGAGAAATGAAAATCCTAAAAAAGAACCAAGAAGAAAAGCAAGAGATAAAAGATACTGTAACAGAAACGAAGAATGCCTTTGATGGGCCTATTAGTAGACTGGACCCAACTGGGGAAAAAAATCTTTGAGCCAGGCGATAGATCAATAGAATGCTTGAAGACTAGAAATCAAAGAGAAAAAAGACTAAGAACAGAATATCCAGAGAATGTGGGACAACTACAAAAAAAAAAAAAAAAGTAACATACCAGTAATGGTAATGCCAGAAAAAGAAGAAAAAAGAACACAAAAAAATATCTGAAACAATTTGATCTAGAATTTTTCCAAATTAATGTCAGACATCAAGCCATAGATGTGGGAAGCTGAGAGAACATCAAGCAGGATAAATATAAAAACAAACAAACAAAAAACACCCTACAACTTGGCATATCATTTTCAAATTGCAAAAAATATAAAAGTCCTAGAGAAGCCAGAGGTACAAAACACCTTACCTAAAGAGGAACAAAGTTAAGAATTACATACAACTTCTCAGAAGCCCATGCAAGTAAGAAGAGAGTGTAATAAAATATTTAAATTGTTGAGAGAAGAGAAAAACACTGATCCAGGGTTTCATACCATATAAATTTATCTTTCAAAAGTGAAGGAGAAAGAAAGCTTTTCTCAGACAAACAAAAATTGAAGGAATTTGTTGCCAGTAGACCTGCCTTGCAAGAAATGTTAAAGCAGTTTTTTGAAATAAGGAAAATAGCATGGGTCAGAAACTCAGATCTATGTAAAGATAGGAAGAGCATCAAAGAAAGAATAAGTGAAGGTAAAATAATTTGTTTTTAATTTTTCTTATTCTTAATTCATCTAACAGATAACAGTTTGTTCAATATAACGAATTCAGTGTATTCAATTGTGTATGTTTAAGTGCGTGTATGCATATATACAACTCTTTCTATATATATGCTTATGTATGCTTAAATGTAAGTGAAATTAATGACAGCAATACTACAAGATATGGGAGGAAGGAATTAGGATTATTTTGTTACTATAAGGTACTCACATTACCAGTGTATTGGTACAGTGTTATTTGAAAGAGGAATTGGATTAGATGTAAATGCATATTGCAAACTCTAGAACAACTACTAAAAAATGTTTTTAAATTTTTATTTATTTTTTTTAAAGATTTTATTTATTTATTTGTCAGAGAGAGATCACAAGTAGGCAGAGAGGCAGGCAGAGAGAGAGAGAGAGGAGGAAGCAGGCTCCCTGCTGAGCAGAGAGCACGATGCGGGACTCGATCCCAGGGCCCTGAGATCATGACCTGAGCTGAAGGCAGAGGCTTAACCCACTGAGCCACCCAGGCGCCCTAAAAAAAGTTTTTTTTAAAAAAGAGGCATAACATATGCTAAGAAAGGAGAGAAAATGGAATCATATGAAATGCTCAGTTAAAACCATATACCACAGAAAAAGAGTGGAAAACAATCAGAAGAACAGTGGCAACAAATAGAAAATAGTAGTGCATGTGATTAACATTAATCCAACTGTATCAATAATCATTTTAAAATATTATTTATTTATTTATTTATTTATTTAACAGAGAGAGAGAGATCACAAGTAGGCAGAGAGAGAGAAGGAAGCAGGCTCCCTGCTGAGCAGAGAGCCCGATGTGGGGCTCGATCCCAGGACCCTGGGATCATGACCTGAGCTGAAGGCAGAGGCTTTAACCCACTGAGCCACCCAGGTGCCCCTCAATAATCATTTTATATTCGGTGTTCTAAATGTACCAATTAATAGAGACCTAATAGAGGATCAAAAAACATGACGACTTTGTTTTCTACAAGATACCCACTTTAAATATAAAGAATATCTAGATTAAAAAGTAAATAGAATGTTTTCTTAATTTTTTTTGCTACTTCATTCTTAGTATATAGAAATGCAACAGATTTCTATATGTAAATTTTGTATTCTGCAATTTTACGCAATTCATTTATTAGGTCTAATAAAACAATCCCATTTATAATTGTACCAAAAAGAATAAAATATCTAGAGATAAATTTAACCAAGGGAGTGAAAGACTGTGCTCTGAAAACTCTAAAACATTAAAGAAATTGAAGATGATGCAACAAATGGAAAGATATGCCATGCTCATGGATTAGAAGAATTAATATTGTTAAAATGTCCATACTACCCAAAGTAATCTACAGATTCCATACAATTTCTATACCAATAGTATTTTTTACAGAAATAGGACAGATAATCCTAAAATGTATATGGAACCACAAAAAAAAAAACCCCGAATAACCAAAGCTATAATAAGAAAGAAGAACAAAGCTAGAGGCATCACAGTCTCAAATTTCAAGATATGTTACAAAGCTATAGTAAGAAAAATATGGTACTGGCACAAAATGGACACATAGATCAATGGAACAGAATAGAGAGGCCAGAAATAAACCCACACTTTTATGGGCAATTAATCAATGACAAAGGATGCAAGAATATACAATGGGAAAAAGATATTCTCTTCAGAGAATGGTATTGATAAATGGTATTGATAAAACTGACACCTACATGCAAAAGAATGAAATAGGGCCACTTTCTTACACCACACACAACTCAAAATGGATTAAAGACCTAAATGTGATGAACTGAATCCACAAAACTCCTAAAAGAAAATATAGGCAATAATCTCTTTGACATTGACCTTAACAACTTATTTATGGATATGTCTCCTCAGGCAAGGGAAGCAAAAATGAAAACTATTGGGAATACACATGAAAATAAAAAGCTTCTGCACATTGAAGAAAGCCACCAACATAACAAAAAGGAAAATTACTGAATGGGAGAAAATATTTGCAAATGATACATCTGTTAAGGAGTTAATATCCAAAATATATGAAGAACTTACACAACTCAACCTACACACAAAAAGAATAATCCAATTAAAACTTGGGCAGAGGACCTAAATAGACATCTTTCCAAAGAAGATATACAGATGGCCAACAAACTTATGAAAATGTGCTCAAAATCACTAATCATCATGGAAATGCAAAGCAAGACCACAATGAGATACCACCTCACACTTGTTAGAATGGCTAGAATCAAAAAGACAAGAAATAACAAATGTTGGTGAGGATGTGAAGTAAAGGGAACCTCCTACACTGTTGATGGGAATATAAATTGGTGCAGCTACTGTGGAAAACACTATAGAGGTTCCTCAGAAAATTAAAAATAGAATTACCATATGATCCAGTTATTCCACTACTGGGTATTTACCCAAAGAAAATGAAAACATTAATTTGAAAAGATATAGGCACCCCTACACTTACTGTAGCACTACGTACTATAGCCAAGTTATGGAAGCAGCCTAAGTGTCCATCAATAGATGAATGAATGTTTTATAAAACTTTTCATATATATAAATTATATATATAAACATTTCAGATATATAAATGTGTTTGTACTTGTATGTACACACACCATGAAATACTACTTAGCTATAAAAAAGATCTCGCCATTTGTGACAATGTGGATGGACTTAAGAGGTATTGTGCTAAGTGAAACAAGTCAGATAAAGAAATACCAGATGATTTCACTTATATATGGAATCTAAAAGGCAAAAAAAACCAGAAACAAAACTCATAAATACAGAGAACAAATTGTTGGTTGCCAGAAGGGAGATGGTTAGGGGGAATGGATGAAATAAGTGAAGGGGATTAAGAGGTACAAAGTTCTACTTATAAATAATTCACAGAGATGACAAGTACAGCATAGGGAATATAGTTAACAATATGCAACAGCATTGTATGGTGACAGATGGTAACTACATTCATTGTGGAGAGCATAAAATAATGTATAAAATTGTCAGATCACTATGTTATACATCTGAAATTAATGTAACACTGTATAACAATTATATTTCAATAAGAAAAAATGTAAATGGTGGAGAAAAATATACCATACTAACACTAATCAAAAGAAAGCAGGAATAGTTATATTAATTTCAGACAGAGCAAACTACTAAGTAATGAAAATTATCAGGAGTAAAGTAGGGTGTTATATAAGTGATAAGGTGGTCAATTCTCCAAGAAGACGTAACAGTTCTTAACATGTATGTGCTTAACAATAGAGCATCAAACTACGCTGTGAAGTGCAGTTTTTTTTTTTACCATGAAGCAAAAACTGATAGAACTGCAATGAGAAATAGATGAATCCACTATCATGTTGTAGACTTCAACAACTCCCTAATCAGAAATGTACAGATCCAGCAGGCAGAAAAATGGTAAGGACATAATTGAACTCAACGACACTAGCAATAAACTGGATATTATTGATATTTATAGATCACTTCATCCAACAACATTAGAATACATATTTTTGTCAAGCTCACATGTAACAGTCACCAAAATATACCACATTCTGGGCCATAAAACATACCTTAACAAATTAAGAAGAATAGAAACCATACAGTGTCTGTTTTTAGACCACAATGGAATTAAACTAGAAATCAATAACAGATAATTAGAAAATCCCAAAATAAATAGCTATTAAACAACACACTTCTAAATAACGCATGCACCATGGTAGAAATCTCAAAAATAAATTAACAAATATTTTAAACTAAATGAAACAAAAACAATTTATCAAAGATTGTGAGCTGCATTGAGAGCAGTGCTTATAGGGAAATTTATAACATTGAATACATAAATTAGAAAAAAAGAAAGATCTAGGGGCACCTGAGTGGCTCAGTTGGTTAAGTGGCTTACTTTGGCTCAGGTCATGATCCCAGAGTTCTGGGATCAAGCCCTCTATTAGGCTCCCTGCTCAACAGGGAGTCAGCTTTTCCCTCTGCCTCTACCCTCTCCCGCTGGTGATAACTCTCTCTTTCTCTCTCGCTCAGTCTCTCTCTCAAATAAATAAATAAATAAAAATCTTTTTTAAAAAAGAAGGATCTAAAATCAATCTTCTATATTTCTACCTTAGGAAACTAGAAAGAGAAGAAAAAATTAAATACAAAGTAAGCAGAATAAAAGAAATATTAATAATTAAAGTAGAAATCAAGGAAATTGAAAATGGAAAATCAATAGAGAAAAATCAGCAAAAGCCAAAGCTGGATCTCTGACAAGATCAATAAAATCAATAAGCCCCTAGCCAGGCTAACTAAGGGAAAAAGGGAGAAGATACAAATGATTACTATAAGAAATGAAAACATAGACATTACTACAGATCCCATTACACAATCTACCAAAACTCACACAAAAAAGAAATAGATGATGTGAATAGGCCTATATCTATTAAAGAAATTGTATCAATTATTAATAACCTTTCAAGACAGAAAACACCAGGCCCAGATGGGTTTACTGGTGAATTATACCATACACTTCAAGAAGAAATTATACCAATGCTCTATAATCTCTTTCACAGGATAGAAGCAGAGGGAATACTTCCTAACTCATTCTATGAGGCCAGAACTACCCTGATATTCAAATTAGACAAAGAAGTTATAAGAAAACTGCAATATCTCTCATTAATATAGATCCAGTCACTCAACAAAATATTAGTAAATCAAATCCCAAAAAGTATAAAAAGGTTATACACCAGGACTAAGTGAAATTTATTTCAGTTATACAAGGTTGGTTCAGCATTCAAAAATCAATGTGACCCATATATAAACTAGTAAAAGAAAAATCACATGATTGTGTCAGTAAATATAGAAAAAATATTTGACAAAGTCCAGTACCAATTTATGATAAAAACTGTCAGTAAATTGAGAGGGGAGCTTTCTCAACTTGATAAAGACTATGTACAAAAAATTTACAGATAACATAATGGTGAGAAACTTGAATGTTTCTAAGATCAGGTACAAGGCACGCATATCCCCCTCTTACCACCCCCTTTCAACATTGTGTCTGAAGTTCTAGCTAACGCAAAGAGACAAGAAAGTGAAATAAAACGTGCAGACTAAGAAGAAAAAATAAAATTGTGTCTCTTTATAGATGACATGATCATCTATGTAGAAAATCCAAAAGAATCAACAAAAAACTCCTAGAAGTTATAACCAATTATAGGAAGGTTGCAGGACACAGGTAAATACAGAAAAGTTACTCACTTTTCTATATACCAGCAATGAACAAGTGGAATTTGAAATTAAAAACACAATACCATTTACATTAGCACACCTAAAATGATAAAGTCATGTATAAATGTAACAAAATATATATAAGATCTTTCTGGGGAGAACTACAAAACTCTGATGAATGAAATTGAAGAATTAAATAAATGGAGATTTAGTCCATGTTCATGATAAGAAGACGCAATAATGTCATGGTATCAGTTGTTTCCAAGTTGATATATAGATTCGACACAGTACCAATCAAAATTGCAGTAAGTTATTTCATGGATATTGACAAACTGATTCTAAGTATTTATATGGAAAGGCAAAAGACCCAGAATAGCCAACATAAATACTGAAGGAGAACAAATTTGGAGGACTGATGCTGCCTGACTTAAAGACTTACTCTAAAGCTACAGTAATCAAGACAGTTTGGTTTTGTTGAAAAAGTAGACAGATCAATTGAACAGAATAAAGAGCTCAGAAATAGACCCCCATGAATATAGACCACTAATCTTTGGTAAAAGAGCAGAGGTGACACAATGGAGCAAAGCTAGTCTATTTAACAAATGGTGCTAGAACCACTGGTTATCTGCATGTGGGGAAGAAAAAAAAAAGACACGGACCTTATACTCATCACAAAAATCATTTCCTCGGGATGCTATCCACACTTTTTCTTTGTATTTATTTTTTAGCAGTTTGATTATGATGTGTCTGGGCATGAATTTCTTTGGGTTTATACTATTTGAGATTCGTTGAACCTCTTAAATCTGTAGGTTTATGTCTTTTGCCACACTTGGGAAGGTTTTAACCACTATTTCCTCAAGGAATTTTTCTATGGTACACTCTCTCATTTCCTTTTGGGATCCCAATGACACAACGTTAAACCTTTAGTATTGTCCTACAGGTCCCTGAGGCTATGTTCATTCTTTTTTTTTAGTACTTTTCTCCCTGTTGTTTAGGTTGGATTATTCCTGTTAATATACCAATAAATTCACTGTTTTCTTTATTATCTTTATTTTCCTTTTTATTTTGGTTATTGCATTTTTCAATTCAAAATCTTCATTTGATACCTCTTTATATATTCTATTTTTCTGCTAAGACTTTCTACATTTCCATTTATTTCAGGAGTGTTCTCCTTTACTTCTTGGAATATGTTAATAATAGTATCTTTAAAGCTTTTGTCTGATATTTCCAACATGTGTCATCTTGACATTGGTGTCTGTTGGTTGTGTTTTCCCATGTGAGTTGAGATTGTTCCTGCTTCCTTGTATGGTGAGTAATTTTAGATTTTATCCTGGATATTTTTGGGAGACTGTGTTGTGAGTTTCTGTCTTATTTAAATCCTGTGGGGAATGTAGATATTATTAACAGGCAATTGGTTTGAGTTCAGACCACACATTCCAATGAGCATTCTATGGATTGTGTGTTTCCAATGTCAGTTCAATTAAAAGCCTTTGTATCACTATTCAACTCTGTCTCATGTGTGTGCCACCCAGTGGCCAATCTGGGACCTGGGTAGTATTCTATCCCATAAGTCAGTTCTCAAAATAATTGTTATATTTTTTTTTATTTCTTTTCAGCGTAACAGAGTTCATAGTTTTACACCACACCCAGTGCTCCATGCAATGCGTGCCCTCCACAATACCCACCACCTGGCTCCCCCAACCTCCCACCCCCCCGCCCCTTCAAAACCCTCAGGTTGTTTTTCAGAGTCCATAGTCTCTCGTGGCTCATCTCCCCCCCCAATTTCCCTCAACTCCCTTCTCCTCTCCATCTCCCCATGTCCTCCGTGTTGTTATGCTCCACAAATAAGTGAAACCATATAAATAATTGTTATATTGTTTAGGGTCAGATTCACCTATGCACAGCTAAAGACAGAACTTATTCATTCATAAACAATTTTATGGGGTTGTTTTCCCAAGCTTTACCTTCTTCAATATTTCCCCATTCCTTTTCTTCCCTGGGGGTCACTTTTCAGTCTGTGACCCCAGAAAGATGGACTTTTGGCTACAATGTTGTGCTGTGTGCTTCCCACAGTTGTACCTATGTCTGAGACCAAGCAGTAGGAGGGAAGAGAGAGAAAAACAGCAATGGGGATTTGCCACATCCTCTTGGGACCAAGCTCTTCTAATAAGACATAATGGTTCTCCTCCCTTAGAATTTTGGACACCTGTAGGCCCCCATTGCTGGTGCTGTCGTTGTTGTTGTTGTTGTTGTTGTTGTTGCTGCTGCTGCTACTTCAGGATTTCCTGGAGTGCAAGAGAACAGAGAAAAGAAAAAAAAAAGCCTGGGAGATTTCTCCCACTCTATCTAAGCATCAAGGGATCTTTTTCCTCCCTATTCAGACAAATAAGAATGCTTCTCCTGGAGCTCTCTTTATCCATGCCCTCGCTCCTACTTCCAGGTTTTGGGTTGCCTTGCATCTAAGCCAGGGATAGCAGAAGAAAAATAAATAATAAACTCATCACCAGTTAGTACTTTGGATTCTGGTCTGTTTTCTTTTTTTTCTTCTTTTCTCCCAATCTGCATGTTACTGTGTACTTTTCCAGGGTCTTCAGACAGCTGCCTTATGCATTCTATCCAGGTTTTATAGCTGCATTGAGTCGGATAAACAGGGTGTAGTTACTCCATTTTACTTAGAACCAGAACCTCCTATTTCTTTTACATCTTTCTACAAATATGTGTATTTATTCACAGAATTTCTTTTATTATTTTTATAACACTTTCTCACTTTGAAAAGCCTCAACTTCTGAATAACAATATTACCTTAGGTGGCATAACCTAAAAGCAAAGACTGATATAGGGATGCTATTGAGGGAGTGTTCTCAGGAGAAACCTCCAAAGAAGGACATGAAGAAAGCAGGAAAGACAGGAGAAGGACCTAAGCAAAGTGGTGGATTCAACAGAAATCTAGCATCAGCCTGATTTTATGGAGAGCTCTAGAGCAAAGACGGCACCACAGAGCTGTCTCCATTGAGGCAAAGGAGTTGGTCTTTTGTTCCTTCATATTAGTGATTTGCTGGGTTGATGGGTATATAACCCCCACCTCATCTCTAGATGAGGTGGCTTCCGTGAGTTTAGAACATCACTCCAGAGAAGGTGCAGCTGTGAGTTGTTAGCAGCTAATACTCACAGCTGCTAAAGAGCAAATAAATAGAGCCAGTCTTGGTTCTGCGTAAGATGGAGGCAGTAGCTGAGGCTGGGAGCACTTGACTAGTAAAGGGGCTCCAGGTGGGGCATCAGTGTCATCATTTTGGTGATTAATTGCATATTTCAGTGGTGATCATCACTGAATGCTGCCATTTCCTTCCAAAACACAGAGAGCCACTAACTAGTGGTAGTACAGGAAACATGCTTAGGCTGAAATCCGTCTCTGGGGCAATGGTTCTTAACATTTAGTGTGCATGAGAATCACTTGGGGAGCTTGTTAAAGACACAGATATCAATACCAATCCCCAGATTCTTATTCAGTAGCTCTGTGATAGGAACTGCATTTTTAACAAGGACCCCCACGATTCACTTTCTGGTTGTGTGAGTAATCATTCAACTCAACCCATTTCAATGATGGCAAACATCACTCTGTTTTCATTTTGGCTCTCCCAAAGAATCTGAAGCTCCTATGGGAAGATGTTAAATTGCACATGGTTTTTAAAATACCAAATATTTTTTAAAAGATTATATTTCAGAGAAAGAGCAGAGAGAGAGCGTGCACACAAGTCGGGGGCCAGGAGGAGGGGCAGAGGGAGAGGAAAAAGCAGGCTTCCTGCTTGAGAAGGCAACCTGACCCCCCGGGGTGGGGGCAGGACCCTGAGATCATGACCTGAGCCAAAGGCAGACGCTTAACTGAGGGAGCCCCCAGGTGCCCCAAAATACCAAATATTTTTTAAAAGTCTTTAATAATTCACTGTTCCAGTGATCCAAGTAACTACTTTATGGGAGGCCTGAAATAAAGTGGCTTTAAGTATCTGGGGCACAAAAGCAAAATCTCAGAGCATGACCCATAGGAATAGAAACCTAGGAAACAACAAAGGCAGCTAGCCCCACCAGCAGTGAGTTATAACTTTTTAAAAATAATCTTCAGATAGTCCAGGGGTTATCAGAGTCTGACTTACACAAAATACCCATCTCTGCCAAGTGCCCAGAACTATGAATCAAAGCATATGGCTGGGATGGGCCTGGGAGAGTAGCATCTGTTTTTACAGCTGTAATTGTCCATACAAGTTGAGGTCAGCATCAATCATATCATCATTCACTATAAAGGACAGAATATTGATCAGTGTCCGTGCCTAACAATACCAGCTCCATCTTGGATATCTAGACATAGTAAGATCAAAAATGAAACTGTATTTCCAAAGGGACATAATAAAACAAAAACTAACCTGAGAAACCAATGGACTCTCAAGTATTCTTTTAATTCCCTTTTAAGAATTAGGCTGCATGTTACAGGAGCAAAGGATTTACTGAGGAAAACCTGCTTAATGAGATGAATTATCTTCCCACAGAAAATCTTTAAAAAATGCATTTATTCTCTGCTGCATTTTTATGCTTTACGAAACTTACCAAACACACAGTGCTGCACACTTAAATAGAGCAGTTATTTTATCTAGAAGATCAAATGCAACCTATGAGGGTCATCCAGTTGTAGTGTAGGAAATCTGATGTAGGGAAGCATTTAAGATTTTATGGGCAATTAAAAGTACAGATATTTTAATGATTACTCAGATCAAAATGTCATTTATAGTCATAACAAATAAGTGGTTTGGGATTTGATACTCCCAAAGGGGCTATCATTGAGGCTGACCCTTGCCCAAGGGCATGTTTATAAGTATATCAGCTTTACAGAATGGGTAAAGCACCTAGTTGTTTATATTCCCTTAATGACTCTTTCTCTGCTTCTGACTTATAGTTAAATGAGCTTGTTTGCTGATAAATCCTCCTAAGACTCATGAGGTCAAAGTAAAGAATCAGTGTTGTGTGGCAACCCACGATCATCTGTCTCATTTCCTTGAGGAAAGAGAGCCCTGCGCTGAGGCGATGAACAGTAGGCAAAAAATTGATTAATAGGCATCAGGGAAGATCATTTTTCTGGCTTCACTTATATGCTTGTGTAAGCAGGCAGGCTAGACTAGACATACCTCTGAGAAAAAGTAAAAAAATGATTGAGGATGAGGTGGGGAATCAGCCAGCGAGCTGTAATCCTGGAAGGCCATTTTGCCTCCTGTATTATAGTTTCTGGAAGAATGCAGAGACCATGACAATGAGTGTGAGTGAATTGAACTAGGTCTTGTGATATAGGCTGGGCTTTCTGGGAAGCCAACTCTGAGACAGAGCATAGGAGGCAGGATGCTTATTAGGGCATGCCCTCAGGATCAACACATGGGAAAAGGAGGAGAAGGAAGCAAGAGTGGGCACAGGGAGAAGCTGAGCTGTGATGCAGGCCCAGCAACAGCCTCGGCTGACCCACAAGTCGCTCTGGAACTAGAAGGGCCCTTCAGAGTTGTCTTCAGAATGGTAGGAATTTCTCTTCCTGCATTGATTTGTTATTGGATATGGACAACCTCCCAAGATCATCAAGGCAACTGCCTTTTGGTCCAGGTGGCTCTCTGGAGCTGAAGCCGTCCTTGAGGAGGCTGAGAGCTGACAGTCGTCTGTCTACCACCAGGACTTCTAGCAGCTGTGACAACAAGGACTTCACTGAAGGGGGATCTGGGCAGGGCATGAAAGTGGCCACCACACCTGGTTGAATTTGGGCCATGGCTTATCTGAGCGATGATATTAGATAGTGGGAACCCAAAAGAACTCTAAGGCTAGTTGTCAAAGGCAAGTTATGCCACCTGAATTTTGCTGCTTCTGCCTCTAAGGATCATTTTATTCTGACATCCGACGAGGAAGGGTGTAAGTGACGTGTTCTGGATGTCGCCCTACATCTGTCTGTAGGGGTGAGGCAAGCCAGGCTGGAGGCAAACCGCAGACCTGTGGGGAGGGTGCACTAGGCTGGGGCTGTCCATGGAGCATCAGAATGGTGAGTGGCTGTAGAACATCCAAGGCCTTCAGCAAGGGCCATGCAGTCAATATAGGGTGTCCAGAATGAAACACAAGTCAGGTGGGGGTAAGACTTGGAAGTTCATGCAGTCTGTTGGGATGCTGGGGGAAAATAATGACAACTATCCCTTATTAAATATATATGTGGATCAGGGACCTCGCTGTATACACACATCATCTCATTTCTGGCTTTTAATTCCTTGTGGCAGGCATTATTATCTCCATTTTCATGGGCAAACAAACCAATTCAGAGAGGAACTTACTCAAAATTATACAGTTGGTAAGTGGCAGACATTCTGAAGACAAGCTTTCTGGGCTCAAATTCTGACTGTTACTAGATGTGTGACCTGGGGCAAATGCTTAACCTCTCTATTGCTCAGGCTCTTCATCTTTAAAAAGGCGATATTAAGAGGCACCTGGCTCAGTCAGCTGAGGATCCAACTCTTGTTTTTGGATCAGGTCATGATCTCAGGGTCATGAGATCAAGCCCCATGTCAGGCTTCATGATCAGCTGGAAGTCGGCTTGTGATTCTCTCTGTCCCTCTGCCCCTTGCACCCTTTTCTACCTCTCTCTCAAATAAATAAATCTTTTTTAAAAAGGGAATAATAATAATGCCTACTTCTTACGGCTATTATGAGCATTAAGTGCATTTATACTAAAGTGCCAAGAGTTGGGTGCCTGGGTGGCTCAAAGGTTGGGCATCTGACTTTGGCTCTGCTCATGGTCCCAGGGTCCTGGGTTTGAGCCCTGTGTCAGGCTCCCTGCTCAGTGGGGAGTCTCCTTCTCCTTCTCTCTCTGCTCCTGCCCCCACTCGTGTTCTCTCTCTCAAATAAATAAATAAATAAATAAAAATCCTAAAAAAAATAAAGTGCCAAGAGCAATGCCTGACACAGCTTAAGAGCTATGTAATTGTGCGTGAACTAAGTGAGTCAGTCAGCCAACTCCAAAGCCTATGTTCTTGACTATTACGCTGCCCTGGCAGGACTCTGATTCTCAGGATGTGAAGGGTGAGAGCTAGGCAGTGTAAATACTAGGAAGTAGTTAAGATATTAGGAGAGCAATCCTTCATCCATTGATTCATAAATATTTACCAAACCAAAAAAATACAAATATTTACCCTCTCTATAAGTGCTAGGCATTTTTTTCTAGGTAGTGGAGATTTTTAAAAAATGAACCAAACAGCCAAAGTCCCAGCCATCATAGAGCTTCTATTCTAGTGGGGAGACAGGTGATAAGCAAAATAATAAATACCTAAATAATGTCAGGTAGTGGTAAGAGTTATGAAGAAAAAACAAAAGCATGACAAGGGCACAGGAAGCCATGGAGAAGGCTCTGCAGGGAAGGGGGGAGTGTGCACTACTTCAGGAAATATGGTCAGGAGAAGCCTTTCTGATGAAGTGACATTTGAGCAGAGACTTGAATGAAGTGGGAGGAGTCAGGCAACTATCTGGAAGACAGGGGCGCCTGGGGGGCTCAATCGGTGAAGCGTCCAACTTTTGATTTCGGCTCAGGTCATGATCTCGGGGTCCTGGGATGGAGCCCCATGTTGGACTCCCTGGCTCAGTGGGGGTCTGCTTCTCCCTATCTCTCTGCCCCTCCCCCCCT
Source organism: Mellivora capensis (assembly GCA_004024625.1). Classification (NCBI taxonomy): domain Eukaryota; kingdom Metazoa; phylum Chordata; class Mammalia; order Carnivora; family Mustelidae; genus Mellivora; species Mellivora capensis. The sequence continues at coordinate 64,737 of PISX010001141.1, read as the reverse complement.
GCTTGTGCACGCACTCTCTCTCTCAAATAAATAAAATCATTAATAAAAATATATATATAATCTGGAAGACAAGCCCAGGCAGAGAAAAGAGAGGGCAAAGCAGGCTTGTCAGAGTTGTCCCCTGGCGGGATACATGGGCTACCCTCAGAATGAGATGAGATCTTGGGTGAGGCAGTTTTCTTCAACAGAAGCCATCTCCAAAGTGGGCTGACAGCTGAGGACTGTCATCAACTGCCGTCCGGCAGCCCTCCAGGCGACTGGGGGAATGAGTGTTTCATTCCTGAAGGGCCCTCTGGATGGTGGTACATGCCGGCTTCTACCACCTTGTGTGTGCTTCATTTGCTTGTTCTGTTTGGCTTACACATAGGGAAACAGGTCCTTGCCACCAAAGAATGGACGCTAAACAGCTTGAAAATGTCATTAAACTTCTTCTGCCAAAGGAGAAAGGTTGAAGTGAGACTTTGGATGTAAGTAGGTAAAAAGACAATGTAAATATTGGAACCCTGATTCCTGCATAACACGGGGGGGAAGAGCAGAAGTCGAAATCTGAAAGTTCTTTGGAAGGGAGTACTTGGCAGATGGGGAATTTTAAAATGTGATACCATGGTTTCTTTTGCAACTGGATAACACATCAGCACTGCCCACTTGCTCTAGAAACCACGTGAATGAAGAAGGCTGTCATTAGAGCTGGAAATTGCTCTGTGATTTTGGCAGTGGTTTGTGCTTAGGCCAGGTTCAGAATTCCCCATTTCTGAATTCTAACCAGTAGTGGCCATTACAGTGTGTTTTGGGAGATGGTTGCTGGAGGTTGTGGGGAGAAGATAGAATTCTTTGCCTTCTAAGGCATCTTAATCACGATTTTGGCAACCTAGGAGCCTTCAACTTAGTAAACTGAGCAGCCATTTCCATAGCAGAGAAGTAAGCTACTGTTTGACCCAGAGAGGGAGCTTTCAGCTGTTGTTTGTTGACCGAAGCCAAGGGAAACAAGATGACAGATTGGACAACCAGCACACCATGCAATTTATGCCCTTCACGGGCTGTCAAACATTAATTTAATTTCATTTTAATCATTACCATCTGGTGCTTATATAGAGAGTCAGGCCCAGATAGATATTTCGTTATCTCGAACTGGTGAGCAGTGCTGTGTTTTGGCCTGCAGCCATGTGCATGCACCCTGAGTAGCGGGCGGGGGGACCACGGGAGGGGAGACTTGTACCGATGCCAAACATGCAGCCATCACAGGTTCCAGAAGCTGTAAATGGGACCTGTTGTTGGTGTGGCTCCCACCATGGGTTAGAGGCCCCTTCTCCTGTCCCACTCACAGAGCATAAATGCCCAGTCAAGTCTCTGTATTCCTGGAACACTGGCAGAGGGGACTTGCCGGGGATGGCGTCTGAGTGATTGGGGACATCTGACTCTGTGACTCAAATCTCTTGAGCAACTAAAGTGACCAGTAGCCACATTTAATTTGTTCATCAGGTAACTACTAAGTATTGACTATGAGGCTAAGGACTGGGATCAAATGACCTTTGTTGTTTCATCATCCCTGAGAATCTGTGATTCTTTCTATCAGTCATATTGCCAGGCCCAGCAGGGAATAAGGAAGAAATAAAAGGCAGCATCCCTGCCCTATGAGCGAACTCAGTCCCAGGAGGGATTTTGCTTTCTTCCCAGTCCTCAGGCTGCACCTCGAATTATTGGTGGCCAGTAGGGGGTGGAAGGATTGCTCATGAAGTCCCAAGAAAGTAGTGGAGGGGGCATGGACAGAGAAGCCATTCATTCTCTTGAATTTTAGTTTCTCGCTTTAAAATATCATGGTACCCAGCAGGCTGGAGGTTGCTACTCATCAAGCCAGCTCTGGCTTCACAGACAACACTGAGTCCCGTTCATTGCTTTGTGGACCAAGGTCATATGATATATACTTGAGACAGGAGAGCAAGTTTTTCCTTTTCTTTGAAGATAGAAACATGTCTTTTTTTTTAACTTTTCTGCAGTTATTTTAAGTATATGCTCAGTGTCCCCCAAACCAGATAATATAGAAAATTGAAAAGTAAATTGGGCACCCAAACATAAAGACCACTGTTAACATTTTGGTATGTGTCTTTACACACACACGTACTCATACACACATATATTTACAAAAATGAGATCGTGTTATAGGTAATGAAAAGCAAAATCTCTTGCTGGGTGACTCTGTTCTCCAGCCAGATGTCAGCAGGACCAGAAGGAACATTGAGGGGCTTCAAGCAGGGAAAGGGAGGGTAGCATTGCAAAAGTTGCCATTTCAGATTTCAAGGCTGGATGTTCTTTCCAGCTCAAGCTGGGTCTGTCCAACCCACCTCTTGGCAACCACTAAGGGCAGATTTGCCAGCCCTCCTGAAATATGACACCACCTCCATTTGGAATATGAATCTTGTTTCTTTCTATGAAACATTACAATTTCACTTTTAAAAAGTAACAAAAAGTACTTTTCTTTAGGGAGGGCTAAAGGACAAGTACAGGTTAGAGGAAGTGTTCAAAAGAGTTAAAATGGAGCATGATAAGAAAAGACAAAATCATTTCCTACCTCGCTTTCCTGACTAGACATATTTTGTTCTTTATGTTAAAAGAGAACACTATTCCATAAAGAACTCATTTTGATCCACATGCATCAAATTAAAAGGATGTGTTCTTCAAGTATATTTCATCCCAGGTAAGGATGTGGTTGAAGTTGTCTCCTTGGGGGAACTCTACTTCCTTTTGGGAAGTGACTAGGGAGTAGAGCCCCATGGAGTCAGGCTGCATAAGGAGGAGTGGAAGAAGCCAGGCCCATTTCAGTGGAGAAGGGGAGTCTTAGGTTAGTGGAAAGGTGGGATGAACTAATCTTATATTCCTTTGGAAGTTATAACCTGAATGAAAGGATCAGACTTCTTGTGAGACAGAGAGCTGACATAAAAGATTTGAGAGGATGGAGAGGGAAAAAGAGTAAAGGTAGCCAATGTTTATTTAGCAGCTACTATGTGTCAGAGGTGGTATTAAATTTCTTGTATTCTCTTATGTAATCTTTAGAGTAATCTTAAGAGGTAGATGATATTACTGGTATTTTATAGTTAAAGGGATTAAGACTCAGAGAGGTTAAGTAATTTGCCCAAAGTTACACAGCCATTATTAAGTAAAAGAGGCTCCTCCCCCTAGTTATGGCAATCAAAAATGTCTCCAGACATTGCCACATGTCTTCTGGGGAACAAAATCATCCCTCGTTGAGAACCGGTGCTTGTTTGAGGTGCCCATGGGAAGCACAGGGAGGGTAGGTTTTGCACGGTGGAGCTTCGGGACTAGGCTGTAGACAAGCTTCTCAGTGTGCTTCAGAGTTTCCTGGGGGTTGCAAGTGGAATGAGAAAGAGACTCTGTGTGTGTGTGTGGTGGGAGAGAAAAATGATGAACTCTTTCTGTCTTACTACTGTGTCTCGTGTCAAGCTGTCCCTTGTCTACAGTGGATGAACAGCACAGAACTAAATCGTACCCCTTACTGGTCCTTTTTTTAAAAAATGACAAGCACACAGAGACCATTTTGCTGTTTGTATAACATCAGTTTTCAGGTGAGTTCAGTTTGGATGACAGGTTCTTAAGCAGCCATTTCACAGCCTGTCAGTTTCTGGGTTGTGAGGGACATTTTCACTTGTAAGTGCTTCTGTGCAACTATTAAAGAAATCAATATGTGGTTCCAATAGAAGGAGTGCTGTCAGTTACAGCAGAGGATCTGGTAAACATGCAAACACTTTCTTAGCTGGAGCTTTGGGTCTGCTTTGGCCTTGAATATGTGGGCCCTGGAGGGTGAATGAGACCCCTGAAATGAGTTCCAGATTTTCAGTGATGGCAGAAAAGATTTCAGATGTAGACTCCAAATCCCCTGTATTCCCTATAAATAGAAGTAGCAAAGAGATATATGTATAGGTTAATACCTATGGTCATCTCTTCATTTCACTAGTTGGATTCATCATAAAAATCTATTAATTGGGATTTCTCATTTCCACTGTGCCTTCCAAAGTCACGTAGGGAAGCAGGCTGGTGTTAGATACTATACAGACCCTGTCGGAACCCTGTCTGATCCCTTTAACTAGTTTGGTGTGCTCAGCACCCAGTTCCGGTGTGCTTTTCTGCTAATGACTAGCACCTGTGACTGTTGGCGTTCCCTTGGGCTACTGGAGTTTCCTCACCTGTATAAAGACTATGGGAATTTATATTTCCCTGGGAACACCCATAGCCAATGGACAGGACTATGGAAATCCAGTTCCCTTGAAAGAGACACTGGTTGTAATTTATACTCCAAAGCTAAAGCTGGAGATTATTAGGAAGCTCAGACTTTTCCTGAAATTGCAGCCTTGCTCCTTGGCTATCCTTTTTTCCTCTGTGCTACTCTCCCTACTCTCTTTTTGTCTCCCCCAGGAGCACTTTCCCAATGAATCACTTGCATAGAAATCTTCATTTCAAGGTCTGCTTCTGGGGAATCTGACCCAAGACAAGTCTACATTTAAGTGGGAGAGGAGATGAATTTATTATTCACATGGGATGTTCCATAATCTTACCCTCACCTATAAAGTAGGTGTTTACTAGATGTTTCTTGCTGTAGTGGATGGTAACCTTGGGCTGGAGAAATGAGAAAACAAATAGACCTCTGCCGCCTAGGCACTGCTCCCCTTGCCTCCACAGCTGAGAAAGCCACAGAGGACCTCAAGAGCTGTTGTCGAATCTCAGGCAAGGGAAAGAAGAGAAGCTTCTTTTCCTCAAGTTTTAAATGAATTAGATCGTTGGCACCCAAGGTTATGCCTCGGTGCTTTCATACTTGAAAAGACATTGCTGTTGAGAATAGTGATTCAACCGAACAAGTTGGTGGTGAGGAAACTTGGATCAAAAACCTATAAGGATATGTTGGCTAATTGAATTTCTTTAAAAAAGAAAAAAAAAACCTGTTGGGATGAATCTGATACTAGGGTTTGAGAGGATTCCCACAATTTTACTACAAAATTCATTGATGATACAGCACTATTTTTGAATGCTTTCTACTTGTTTGGCAGTGTTTTCTCATGTGTTATATCATTTAATCCTTGTGGTATACTTATGAGATAGTAAGAGTCCCATTTTACAGGCAAGAAATCTGAGGCTCAAAGACCTTATGCTACCTACCTAAGGTAAGACTCATAGGAAGTGGCAAAGCTGGGATTTGAGCCCACATTGGTCTGATTCTGACAGTTAATGTGCTTAACCACCCATCAGAGTACATTGACTCTCTTCTCTCTAAAGTGATGAGGGAAGGATTTGTTAACATTTTCACAAGACAGAAAACTATCTCATCTGAGATGGTGTATATAGACATTTTTCACTTCCTAGAAAAATAAATACATGGGAAGTTGAACTATATTCAATGAGCCTGTCATGCTATAATACAGATAATATGTTATATAGTGAAGTTTTCTCTAAGCTTAGCATTTTCTTATTACAAGGTCAGTATGATGATTAATGGTTTATGCACAAGGTAGAAAATGAACATTCTCTTTGCAATCATTTGGAGGATATTCCATCTTGTATAATTTATTTCCTATGTGAGTAGGTGTGAGGATTGTTCTTGGGTTTGAGTTTTTGTTTTTCCCCCTACTCTTCACCCCCAGCCTATTTTTTGCCCTAGAACCAAGGCCAGAAAGGCTGCAGAACCACTGCTGTTTTACCCAGTTCCCTCCAGGATTGAAAAATGTGCTATTCCCGAATTCTAACAGTTTTTGCAAACTTCAAATGCAACATGAGAACATTTTTGGACAACAACCCTCCATGAAAATAATTTACAATGTATCCTGTATGTAGATACAGGATATGTGCTCATATTTTAGCTTAAGCAGTGAACAGGGACTGCAGAACTCTTTTTGAAATTTTAAAACGTTAGTTTCCAGCAACATAGAAAATAAAATTTGAAAGTAACTTCAAAAGAATGAATTTTTATTTTCATTTAGAAGTGGGTCCAAGGTTTAGAGCAAAACTCTCCTCTCTGGGTTCAAATATTGTTTACTCTGAACAGAATATGCCTTCCTGTTTGATAGAAAACACATGAAAGTATTCTAATAGTGAAACAGCCCTAGGCAAGTGGTATTTAGGAAAATAAAATGCTAAGTATGAAATCACAAACCTGGAAGAGACCCTATGAGAACATCTAGTTCTGCCCTCATCTTCTGACTGAGAATAGCTAACTCTTCCTATATGGGTTATTTTCTATTCTGGTAGGATTCATAAGTCTACATTTTCACCTTTAGTGCTGTTTCACATGGCATGTTTCAGTTAATGGTGGAGTATCTGGGTAATCACAAGAAGCCCCAGTACCCAACAAGACACCCGGCACATAAATAGTATTCAGCTGAACTTCTATTAAAAGGAACAAATGCATCAACACATGAAAAAAAATGAAGGCTGAATAGTAGAAAATTTAATGGGATTCTTAGTGTGTGATCAATTAATAGAATGGAAATGAATTATGTCCCAACTCAATGTCTTGCAAGCTTTCTCCATTTCTCATTCTACAGCGTGGATCTTGAACTTCTTAATAAGTAAGATGACCATGTAATGTATATTCCAAACAAGGATGCTTTTGAGTGTGAAAGGGGGCACTGTTTATTTTTTTATTAGGTAACACTATTAATTACACAAGAACAAGACTGCCCAGGGCAAACTGGAACTAACAGTCACCCTCTCAATGAGGGATTAGTAACAGGAAACAATATATTCCTATAGATTCTAAAATAAGAAACAAAGGAGTTTCAAATCACAAATGAAGAAATGAATTTTGGAGGAGCTTCACTATCAATATTTAATGTTCGTATCATGGACCTTCTTACCTCATCTTGGAATTATGGGAAGAACTGGGGCAAAATGAGAGATAAAGAATTGTTTCTCATAATTAGGAAAGAAATAAGAATTAAATTCTTATCAAAAGCTAAACTCAGAGTGCACCCAGCGGCCCCCTAGAACTGTGTCTTAGATTGAACAGACTGGGTGCTCCCGCCCCTTCTCCACCTCCTCGTTTCTCTGCCGTCCTCTTACCACCCTCAAGCCCCTCCCCTTCCATAAGCAACTTCCGGTGGAATCATCTTGTTGGCTATCCCAGACTTCCGATTTCCGGGACCAGCAAACATCATGTTCTGTGCTTAGCTCCTCACTGCACATCAACCATGAGCGACCACATCTGCCAGAATTTTTCTGCCAAGGTGGAGGCCTCACTCCAACACCTGGTCAACCTGCATCTGCAGGCCTCCTCCACCTACCTCTCTCTGCGCTTTTATTTTGAAGGGAACGATGTAGCTTTGAAGGGCATGGGCCGCTTCTTCCAAGAGTTGGCTGAGGAGAAGCAGGAAGGTGCCCAGTGCTTCTTGAAGATGCAAAACCAGTGGAGCGACTTCCCCATCGTCCCGGAGCAGAAGCTGTCCGAAGATGAGTGGCTTAGCAGCGTGGATGCGATGGAAGCCGCAATGGTCTTGGAGAAGAACCTGAACCAGGCCCTTCTGGATCTGCATGCCCTGGGTGCTGCCAACGCAGATCCTCGTCTCTGTGATTTTCTGGAGAGCCACTTCCTGGAAGAGGAGATGAAGCTCATCAAGAGGATGGGTGACCACCTAACCAACCTCCGCAGGCTGGCCAACCCCCAAGGGGGGCTGAGTGAGTATCTCTTTGGAAAGCTCACCCTGAAGTCTGACTAGGAGACTCCGGCGCCCAGCAGCCTTTGAGCAACCCGTCCGCCTGCCTTCCCTGGTGTCGAGATTTCTGCTGGAGCCTCTTTCTCCAGCCAGGAGGCAACTTTTTAACCATGATAAAACCCCTGTCCAAGTTGTGAGATCAAATAGAAACAAAAAAGGTTCTTTGTGCTGAGGGGAGAAAAAAAGCTAGGCTGCAGGGGGTGGGGGGATATGCAAAACAGAATGGAGGATTTGTAGTATGTTTAATTCTCTAGATTTTCTAAATAAAATGTTCCTAACTTTTGTGAATTGTCTGTGTACGTTGAGGATATATGTTTTCTGTGTCAAGAAAAATGAACTTATCTATTGATAAGATGCGTACAATTTTAGAGGTTTTATAATTTCTCTGAAACCATTCTTGGTACTAGACTAAGCTTTATTGTTTTAAAATTTACCTTTGATTTTACCTAGCAGAGGAGATAGCTGAGTACCTTGACCATATCATCTTGTGCCCACCCCCAACCCTCAAACTCGTGATAAAATCAATTTTCCTGGTTTTTAAGTTGCAGTGATGCCATCTGGTATATTGAATATAATAAGGAAAAGCCCTGCGAAATTCATCTTTGTGTCTCCAATTAGGTTGCTACTGAGAACACTGATTATTACATCATGCCCTGACCTCTTTAGGAAGCCTCTCAGGAGAAATTTCTTTCTGGTCTTAGTATTAGGAATAAGAGTTCTTTGCTTGGGTAATTGGTTTGTTTTTGTTTTATGGACACTGTAAATGATGTAACTAATTAAGTTTCCTTTTCTGACTGCCTGTGAGAAAGCTTAGAGCGAAATTTGTGGGCCACCCAGAGTAAAAGAGTAGGATTGTATAAGCATTTTTACACAGGCTTCATCTCTGAATCTGCTGTTACTAATTTCTTGTGTATGTTATGGATCCTTTTAAGCCATCTTAAGTCCTTTCTAGAACAAGGTTGTGTATAAATAGATAAATAAACTTTAAATATGCTGATTAAAAAATGGCTCTGCAGTTCATTTCAGAGAAAAGAGAAGATAACTTTAAGGAAGCACTCACAGAGCCCAAGTGATTAGAATGGAGGTGGGTCAGATGGAGGTTAAATTCCAGAAGCCAAAAGAAAGAGAAGCAGTAAAATGTGGCATTCTTTTAAAAATGTACTTCATTTTTCTGGTGAGTTCTTTTCTGTGAAATCCATACATTTGTGTCCCACAGATACCAATATAATAATTGTGTATTATTTTCCTTGCACTTTGCAAACCTGGAATTATAACTTGTTCTCAAACCACAGAAGTGAAAAAAATCAATTCTTTTCCTACAGCACCTTTCCTTCCTGGAGCAGAAAGACCAAAGACATACTATCATTTCTTTTATCTTACAAGGGTCAGAGGCATACGAAGAATATTTTACAGAGATTGAGACAATTTTTCTGCTCAGTTAAGGAGAAAACCTTATCTTCCTGTTTTCATGCTTCCAAGTTCCATGCTTCCAAAAACTTCCAAGTTTTTTGACAATAAAAAGAGTATACTGGAAAAGTTATTCCTGAAGAAAGGAATTTTGCCCATTTGCTTGTAGTTGGCAGTAAGAGATATAAGGAAGCAGTTAACAATTTTCAGATTTGAATTAAAGCTTGGATCTCTGTACTTAAAATATACTTAAAATTATTTTCAAATTAGTGATCAAAATAAACACATTAATCAGAATGAGAAAAAAACACCTAATATTGTGAAATCAATTGAAAGACTATAATCCGAGGTAGATTATTTAGGAAGAAAGATACAAACACTTATTTCCTAATAATCACATTATATTTTTCATTCCTTATTAGTGTCCTTCCGTGTCAAGAATGAGGCCGTAAGAGGAAGCTTTATGAAGTCTCGCATATAGGCTGAAATTATCTTTGGTCATCACATAATTCTTGGAAAATAGCAACTTGCAGGGCAGACAATAAATGATTCAAAGACATATGGACAACATATTAGTTTTGCTTTTAAAAATGACTTAAGATTCTTGGCAAGTTTATTTGTGCACAAATGAGGAGTTGATAACATTAAAACTCTAGAGATTAATTTGGAAACAGGTCCCATAGTGATTTCCTTTATGGCTAACCACACAGTGTGTGTGTGTGTGTGTGTGTGCGTGCATACTTGCACAAAGTTATAATAAAGGATTCCTATAGGCTATGACAAAATTCCTTATATCAGGGGGGTGTGGGTGGCTCAGTCGGCTAGGCGTCTGCCTTTGGCTCAGGTCAGTGGGGAGTTTGCTTCTCCCTCTCCCTCTGCCCCTTCTCCCCGCCACCCCACTCGTGCCCTCTCTCTCTCTCTTTCTCTCTCAAATAAATAAATAAAATCTTTAAGAAGAAGAAGAAGTATGAGGCCTAGGAGATAAAGGTCTTCTGAGAATGGCTGCAGGCACACTCTGCCAGAACTAAAGTGTTCAGTTTCTTGTCTCAGTACTTAGAGTTTTCATGTAGCTCCCCTTTCCTGGTAGGCCCTTCATAACCCTCTTCACCAAATCAAACTCAGTCTACCTTTCAGCCTTGTTTAAATTTGCCTTCTGTGAAATCTTTCCTGATGAACCTGATCCACTCCTTTGACAAGGATTCATCTTCTCTTAGTTGTGTTATGATACCCACTAGATTATAGGCAAGTTGGGATCTGAAATACAGGTAGCATGGTGGTTGACCAGTGGGCTCTGGGCCAGACTGCCCGTGTTCAAATCCTGCCTCTACTCTGACTCATCATAGTCTAGTCTCTTCACCTTTCTTGGTCCCAGCTTCCTCATCTGACAAACTGGACAGGATTATGATAAGGACAGTACTATCCAACTCATATATTTTAGGGAGGATTAAGAAACAGAGAATAAAATCTCTACGATGTGGCTCAGCACATGCTAAATACACAATAATAGCTATCTTTATCAGCTGACTTTGTAAACCAACAGAGATTCTTAAAGAGCTATGATAGCAACATCTCAAGTTTGCTTCTCGGTTTTAGAAAAATAGACAACTGAAGATTATAGAATCTGCCTTAATGTCATTCCTCTCTCTAAGTAGGCCCTATGTGTAGAAGTAAAATGTAGGAACTTTCTCATTTCTTGGATGTGATGTTCAGTGAGTAGGAAGGGGAAAAAATGAAGGATGACCATTCTTTCTTCAGCCAGATAAGCGAAGCTACCTTATTGAGGACCTGGGATTAATTGTTTTAATTACCATGCTGCTAAAAACAGGCATGACAGCATTTTAACCTTTCTCTCAGGAAGGACAAGCCACACAAAGGGGTCATTTCAGAGCTGAAACTAATTAGCTGCTGGCTGCTACACTTTGCATAGTTTCCAATTCTTGGGAGTCTTCTCTGCCCACTCTTCACCCACACATCCTCCTCCTTCCACTTCATGGTAGCCTTAGATATTCAGCATGAGGGAACAGAGACTGAATAGGCACAGTCAAAACCCCAGGCATCACTGAGGCCTTGAACTTCTTTATTCTAGGGCCTGTTGAAAACTCTAGTTTTGGGGGAAAATTTGCAGTTGACTGTTTCTCTCCACAGAGATGTATACTCTTAAAGGGTTGGGCTAAAAATGCTACTTATTTAGAAGAGGAAAGCATTTTTACTACATTCATATCGTGTCATTTATCTCCCTAAGCCATTTATCCACCTTGATGAATAATTTAATCCTCACAGTAATAATGAAGCAGGCACTAATACATGGGGAATTTGATGGGGGCAGGGGGTAGGTAACACATTAGGAAAGAGTTTTGAATTAATAAAAGGTTTCAGCTAAGTATAAATTCTTTAGGAAGCAGACATCTTCCTCAGGATTTTAGCAATTCTGATGGTTAAATTAGGGATCATAAGAAGAAACAGAGATAAGTCTACATTTCACCAGGAGACCTCAGAGACCCCCACCTGCACAAGGTGTCCAGTTGAAGTGTGGGAGATGTGGGTAAAGGTGATTACACTAGGATTTAGAATCAAGCACAGACACCTGCTAAAAATTCATACCTTGAGTCTAATAATGAGAGAACATCAGAGAGATCCGAATGGAGGGGTGTTCTACAAAACAACTTATCTGTAATTCTCAAAAGCGTGAAGGTCAAGAAAGGCAGAGAAAGACTGAGGAATTGTCCCTGGTTAAAGAACTACAAAGCAGGGGCACCTGGGTGGCTCAGTGGGTTAAGCCTCTGCCTTTGGCTCAGGTCATGATCTCAGGGTCCTGGGATCGAGCCCCACATCGGGCTCTCTGCTCAGCGGGGAGCCTGCTTTGCTTCTCCCTCTCTCTCTGCCTGCCTCTCTGTCTACTTGTGATTTCTCTCTCTGCCAAATAAAGAAATAAAATCTTAAAAAAAAAAGAACTACAAAGCATTAACAACTAAATGCATGAGCCTGAGTTGGATCTGTGTAGGCAAGAAAAAAAAACAATGAATAATATTTTCATTCGATATGGTATTATACCAACATTAAATTTCCTGATTTGAGTAATTGCATGGTAGTTAAGAGGCAGAATGTTTTTCCTTGTAGAAAACACACACTATAAAGTATTTAGGGCTGGCTGGGTCCGCTTTCTCCAAGTTGCATATAGTTAAGAAAAAAATCTGGGAGTCTGTATGAAGGGTAAACTGATGTTACAGTGTTTCTGTAAGTTTGAAATTGTATCTAATTAAATTGTCTCACAAAAGTCAATCACCGATAATTTAGTCCTTTAACTACTGCATATAGCATTGTACCTGATTTATACTAAGTGCTCAAAAGTAATTTGTTGAATAAATCTGTAATAGCTTTCAGATGACCCCGTGAACTTAAATTTCTAGTCACAGGGCTTCATAAACAATTTAACTACCGGAAAATTCCAGTTTCATTTTTCTTCCTAAATATAAATTATATATTTACATATTTCTTATCTCTCATCCCCAAAAAGGATGTCAACAACTTTTTTTTTTTAAGAGTGGCCAGAACAGGGAGGCGAGGAAAAGGAAATCTTATCATTTTATCACTACACGAATGATAGTGCTGCTGGATTGAGTATTTTAATTTTTTCAGACCTTATAGTTTTTTTTATCTTCCAAGGAGAATCTGGGCTACTTGCTTTTCCAGTGAAAAAAATTCTTTCTTGCTGCTATTATATGACTTTAGTACTACGCAGAATTTCAGGATTTAAAACTCCCATCAATCTGAAATGTCATAGAGCAGGATGGAAGATTCAGTTTTATTTTTATTCCCTTCTTTTCAATTCTCATTCCACACTTGTGAATACTAACAGCACCTGTACTTAGAATCTTTCTTTTGGGCCTTCCTTTCCACTTATTACAAAGAGCATTCTCTGATGTTCTAAACTTACCGGAGGTTTATAACTAGACCCCAGTATTATTATAAGCCTGTCAAATGATGTTCATAGCAGGCCATTTTGTTCTGTGGGGCATCAACAATCTCACAGAATACCGAACTCAGATACAGTTACTCTGCAATCATGATAAAATGAAACAAAACGAGGAGGTCATTTCATAATTTTGTCTAAGCACAGACAAAATCAGTGACCATACCTTCACAAAATACCCAGTCATAGCATTGCCCATGCTTTCTGACAGCATCTAATCTAGAGCACGTCTCTGCTTCCTTTGTCCCTCCCCAAATCATCAAAAGCCCAAATCTTATCATAGTCTCTTTCAAACATACTCTTGTTGAGATACCCCAACAATGATGTGTGTTCTCTTTCTGCAATGAGTAAAATTCTGCTTTGTTTAATTATGGGTGTGTTTTTTGATTTTTTAAGAATTATTTTTTAAATATATTTTTTAAAGATTTTATTTCTTTATTTGACAGACAGAGAGATCACAAGTAGGTAGAGAGGCAGGCAGAGAGAGAGAGGAGGAAGCAGGCTCCCCGCTGAGCAGAGAGCCCCATGCGGGGCTCCATCCCAGGACCCTGGGATCATGACCTGAGCCGAAGGCAGAGGCTTTAAACCACTGAGCCACCCAGGTGCCCCTAAAAATTATTTTTTAAGTATAGTTGATATACAATGTCGTATTTGATTCAGGTGCACGAGTGATTCAATAATTCTGTAAGTTACACAGTGCTCACCACAATAGGTATAGTTACCATCCGTCACGATACAGCACTGTTATTATATTATTGACTATATTCCCTATGCTGTACTTTTCACTCCTGTGACTTACTTATTTTATAACTGGAAGTTTGTACCTCTTAATCCCCTTGACCGATTTTGCGCATCCCTCACCTCCTTCTCCATTGGCAACCCTCAGTTTCTTCTCTATTTATGGGACTGTTTCTGTTTTTCTTTGTTTTGTTTTTTTAAGTTCTACAGTGAAATCCTATGGTATTTGTCTTCTCTGTCTGACTTATTTCACTTAGGATAATGCCCTCTAGGTTCACCTGTTGTTCTAAATGGCAAGATCTTGTTCTTTTTATGGCTGAGTAATATTTCAGCATGTGTGTGGGGAGGTATACACCACATCTTTATCCATCCATCTGTAGGTGGGCACTTAGGTTGTTTCCGTATCTTGGCAATTGTAAACAGTGCTGCAGTGAACATAGGGGTGCATATAGCTTTTCAAACTAGTGTTTCCATGGTCTTTCTATTCTTAATGTTTTGAGGAACTTCCATACTGTCTTCCGCAATGGTTGCACCAACTTGCATTGTGCATGGGGGTTCACAGCAGTCAACAGGGGTTCCTTTCTTTCCACATCCTTGCCAACACTTACATCCTGTCTTTTTGAGTCTCATCATTCTGACAGGTGTAAAGTGATATCTTATTGTGTTTCTGATTTATAGTCATTTCCCTGATGACTAGTGATGTGAGCAAATTTTCATATGTCTGTTGGCCATCTGGATGTCTTCTCTGGAAAAATGTCCATTCAGGTCTTCTGCACATTTTTAAGCTGGATTATTCTCTTTTTTTTTTTTTGGTGTTAAGTTGTTTAAGTTCTTTATATATTTTTGATATTAACCCATTAGCAGACTTATCATTTGCAGTCACCTTCCCTCATTCAGTAGAATGACTTGTCATTTTGCTGATAGTTTCCTTTGCTGTGCAAAAGCCTTTTATTTTGGTTTAGTCCCAGTAGTTTATTTTTGCTTTTGTTTTCTCTTGTCTCAGGAGACATATCCACGGATATGTTACCAAGGACAACATCAAAGAGACTACTGTTTATATTTTCTTTCAGGAGTTTTAAGTTTCAGGTCTCACATTTAGGTCTTCAGTTCATTTTTAATTTATTTTTGTGTATGGTATAAGAAAGTGGTCCAGTTTCATTCTTTTACATATAGCTGTCCAGTTTTCCCCGCACCATTTATTGAAGAGACCATCTTTTCCCTGTTGTATATTCTTGCCTCCCGTCATAGATTAATTGACCATGTAAGTGTGAGTTTATTTCTGGGTTCTCTATGCTGTTCTACTGACCTATGTGTCTATTTTTGTGCAAACACTATAGATGTGTTTTTGGTCATCTTTCCCTAAAGGGCAATCACACCCTATTCTGGGGGAATATGCTCTACTCAAATTACAAGTATTTGAGAGGTATTATCAGAAGTGTCCAAAGCAGGTATGTCCAACCTCTTGTTTCACATAATCAGGAAGTATTTATTGGTCATGTTCATTTACTCATTCAAAAAATATTTGTTAAGCATTTGCTCTATACCAGGCACTGAACTAAGTGCTGCAGATAAAGAAATGTATGATATGGTTTACTTTCTCAGTGAGCTCACATTCTGGTAGTCAAGACTAACACATAAAAATATAGCTTCAGTACAATGTGATAAACTGTGTAGTAGAGATGAGAGTCGGGTAGTGGTTTGCAAAAGAGGACAAGATTACTCTACTTGGGTGGAACATGGAACACTTTTATGAAAGAAGAGTTACTTAGCTCTTCTTGAACGATGATATGTGTTGACAAGGGAATAAAAGATATTCTAGGCACTTGAATTAAATGGAATAACTGAAATGCCTGAAATGAGAAAGTGGACCATAGAGAGAAGTCTGGAGAGAACATCTGCGCAAGGCCTAGGTCATGGTGGATTTAGTGGATTTAATCTTGCAGTAGCAAGGAGCTGGCCAGAATTTATGGAGGAAGCAATACAAATACAAGCTTTGTCCCATGCACTCAGAGTTTCTGTTCCTATTAGTGAATGAAACTGACACATAAAAAACAATCAAAAGCAATATAGAATAAGAGCACCCACGCCCTTTTCATCTACCCTGGAAATTGTTTGTAAATCGTTGCCATACAACCCCTTGCCAAAGGGCACTCCGGCCATGGGAGTACACTTGGTCTCTATGTGGGAGAGTGCAGAAGTGCCCAGTGTTAACTCTCATCCCTTTCCTCACAGTGACCTTGAACTGATAAGGGATGGAAGTTAGCATATAAATATCTCCGTGTCCTCAGCTCTCAGTAGGACAATTCTGAGGCATGTTTTACAAAGTATCTCAGGAAGTACTCAGTGAGATGGAGACTGGGTTGCCCACAGTGGTAACCCTTTCCTTCCTTCCTTCACTTTGCTTCCAGAGATCACACTTTTTTCTCCCAGTAAACTGCTTGTACCCAAACCTTTGCTCAGGGTCTGTTTTTTCACAACCACAAACTAAGACAAAATGAAGGAATAACTCATGTGTTATAGTCTCTATTGGCTCTAGGAAGTTCTGGAAAACCCCATTATTTCAACTTTTACCCTCCAACCAGTATGTCTCCCTCTTCTGCCCATCCCCCACCTTGCCCCTAGATAACAGTCTACCTTTATGGTATTGGTGGCTCTGGGGGAAAGCTCTGACTCCCGTGCAAAACTGCTGCTCTTACTCTGCTCCCAGCCAGGCAAGTGAGTTGGCTGCCTTTCAACTTTGAAATAAATTGTCACATTTAGGGGGGCCACTGAGACCATTACCAGCCACTGTAACTTCTAAATATTCATAAGTACAATAGCTGGGGCTTGGTAAACACATTTTTCCAGATGGTGGTCACTTGGAATTCTCTGAGTAATGACAGTCTTAGTACTGGAATCAACTACGGATTTATTCATCTAAACATCCAGGTCATGGACACACTGAGACTTGAGAAGAACATTTGCGCCTATTTCTCTGAAGCAAATATTAATGAACCGTTTTTCTATTCTTGAGTCAGCTCACATTCCAATTATTATTAGCTGCTTACATCAGTAAACTTGTATTTAGCATGACACCTGTTGCAAAGAGGATCATGTTCCTTTATGCCTGTAAAAACAATTTAAATCTCTGCGAGCTGTCAAAATTTGACATTAAATCTGTTCCTATAACAGCATTGACTGGAAAATCTTTTGTGGCATGATGGGATAGAGTGAGAAGTAAAACCAAAAGAACAAACTGGAATATGATGCCTTTTGAAATAACTGGCCAAGAACTAGTAAGAACTTTTAAAGTATTTATTAAAAAAACAATTTAGGGGACGCCTGGGTGGCTCAGTTGGTTGGACGACTGCCTTTGGCTCAGGTCATGATCCCGGAGACCTGGGATCGAGTCCCGCATCAGGCTCCCAGCTCCACGGGGAGTCTGCTTCTCCCTCTGACCTTCTCCTCGCTCATGCTCTCTCACTGCCTCTCTCTCAAATAAATAAAAATCTTTAAAAAAAAAAAACCAAAAAAAACCAATTTAGTAAATTAGCAGATTATAAAATCAACATGTAAAAATCAATATTTTGACTGGTAAATGGATATATACTTTTTTAAAAATGGGTATATACTTTTATTAAAACTCATTGAACTATACACTTAAAATCTGTGCATTTTGCTGCATATAAATTATACCTTAATAAAGTTGATTAAAATTAATAAACTTGAAATATACCAATGGTTACATGTTAGAAAAGATAATGGAAGTGAAGACCCATTTAAAACAGCAAAGAATAACTGGAAGCCTACATCACCTGAAATTAATGTAATCTATATTAACTACTCAAATAAAAAAAGAAAAATAAATGAAATAGCAGAGAATAATCCAAAATAAATAAAATATAATTCCTAGGTGAAAATTTATTTTTAAAAGTCTAAAACCTATATGGGAAAAATTATAAGACACTTCTGAAATACATGAAAACACACATGAAAAAATAAAAAGACATACTATGTTCTGAGTTAGGAAAACTTATTGTCACTAAAGTATCAATTCCTCTTAAGTTAACTTCTAAGTTTGCATACTGACTGAATATTTAATAGTATTAAAGAATTATTGTTAATTTTTAATGATAGTGATACTGCAATTATATTAAAAAGAATTCTTACTTTTTAGAGATACATTTTGAGATATTTATGAATAAAATAATATGATTATCTGAGATTTGCTTAAAAAAAGCTCTGATGGTGGAGAGAGGAGAGAAGTGGTTTAGAATATATGTGAATCATGATGGCCATGTGTTGATAACTGCTGAAACCTTGTAATGGTGTAAGGGAGTTCATTATACTACTGTTCTTACTTTCCTGTATGTTTTAAAATTTTCATATTAAAGAGTTAAATAACATGTAAGGTAATCTGTTTTTAAGGGAGTTGAGGGAAATTGGAGGGGGAGATGAACCATGAGAGACTATGGACTCTGAAAAACAACCTGAGGGTTTTGAAGGGGCGGGGGGTGGGAGGTTGGGGGAGCCTGGTGGTGGGTATAGTGGAGGGCACGCATTGCATGGAGCACTGGGTGTGGTGCAAAAACTATGAATTCTGTTACGCTGCAAATAAATAAATAAATAAAATAAAATGAAAAAAAATCAAGTTCTATTTACAGATATTATAATTTTCCATTTTCTCCTTTTAGAATAATTGATCAAACAAAACCTCAAAATATAAATCAGTGTTTCCCAAGACCAAAATGAAAAGAAAGAGAGGAAGGAAAAAGAAAGGGAGGGAGGGGGAGATGGTGGGACAGAAGGAGGCAGAGAGAGGTAAGAAAGAACATAGGTGGGATGCCTGGGTGGCTCAGTTGGTTAAGCGGCTGCCTTTGGCTCAGGTCATGATCCCAGCGTCCTGGAATCAAGTCCCACATCGGGCTCCTTGTTCGGCAGGGAGCCTGCTTCTCCCTCTGCCTCTGCCTGCCACTCTGTCTGCCTGTGCTCGCTTGCTCTCTCTCGCTCTGTCTCTGACAAATAAATAAATAAAATCTTTAAAAAAAAAAAAAAGGGATGCCTGTGTGGCTCAGTTGGTTAAGCTGCTGCCTTCGGCTCAGGTCATGATCCCAGCGTCCTGGGATCGAGTCCCACATCGGGCTCCTTGCTCGGCGGGGAGCCTGCTTCTCCCTCTGCCTCTGCCTGCCACTCTGTCTGCCTGTGTTCACTCTCTTGCTCTCTCTCTCTCTCTCTCTCTGACAAATAAATAAGTAAAATCTTTAAAAAAGAAAGAAAGAAAGAAAGAACATAGGTATGTAACCGTGTGTGTATGTGTGTGTGTGTGTGTATGTGTGTATGATTAAATAGAGGTAGAATATAGTACAGATTTTTTTGTTTTTATTGTCATTTTTATTTTCATTGAAGTATAGTTGACACACAGTGTTACATTAGTTTCAGGTGTAAAATGTAGTGGTTCAACAACTCTGTATGTTATGCTATGCTCTCCGAGAGTGTAGTTACATCTGTCACCATTACTGTCACTATTACTTATGCTGTACCCTTTATCTGGGGATAAAGTCATGGGTGACTTACTTATGCCATAACTGGAAGCCTATTCCTCCCACTCCTCTTTACCTATTTTGTTTATCCCCCTACCCCCCACCCCTCTGGCAACCACCGGTCTGTTCTCTATATTTAAGAGTCTGTTTCTGCTTTTTTGTCTGTTCATTTGGTTTTTTAGATTCCACATATAAGTGAAATCATATGAAATCTCTCTCTAACTTATTTCACTTAGCATAGTACTCTAGCTTCATCTGTGTTGTTGTAAATAGCAAGATACCTTCCTTTTTTATGGCCAAGTAATATTTAATTATATACTAATATATATGCATAATTTATATATATAGATATATATATGTGTGTGTATATATATATCACATTTTCTGTATTCATTCATCTATCAATGGACACTTGTATTGATTCCCTATCTTCTTTATTGTGAATAGTACTATAATAAACAGAGGTTCATAAAGCTTTTCAATTAGTGTGGTTTTTTTTTTTTTTTGGATACATGCCCAGTAGTAGAATTACTGGATCACATGGTATTTCTATTTTTAACTTTTAGAAGAACCTCCATACTGTTTTCTATGATGGCTGCACCAATTTACATTCCTACCAACAGTGCACAAGGGTTCCCTTTTCTCCACATCCTTGCCAACACTTGATATTTCTTGTCTTTTTGATTCTAGCAATTCTGACAGTTGTAAGGTGAGATCTCATTATGGTTTTGATTTGCATTTCTCTGATAATGAGTGATGTTGAGCAGTTTTCTTGTGTCTGTTGGCCGTCTGTATGTCTTCTTTGGAAAAATATCTATTCAGGTCCTCTCCCCATTTTTAATCAGATTATTTGTTTTTCTTGGTGTTGAACATAAGTTCTTTATATATTTTTGATATTAATTTCTTATCATAAATATCATTTGCAAATATCTTCTTCCAGTCAGTAGATTTCCTTTTCATTTTGTTGGTGGTTTCCTCTGCTGCGCAAAAGCCTTTTATTTTGGTAAAGTGCCAATAGTCTATTTTTGCTTTTGTTTCCCTTGCCTGAGGAGATGTGGCTAGAAAACTGTTGTGACAGCCAGTATTGCACATAGTTTCTTAGTCTTATAGATGCACAGTATGCATTAGCCACTGATTCTTAATCAGGTGAACATCAGAACTATCCAGAGAGTGATTTTTTTTTCCTTATTCTCTAGATCTGGGTGGGGCCCAATCATCTGTGGTTTTTAAAAGTTCCCCAGGTGATTCTAGAGTGTGTGTGTGTGTGTGTGTGTGTGTGTGTGTGTGTGTGTATATATATACATATATGTATATATATATATATAATGCCTAGGAAACTTCTGCCATCAAGAAACTTGTTTGATAGTGCTTACCTTGAAATTTCCTTAAGTTACATGACAAAGGAACCCTTTGATCATATAACACCTGTTTGGATCTACCTAAACCAGTGTTAGTAACAGACTGCCTGATGCAGGTTGAGGCTTCCTTGAAGGCTAGCTCAACAGTCGCGTTTTGAATTGCACTACTTCTGAGACATCTTCTGACTGTAAAATTTGCAGTTTGTAAAGCCCAGGTTTCTAGGGATGAAAAGTGACTACCAACATAATTAAGTTGTGCCTTTGTATCCATCCAAATGATTCCATCAATTAATAATACACTGATAATTTAAATGTGTTCTTAGTCCATATTTTTGGCAGTTTTCCGTCTCCCATACCCACTCCCCTGACTCACCCCCACCTTTCAGGTCCAATACTTCACCTGAGGTAGATCAGTAAAATCTTTCCAACGTCTTTATCACTCTTTAGTGGAAGAAATAGAATTTGTGGAACCACCTTAAAAAATAGGCCCTGCCAATAGAATATTTATAGCTTTCACAGAGAAAGTTGAAGAAAATTGCTTTATATTGACCCCCCTCCCAATTAGAAAGCAAATGTCAATGGGAACAGAGCCCTTTGGGAATTAATGGTTGTTGCTAGGGGTGACCAACCATTCTGGCTTGCCAGTAACTGAGCTGTTTCCTGGGACACAGGACATTCAGTGCTAAAATGAGAACAATCTCAGGCAAATCAGGACAGTTGTTGTCAGCCACTTAAAGGATAAAGGAAAAGATGGAAAAGGTGTGTATTTTTCCCCGTGGGTCATTATGCAATTGCCTTTATGTTCTGGACTATATCTACTGCTACTATCATTGTGGCTAGCTGTGCCTAAATGTTGTCCGTTCCATTGTATTACCTCTTCTTGCTGTTAAAGTTGGAGGGCTGCATTTTTAAAAAAAGATTTTATTTATTTATTTGACACAGAGAGAGATCACAAGTAGGCAGAGAGGCAGGCAGAGAGAGAGAGGGGGAAGCAGGCTCCCCACTGAGCAGAGATCCCGATGCGGGGCTCGATCCCAGGACCCTGAGATCATGACCTGAGCCGAAAGCAGAGGCTTAACCCACTGAGCCACCCAGGCATCCCAAGGGCTGCATATTTTTAAATTTTATTCTATCTTTTCTGTATTTTAATCTGTCATCCCATGGCAACAAGAGGAATAAAGAGTTGGAGAAAGCATCCTTGGCCGATATCCATTTCCATGACAGCTGTGCTATATGTGGGTGGAGATGCAGGGGCAGAGACAGGCACATGTTGGGAAACATGATGTTGACTGGGAGACGCTGAACATAACTTTGCTTATCATTGTGCAATAAGCCATCTGGTGCCTGATTTGCATTGCCCTTTACTGATGGATTAATTGATCGAAGCAAGCACCAAACCACTTATTGTGGATGCGTTAAAAAATTCTTTACCCAGTCCTCAGTCATAATTTATTTGCTGTTTACTTGGTTCTAAGGATACCGAGTACCAATCACCATGGAAAGGCAATGCTTTTTAGGCAGTTTATTGCCAGTGCCCTAAGCTTTGCCCCATAGCTAAGTTTACTGGACTGTAAAATCACCTGAGGTGATAGATTATCGGTTAGCATTTCCTTCAGTGAGTTGCTGAGCTGGGAGTTGCAAGTGTTACACAGAATAGTAAGACTGACTCCTTTTCTGCTTTCCGGACATCGGGTTTTTAAAACATTTTTCCCAGTTTCTAGGAGTCAGAAATCCAGGTACAGCTTAGCTGAGCCCTCTAGCTCAGGATCTCTCATGAACTGCAATCAAGATGTAGACTGCCAGGGCGCCTGGGTGGCTCAGTCCATAAGCGTCTGCCTTTGGCTCAGATCATGATCCTAGGGTCCTGGGATGGAGTCCTGCGTCAGGCTCCCTGCTTGGTGGGAAGCCTGCTTCTCTCTCTCCCACTCCCTCTGCTTGTGTTCCCTCTCTGTGTCTCTCTCTGTCAAATAAATGAAATCTTAAAAAAAAAAGATGTAGACTGTCGCTGTAGTCTCACTGAAAAACGATTCACTTCCAAGCTCACTCTTGTGCTTGTCAGCAAGATGTAGTTTCTTGCAGGGGTTTGGACGGAAGGCCTCAGTTCCTTGCTGGCTCTCGATGGAGGCCATCCTGAATTCCTTGCCACACAGGCCTCCGCAGCATGAAAGCGTGCTTCATCAAAGCCAGGAAGAAGGTCTGTTAGCAAGTGGGAGGTCATAGTCTAAAATAACTAATCACGGAAGTATCATCTCATCACTTATGCCATATTGTATTTATTAGAGGCAAATCAATAGGTCCTGTGCACACTGAAGGAGAAGGGATTAATATGCGTGTGAATACCAGGAGGGAGGAATCATGGGGATCCACTTTAGATATATACCTTCCATTTAGCAGTTTTGGAAGGAGCATAGCAAAATGATTGAGCTGCTTCTGAATCCTTATTTGTATTTCTGATACTGTCACGGGCTAGCCAGATAGCCTTGAAAAAGTAACTTCTTGAACTTTAGTTTCCTCACCTGTTAATTCAGAAGAATAATAGTACTTAGGTCTCAGAGTGGTTGTGAGGGTTAAATTGAAATGAAATTTACATGCACATTTAGCATGCTTCCTGGCATGTGGTAGGTACTCGAAAATGTTACTTATCTTAGCCAGGGCTTCCTGGCAGCACCCTAAGAGATGGGCCGATGGGTTAGGGAGCAGAGAAGGAAAAGAAAGCAAGCAAGGATAGGATCTCAGCAAAGATCACACAAGGACCACCTTCAGCCTGATCCTGCAGGGGATTCTTAGCGTGAGCTAGCTTTCTAAGTTGTATCATTTTGAGGTCTGGCAGCTGTCCTTCTATAATCCTATGGTCTATATCCACTGGTTAACAATTACCCACCTCAGGGTAGAGGGGGAGGATGGAGACTCCCAGCACTAACCATCTGACCTTGTGGGCAAAGCAGCTCTAATAGCCAAAAGGCAACTCTCTGACGAAGAGACTTGGAATTGCCAGGTGCTGGCCTGGCAATTCCCAAAACACTGATATTGGTGGAAGAAGGGCACATAACAGTAAAAAGGCCAAAAAGTGAGTGGAGCATAGATATATTGTCCAAAATATTACCCAATTAAAAAATGGAGGTTCCAGTCTGAGTAGGGGGATAAAACAAGTTCACAGAAAACTGTAATTAGATGCAAGACGTAACAATTGACATAATTGAAGTTTCAGATTGGGTCTTGGAAGAAGTTTCAAACCAAGTCTTTATAAGAGAAGCTAGAAGAAAAGGCATCCTAAATGATATTGAATATTGGTTGGGATTTTACAAGTAGAGATGAGGGAATTGGTATGAGCAAAGGCATAGAGAATCTAGGGACAAGTTTAGAGAACAAGTATTTCAGTTTTCTTGTTTATAGTAGGAGTAGAGGGGGGAAAGCCAAGCATAGATAGGTTGGGAATGTATCACAAAGATGCTTGAATGTAGGGATAATAAATTTGCACTTAATTGAGAAGGAACTAGGGAGCTATTGAAGGCTTCTGAACAAGCAAATGACCATTGCTCTAGTTTTGGAAATTAACTTGACCTTGCTGAATATGATGGATTGGAATGAGAAAAGAAGGATATGGGGAAGAGAAATTAAAAGCATATTACAAAAGACAACATGAGTGATTGGGAGTAAGGATAGTAGTGTTAAGAATGGAGTGTAGGGTGTTAGAAAGTAGTCCAATTTCATTCTTTTATATATAACTGTCCAGTTTTCCTAGCACCATTTACTGAAAAGGCTGTCTTTTCCCCCATTGTATATACTTTGTCCAGGTTAATTGACCATATAAGTGTAAGTTTATTTTTTGGGCTCTCTGTTCTCTTCTGTTGATCTATGTGAGGTTTTTTTGTTTGTTTGTTTGTTTGTTTTGTTTTTGTGCCTGGATTATACTGTTTTGAATACTAGAGCTTTGGAATCTAAAAAAAAAAGAATAAAGGAAAAGCAGAATCAGAATCAGAGCTATAAATACAGAGAACACACTGATGTTGCCAGAAGGGAGGGGGTGGGGAGTTGGGTGGAGGGGAGTGGAAGATACAGGCCTCCAGTTATGGAATGAATAAGTCATGGGAAAAAAGGCACAGCATGAGGAATACAGTCAATGATATTGTAGTAGCAATATAATGGGACAGATGGTAGCTACACTTGTGGTGAGCATAGCATAATATATAAACTTGTCAAATTACTAATTTGTACACGTGAAATTAATGTAACATTATGTGTCAGCTATACTCAGATTTTTAAAAAAGCAAATGGAGAAGAAGTAAATAAAATGGAGTATAAGGGATGGATGCAAATGTGGCAAAAGCAGAGAGCCACAGATTTCCTAATTGATTGGATATAGTGAGGAACAAAGAACAGGCTTCCAGCCTTTGGGAAAGGAGATAATTCATGAGAGAACATAATGAATTTATCTTTGGATCTGTTGAGTTTGAGATGTTGTTGAATTATCCTAGGAGTGACGTCCATCCAGAAGTTGTGAACATAGGAATAGAGCTTCAGGAAATAAATGAATTGAGGCTTAGGTTTGGTAAGATGAAACCACAGACATTGATGCACTCATCAAGGTGCAGGAGTGAGAATGACACGTCTTAGAAAGTCTTTAAGAAAAAAATCAGTGCAGAAGACAGAGAAGGAGCATCCAGAAGTGGAACAAAGAGGCTCTGTATCATAAAAGTCAGGAGAAGAGAGAGGCCGAAAGAGAACAAGATGAAAAGATAGAGATGCAGAGGAATGGGGAAAGGAGACAGCAATGAGATTGACAATTAGCAAGTCATCTGTGACTTTGGTGAGTGGTTTGTGTGGGGCTGCAAAACTGGAATCCACATGTGAAGGGGATAAACGATGAGCAGGTTATGAGAATCGTTTTTTTTTTTTTTCAAGAAGTTTGATTGTAATGATTTTGGCAGCTTATGGGAAGTAGGATATAAATATTTTTAATACCGGGTAGAACTAAAAATGTAAGCAAAGGGAAGGAAGAGTAAAACAGAAGTAATTAAAAACATAAACTGATGGAGCTAGATCTAAAGTGTCACCAGAAGAGATTGAGGTCAAGAGAACATAAGTATTCTTCCTGTCTTCTCAGACACTGGTCAGGTAAATAAACTCATTCATTAAAGATTTCTGTGGTTGATGTAGAGATCATCCTCCCCCACTCTCTTTAAGCTTAGAAACTTTCAGTTTGTTACTTAAATAATGTCTCTAGTAAAGTGTCTAATTGCAGATGAAGCTTGCCATTTGGAAGAGCAATTTGCAAAAGATGACTATATCAGGGTGAGGAATAGCGGTGCCTGACTAGCAGTGAGAGCTCACGGGTCCACCCACCACACTCATCATTCCGCAGGAGAGCAATCACCCTAAAACAGAATGCAATTTTCACGTCTAATTTTTGGTTTCTGTGCTAACTAAAGGTTACACTCCACACAGATAAAATATCTTTCAACTGAACTTTACGTGCTAGTCACTCCAGAAACTTTTAAAGGCAAGGATTTGGGGAAAGTTTGTTAGTCTAAAGCTGTAAATAGAACAAGAAAGGAAAGAATCTTAAAACTAGTCACTATATGATTTTTTACCTTCACTATATTTTGGGTTTTATTGTTTGGATTTCTTTTCTCAGACCCCAGGAGAAGGGATTTGTGGTTCTAAAATGAGCTGGGAATGAGGAAAGTAAGACTATGTCTGTGACATTATGAGAATTTTCCCAGAGTGTCATCCTGGATTACAAACAAGAAATTCAGCTTCTTCGAAGCAGCAAGGCCCTACGCTGTGCAGATATTGACAAGGGCACCTGTGTTTCCCTGTTAAGGGCTTAGCATTTGTGGTGGTGGTGGTGGTGACCTCAAAAGGTGTGCAAAGCCATGCTGCACTGTGTAGCCACTTTCCATATCCTGCTAGATTTACACATGCTATGCTTAACAAACTGGGAATTAATTTAGCCATACAGTATGTGCATGACGTGGTTTCTTTTCACCAATCTGTAGCCCACAAGAAGAAAACCTAAGGAACAAATAGTGGAATGGGAAAAAAGATCACAAATATAAATTAAGAAAACATTGCTGAAACAAAAGGAGCTTTGTATATACAGAGGGGAATGGCATACTGTATCCTGGGAAAATTTGACATGTAATGAGCATGCCGGTTATTAGTCCCTCAGCTCCAAACATACCCTTCTCTATTCCACTTTGGTGATGCTGGGGCCGAGACTCTGAAAATTACATTTTTCATTTGTCAGCTTGTGCCTTGTTAGCCTCTGTCAATAGGGGACAGGACCAGGGAACATCTTTCCTTTTGTTTGCGTGATACTCCCCATTCGCACAGACCCAACAAAGGTACTTTGCTGGTTCGTGTTTCCAGATTGTTTTGGCATTCCCATAACTGACTGATCTAGCTCCCTCAAGATAACAGCAGCAGTCAGAAGTGCATAATCTTCAGAGGTCTGAGATTCAGCTCTGCCTGATCTCTTCAAACTCCTTAAGTGACAGCACCAGCCAGGCAGCTACCTTTCTTTGAGGATTGGAGTCCCCTTCTCTAAGGTTCTAGGTTCAGATCATCACTTCCCTTTGTTTTCCTAGTCTTCCAAAGGATAGCTATTTCCTGCAGATATTATCTCTGGGTCCCCCCTCCCCGTGTTGTCCTTTTGTTCTTTCAGCTCTCTCACATCTGTGAAGATTTTCCTGTATTAAATTCCCTCTGTTGAAATACTTAGCATGAAGTCTCTTTTAATGACTGGAACTTAGCTGATAGAGTGAGCAAGAACAAAACCTATCTCAGCAAATATTTTTAGACCTCAGAAATAAAGAGGGTGTCCTTTTGGCCTTAAAATAGTCGGTTGGGCATCTGACTCTGATTTCAGCTCAGGTCATGATCTCAGGGTCATGGGATCAAGCCGCACATTGTGCTCTGTGCTCTGCAGGGAGTCTGCTTGAGATTCTTTCTCTCCCTCTGCCCCTTCCCCTGCTCACCTGTGTTATCTCTCTCTGTCCTAAATAAATCTTAAAAAAAAAATAAAGATAAACCCATCTACAAGGGGAAAATTCAGGTTGACTTCTGATTCTTACACAATAATATTCAACCCTAGAAAACAGTAATTACAGTAATGCTTATAAACTTCTAAGGAAAAAAGAATCCTAAGACTATTACAAACATCTAAAATGTTGTTCAAGTATAGAACCAACAGATTAATATTTTCAGAGACACACAAGAATTCAGGAAATACATTCCTTTGAAATCTTCCTGATGAAACTAAAATCAATTTTCTCAAAAGTGAATGGAGACTCCATAGCAAGTGAACGGGTAGTAGGCAGTAGCTTCACACTAAAGTAAATGGTAGACTGCAAATCTAAAATACAGAAATGAAGCAATAAAATTACTAATAAAACTCAAGAAGCAGAGGAGATACATTTTCTAACAGATTGCTGATTGTTTATAAAAATGCAATGGACTCTCATACTTTTTTGTTAAATTCAGGAAACCTGCTAAACTCTTCTTAACTCTAATAAGTTATAAATTCTGTCAGATTTTCTATATAGATAATCACATCAACTACCATAATAACAGCTTTTCCTCCTTTTTACTTCTTATGCATTAAATTTTTGTCTTGTTTTTCTTGTACTGGCTATGATGTCCCATACAATGTTGACTAGAGTGGTAATAGAAGTCTTCCTTATCTTTTTTTCTAATCTTAATGGTAATCCTTTCATTTTGTCACCATTAAGTATAAGAATTGCTATCAATATTCATAGATGTCCTTTATCAGGTTAGAGAAGGTCCCTTTTATCTTTAGTTTTCTGTTATGATCATGATCATGACTGTATGTTGACTACATCTATGTCATCAAACGAACTCCTCTTTCTCAGTTTCCTTATGTGCTTAAGTATTAGATATTATTATCTGTATATTCACTTGTTATATTATTTCATATACTCAATTTGGATTTTATTCATTATCTTTCCTTCTTGCATTTTAGATCTTACATCTGAGATTATTCTTTGCTAAAATGACAATCCTTTAGAATTTGCTTTAATAAGGATCTATTGATAAAGACCTTGTAATTTTTTTTCTAAAAAAAGTTTTCTACTTTATTTTCAACCTTGAAATATAGTTTCTGTGGGCACAAAATTCTAAGTTGACAGTTATTTAATCTCAGAATATTAAAGATATTATTCTACCATCTTCTGGCTTCAATTGTGGCTAATGATCTAATAGCCATTCCTTTATTAGTGATTATTAGTCTTTTCTCTTTTCGATAGTCTGATTTTGATATTTTCTCTTTGTTAATCCATAGTTTCATTAAGATATATTAAGATGTGAATTTCTTCTTGTTTATCCTTTTTGGGATTTATTTAGATTTCATAATGAGATTTAGTGTCTGTCAATGATTTTTGAAAAATCTCATCCATGGGGTGCCTGGGTGGCTCAGTGGGTTAAAGCCTCTGCCTTCGGCTCAGGTCATGATCTCAGGGTACTGGGATCGAGCCCCGCATCAGGCTCTCTGCTTAGCAGGGAGCCTGCTTTCCTCTCTCTCTCTGCCTGCCTCTCTGCCTACTTGTGATCTCTGTCTGTCAAATAAATAAATAAAATCTTTAAGAAAAAATCTCATCCATGATCTCTTTAAATGGTTATTTTCCCCCTTGTCTTTTAATCTTTCTTTTATAGATTTTATCTCTTGTCTCTGGGCTACATTCTAAATAGTTCTTAGATCTTCAAGTTGGTACTGCCACAACACATTCTTCTGATGGCTAAGCCTCTCTCCTCCCATGCTGTAGTTGTAGAGCAGGATTAGAACTCCCAGTTGCATCTTCTTTCCGTCCACGGGGAATGCATCTTTTATACCTCCCCGGAAACATGAACATAAATGGGGTTTTTCCTTCTTGATCGTCTCTATTTGGTAGTCCTCCCCCTTCCCATCTCCCAATTCTTGTTTCCCTCCCCCCATAGTACAGGGACAGTTCAACAAGTCTTCTGACTAGGGAGACATCCAAGGAGAGAGTGAAAGCATCCATAACTTTATGAGTCTCTTAAAGCCCCCATCTTTGAAAAACGAATGCAGGAAGCATGCTCCCTCAACCCAGAGAAAGGGTATATGGTAATGGTGAAGGGTCCAAACAGCTTACTTTACTAAAAGCCCATGGGCTCTTCCCCCAGTTTTCTTTTTATATTGCCTAGGAAAGGGATGGGGTAGAGTGGGTAATGTAGTGTCTGTTTTTTTTTTTTTTAAATCTCTGGTTTATATTTCTTGCAGGGGTGTGGCTAGCCCCAACCACAGATGGCTTAATGAACTTAGATTGAGGGTACTAAATAATCTTCTGTCATCAAACTTGGGCCTTAGCTGTAATGCAAGTGTAGCAGGAAAATCCCACTCAACATCTGGTTACACATCAAAGCATTATTTTTGAGAACGGTTGATCAAGCATTGGGCTACTCGACTGTTACTGTCAATTGTATTCCCAACTGTTCTTCTCAATGTACTGTGCTTAACTAAACAAACATGTGTTTAGAAGAATCACAAAATATTTTTGATATCTTAGCTCTGATGTAGCAATTTATCTTTTAATTTCTAAAATTACATATGCTCTGAAAAATACTTTGTTAAACACTTTAGGATATATAAAATTTACCCAACTCAGTATACCCTAGCCTCATACTGGGTAGTCCCCAACACAAGAGCAAACAAAGAAAAACATCAACTTGTGGTTAGCTTTCCAAATTAGAGTGAGTACAAGCATGATCTATTGATTGTCTGGGATGAACACACACTGGCATCATCCATTAACAACTCTAATTAGGGGACCCATCAATTAAAGTAAAGCAGGCCTTGGGCTGAGAATAAACATGACAGAAAACAGTCACGATCTGCTAATTATCTAATCACTAGTGGATGTTAGTAAGTTAAGGGACATTACGACTCTCATAAAAATAGTGAAATTTTAGAATAAGAGGAAATACAGTTATTATAAAACAAGTTGAACAAGACAACATAAAAATCTCCACAGTTCCTTCCACCTAGAGATAAATGCTATTCATATTTTGGTAAACATCCTTATAGACGTATAGGTAATGTTCTTTTAAAAGAATCACCTTTGCCTACTGTTTTGGTTATCTGTAATGTACATTACTATTTTAAATGTTTCTCAGTATTCTCCATATTCCCTTCATATTATTTCATTTTTAGAAAATAAATAATTAGCTAGTGCCCATTTATAGATGAGGGGTGGTGATAGCAGCAATCTTCAGAAAACTGGAAAGTGAAGGAGTTATGAAGAATATTGAGAAGCATCCAGAAAACTCAAGAGTTGTCATAATTTTAGGGAAACTCTCCAACTTTGATAAGGAAGATTATATTTAAAGGCACAATGTTAGCAAGTTTGTTGTGCCCTCTTGATCCCGCTGGTGTTACACCATAACTTCTTTTTTGAGTTTTCTTCTGTGTGGAGCTTTGTAATTGTCTTAATGGCGTCTCCTTTAATTGCCTAAGCAGGACTGCCACCTAGCTTCAGTCGTTAAACTTTCAGAATGTCAGAGCTTCCATCAAATAATGAGTGGCCAACTTGAAGGTCCCTTCAAATGATTTTGTCACTTATTATTTCAAGAGGCTTTATCTCAGGGCAAAACAGCTCTTCACTTGGGCTTATACAATTCAAGCTTTGTTGTACTGTCACTATGGGCATTGAAAATTTCAGAGGAAAAAGTGGAATGATTTTTTCTTGTGTTCACAGAGAATAACAAGAATGAGCAGGACCTTTGGCCACTCAGAGTATGGAGCCAAGGGGAGTAAGCTATGGTCCTTGGTTAAGGGTGGTAGGCAGGGTATCCTTCTTCCCCAAGGAGATAGCAAGTTTCAAACATCACTCAGATTACCAGGTGCCTTATTGTATTACAATACAAATAATTGCTTGATACCTGTCAGAATTAGTGGTTCTCAACCCTGGTTGCACATTAGAATTATCCGGGAAGCTTTGAGATAGTATCAGTGACTAGGCCCAACCTCTAGCAATACTGATTTAGTTGTACCGAGATATTTCTAAGGCATCAGTATTTTGAATAATTCTAACAAGCCCACAGGGCTGCAAATCAGTGGCGGAAATGAATAAGAGGAGCGGAAGTCTCATTATATCTGTAATTTAGATCATGCAAGATGTTAGTTTGAGCATCTTTTGGGGAAGGAGAAATAGAAAACATGTAGGAAATGCCCCCACTTTTGGTCATTTGTGCTTAGCACCATTTTTTCATGGATAGGATAACTATAGAATTTATTATCCAAATCAGGACACTTGTGAAAGTAAAAGAGGGTGCTAGAAACAGTTACGCCAGGGCAATGGTTGATGGTTGTTAACTGTAACTATCCAATCAAAGTGGAATCAATTGTTAGTCTGGTCTCCTATGGCCTGCCTCTTCTCTTGGTCGCAGTAATGGCCCAAAGTTAAGCCATGCTCTTGTTGCTCTTTTGATATTTGCCCGTTGAAAGACTTTAAAGTCACTTTTTAAAAATATGTCTTATCATGTCAAATTTTGGCAATTGGTTTTTGGAAAGTCATTTTTGAGGGTTTAAAAAATTCTGCTTTCCCAAGATTCTTACTTCATTTCTCCACCACCACACTCCTATGGGAGAGACAGGAAATGAAACCCACACACATTGCCTTTTTTTTTTTTTTTTTTTGAGGAGGGGGTGGATACTGTGGATACTTTTTAGGACTTCCAGGCAAAGTTTAATGAGAAAGAAGTTAGAAACTACTTGTTCTAATTAAGTTTTTAGTTTGTGTGTGTGGATTTTGCATGCACATACAGGGTTCATTTCTTATTAACAAGGATAATTAAATGTTAACTGGATTTAACACATTTGTGAATGTGTACTCTTAATTGATTGCCTTTATTGATTAACTTTGTTCTTCTAGCCAAATGAAATGTGTATGAGAAGTCTTTAAAGAAGTAGAAGTATCATATAAGTGGAAGACATTATTATATTACTGAAAGTTTGTATTTTAAAATAGAATCCTCATTTTCTTAGGATGATTTGGTTCAGTGGGTTTTCAATTTTTTTAACCTGAGAATCATTTTAGAAAATGAAATCTTACATGGAAATTCAATAGATAAAACAAGTTAAAGACCAGCTGCTTGGGTTGAAGTTAGAAGAGGTGGTTGGGTGGAGGATGAGGGGAAGGTAGCCATGCCTTACCTTTTCAGTCTGCTCCTCCATCCTTTTCAGGATAATGTACCAGGTGAAATAAAATGGAGTCACTTATGTCAACAGTGTTTTAAAATAAAGCCAGGAGGCCATTAAGGTGGTGGGCCTTTTGCTCATTCTCACTAGGTGGAACCATGAACTTCAGCACTGGGCCAAACCGCAGCTATTCCAAGGACTCTGCATAAACATCTGCAACTTGCTATAGTAACAGATATTTGCTTAGTGATAGCCTTAGCAACCAATTATGTTTAGCTGAGATTAGTTTAGCGCCACCAACACCATTCACAATTCTTTGTAAGCAGGATATACAAGCATTTCCTTTTGTCTTTAAAAACTGACTTTGGGGGCTCCTGGGTGGCTCAGTCAGTAAAGTGTCTGTCTTTGGCTCAAGGCATGATCCCAGCGTCCTGGGATTGAGCCCCGTATCAGGCTCCCTGATTGGTAGGAAGCCTGCTTCTCCCTCTCCCACTCCCCCTGCCTGTGTTCCCTCTCTTGCTCTCTCTCTCTCTCTCAGTCAAATAAGCAAATAAAATCTTAAAAAAAAACTGATTTTGTTCCCTAGTGGGACACAATTTAGGGTGCCATGAAAATCTGTGCTCCTGATTATAATTTTGAGAACCCAAATAAGTGTTTTTGTTTCATTTCCGTTCTGCCTCTTTTCTCAGCTGACTTTTCAGGTGTGGGAAGAGAGTAGTAGAGTAATTTGGGGCTTGGGAACTTGATATTTTGTTCCTGGTTTTGATCCCAAATTTCTGCCACAGACCCAAATATTTACTTCCAGAAGGCTCCTTTTCAATTGAGAGAGGATCATAGATTCTGCCATCTGCCTGCCATTCAGTTAATACATTCTTTTCTCTTTACTATACTTACACACATACTAGTTCATATGCATATGTGAGCCAAAGTTCATCAATATGGCATGCTTTGATTTCTACCAATGACAATTTACATAAGTCTTAAGTATTTTAGGTTTGTACAATAACATTATTACTAATTATTAGAAAAGCAACAGGCCCAGTGAAAGAAAAGGAGGCAGAAGTTTAGCTGTTGAGTTAAAGAATATTTTAGCAAGAATCCTACTTTCTTTGTATCTTCTGTTATTCATAAAGCCAAAGTGACAGATCTATGGTCTTGTTTTGCTGTTTATTTCATATTAGTCCATTAATCCATCAACCAGTGAATTATTAAACAAATTGTGTATCACACAACAGAATATTATTCAGTAATAAAAAGAAATAGACTTTTGATACACACAAACCTGGTTGAATCTCAGTAATACTATGCTGAAGGAAAGAAGCCCAACATAAAAGAACATACATTCTATGATTTAGTTTATATGACATTTTAGAAAAGAAAAATCTAATCCATACTAACAACAGATTAATATTTGCCCAGGGCTGGAGGTGGAGAGGCTCTCTAGAAAGGGGTACATGGGAATATTGTTTAGGGGTTTTAGAAATGTTTGTATATTACTCATGGTAGTATTTACACCAGTTTGTAAATTTGTCAAAACTCATCAAAATATACACAAATAGGTACATTTTAGTGTATGTAAACAACATGTCAATTTAGTTGATTGAAAGTTTCATTTTCTTAGGACAAACAGTTTGTTCTTGGCACTGATGCCAGTGGAACAAAATGAAATATTACATGGAACTAGTCTCGTGCATGATATAGATCAGTTGGCTTGCTTTTATCTCTTGGACACTATTGTATCCGATTTTAGAAACTTAAACTCTAGATGTGAATATTAGTATGGTATCTACTTCTGCATTTATTCCCAGTTTCACTTTATCCTCTGATTTATTTTTTCACCTCATTTTTAATGCTTGCTATTTTTTATGTTGAGATGTGTGAAATAATTTCTAGTACAAGGTAGAGTATTAATTTTTCAAATTAAAAGTAAATTAAGTTAATTTATTTGGGCTTTTTAAAATTATAGACAAAGTTAATACATACTTTTCTCTTTACTATACTTACACACATACTAGTTCATATGCACACAAAATTACCAACCATTAATAGATTTAGAAGTCCAATAAAGTTGGTGGATTTGAGAGGATAACTTTTAACTGTGATAAGACTAATAAATGAAATGTTTGCTGTTTTCTGTGAATCCTCTTCTAAAATAGAAACTACCAAATATGACTAATAGTGGATACCCTGTAATTGAGAAAGCTGGCAAAAAATAATGCTAGATAACTCATTGGAGAAGTATGGTGTGGGTTTTGATATTGTTTATCATGTTAATAACAGCAATGGAGTTTAATAACAAGAAACCCTGCTGCTGTGGTATTTAGGAATTCTCAAATTCAGCTTTTATTTCCTGGAATCAAAGCTGTTTCATGGCATTGATGAAGTGTATTGTCCAAAGCTGATTTGCCATTGGGAAGTGTACCCAAAGAAAAGTAAATCAATGAAGTTTTTTAGATAGGAAGTTGAAGAAATAAGTCTAGGAGTAATCCTTATTAAACACTTTCCTGTCTTATATGTGAAATATATGAGATTTATAAAGAAATATGTCCCTGTAAAGTAAGAATAAGGAAATCAGTTTAAAAACACACAACTCCATGAGAGACTATGGACTCTGAAAAACCACCTGAGGGTTTTGAAGGGGCGGGGGGGTGGGAGGTTGGGGGAGCCAGGTGGTGGGTATTATGGAGAGCACGCATTGCATGGAGCACTGGGTGTGTTGTAAAACTATGAATTCTGTTATGCTGAAAAGAAATGAAATAAAAAAAAATTAAAAAAAAAGAAAAAGAAAAAAAATAAATAAAAACACAACTCCAGTAGAAGGTACATATGCTGCCTATATGTGGTTGTGATGGGAATGGGCAATACAGAATTGTTAATGAAATTAAAATTATCTAAAAATACCATTTTCAAAATTCAAAAAAAACTAAATAGAAGGTGACTAGTGTAATACAAAAAGTAGGGTAACAACCATCATCTATAATTTTCTTATCAATTAAAATTTGCTTAGTTATAAGTTGAATACCCTTCCTTTAAACTGTTTTTCATAAACCCACTGCACTATGGGCAAGTAAATTAATTTCTTTCTCTTTACTACAAATATTCATAAAGAAATAATATTAGCACATGAAGATTTTTCTTTCATTTAGTTAAAAGCAGAGATGAACTAATATTAAATTTCAAATGTTGGAGATTTGTAGCAAAACCTTAGCATCAGTATTATGCTTGCCCTTGACCCTAGCCTCAGTGTGGTCCATGGGTAGACCAGTAGCATCATTATCACCTGGGAACTAGAAATGCAGCCTTCTAAGCCCCATGCCAGACATCTTGAATCAGAATCAGTGTGTTAACAAGATATCCAGAGAATTTGGATGCACTTTAGTTTGAGAAGCCCAGTCCTACACCATTAATGTAACCAAAATTATTCAAGAAATTGCTAGGATAACCAAGTATCCCAATCTTCCCTGTACTAAGGGATTACTCTGGACTTAGGACTTTCAATGCTAGAACCAAGACAGTCCAGGAAAATTGAGACAAGTTGGCTTACCCTAAAATTTGCCTATGTTCAACTTTAGAGCTGAGGAGGAAGATATGAATATGGGGAAATTATGTCTATGTTTCCGCTCACTAATTTTAAGTTTTAAGAAAATAGTTGAAATTAGGAACTGCTCTCTGCTCTCCAGCTCTTTAGATCCTCCTGTGAATCAAAACATGGAGTCCAGGGTCAAAGGCCTAACAGGTAAAATCTGTTGCTTTCCCAGTAAAATTCTTGCCACAGGTTAATACATTAGATAGTGTCAAGCAAGGCATTTTGTTGTATTCCATTCCTGGTTGCTCATTCAGGATTGTTGAACTGCACCTCTGGCCTGCATATGATTATCTTACAGTTGCAAAACCTCTAAGGAAGGCCACCTGGGATAGAGCTGTTTGTTCTCATTAGCTGGGAAAACAAGGTTCTGTTTATTTCTCATGCTAGTGTCAGGGGGACCCTGGTTTAATTCCAACACACGTCTAAGTGTTGATTTCACACAAAGGGATTAGCTTAGGTGTCTGTGGAAGTTCTAAGGCAGCCTCACAGGAGCCATCTGACTCAACATTGTGTGACTAGGGAAAACTGGGCGTACAAAATACACCATATTTTTCTTTTAACACGTGTTATTAGCAAACACTTATGAAATCAGATCAAGCATGTAAAATGCCAGTGGTGCTCTCTCATTTATCATAGGTAGCAGTGTTGATTTTGGAATCATGTCTGATAAATGTCTCTTTTTTATTTTATTTTATTTATTTGACAGACAGATCACAAGTAGGCAGAGAGAGAAGGGGAAGCAGGCTCCCTGCTGAGCAGAGAGCCCGATGCGGGGCTCGATCCCAGGACCCCGGGATCATGACCTGAGCTGAAGGCAGAGGCTTTAACCCACTGAGCCACCCAGGCGCCCCTAAATGTCTCTTTTGTACAGTGCTCACCCCTCATGATTATGGGATGGGTAGTTATTCATTGAAACAGATGCTGCCATGCTCTACCCTAACTCCTCCAATCCCTTTATATTTTCATGCTTTCTGTCCTGATTCAGGCTTTCACTCCCAGTAGTCAGCATCTAAATCTCTTAGTTGGCTGACTACCTTTAGGCAACTGAACCTTGATATGCCTGGAGACATGGAAGCCTGGAAGTACCTGGGAATTGATATTCCCTGAGAACAACACCTAACCAGTGACAGACAATGAAGAGAATTAATATTATAGCTCCCTTTCCCTCTAATGAGGACAATTCTTAGATGTGTTTTACATTGTCTCTGTAACACCCCTATGACACTGACCCAAAGTAATACTCCTTGAATTTTGCTTGCTATCCCATCCCAGCTTGGCCTCTTTTCCTTCCTTGTCCTATTTCTCCATTTGCCTAATGGAAATACCTCCTAATAATTCACTTACACATGAATCCTTGTCTCAAGGTCTGCTTCTTAGCAACCTAACAGAACACATTCATGTTACATAATTTGAAGAGTATCCAAATCTCTCCTCTCTCAAAAAGATAGAGGTACATACAAATAGATATGCAAATGCCCTCAAGTGTATATAAAGATAAATCAAATTATTAATTATGTTAACTTAATAGGAACAAAGAGTTTCACTGTAAGAGAAAAGGGATACAAAAATAAAATCAAATAAGAACACTCTAAATTTGACTTGGAAATATCAGTATAAACTCATGATTTGTTTTTTACTTTCTAAAAGTGCATATATTTCCTAATTCTGATTTTACGATTTTTTAAAAAAATGAATTTGTTTGGGAGTTACTAGAGCATCAAGTCACTGTTTTAAAAATTGATTAATAAAGGGGCGTCTAGGTGGCTCAGATGGTTAAGCATCTGCCTTCAGCTCAGGCCATAATCTCCAGGTCCTGGGATTGAGCCCTGTGTCAGGCTCCCTACTCAGCAGGGAATCTGCTTCTCGCTCTGCCTCTCCCGCTGCTCGCTATTGTATACTCTCTCTCTCAAATGAATAAATAAAAAGTTTTAAATAAAAGTTGATTAATAAAGAGAAAGAATCAAATACTTATTCTGTTTCTTGTACAAGCTATATTTTAGGCTAACTATATAGTTGAAGAATCCTAACAGCAATTATCAAAAGTTGCAAAAATCATTAGGTGGACATCAGTAGGGAACTTTATAATGGAAGGATCAGGCTGACAGTACTTGAACCCACTGTCATCAGTTGAGTCACAGAAGGAAACATTATGACCCTATTGTCATACAAGCCGAAAAAGATAATAAGGCAGTTTAATGAAAAGACTATTTACCAAGGTGTAGGCATGGTTAAGGAAAATCAACACGGAAAAATGAAGTACTCCAGAATTCATATGAGAAAGGACCATTAACTCTAGGCTTGGAGGGGTAAAGAGAGCACTCCTGGAATCTAAAAAGAGAGCTGTAGCTGCAAGAGAAAGCCACCCAATGGCAGCCATGTCATATGGTAAAGAGATGTAACCACTACCCACCTGGGCAACCCAGCAGGGAAGAAATCAGAGGAATGAATACCTTGACTTTACTCTCTTACCATTCTATGAATTATGGGTGTCTATCATTGTATAACCAGGAGCCAGAGAACAAAGGAGTTTGTTGATACAGTCTATAAAAGCTGGCTCCTAGGGCAGGTAGCAAGATGGAGAAAAATGGAGAGAAAAACCAGAGGCGTAAATAGGGAATATCTAACGCACAAGTGATAAACACAAGTGATAAAGATAAAATTCTTTAATAGACCTGAACACAAGATCAGACTTCATAAGGATGCTCCCAAAATTCTGGATTTCTCAATTTCTCCCTCATTTTGAAAACCAATAAGAAGCAGAATGGTATTGCAATAAATTTCAATAAAGTCCTCAGGATGAAGGTAGTGACCCTGTTGTTCATCCCATTTGCCAACTGGCAGACTAAAACATCTATAGTAAGAGTCTAGATTTGATTAGAATTCTGAGCTCCTGGGGCTCTAGAGAAAGATAAAGCCTATAACGAATCTAATTTGTCTGGCCTCTTGCAATTCCTTTAAGTTGATTTTTAAACAATCTTCTTCAACAACATCTTACCCAGATTCCAAATCCTTTCTCCTCTCCAAATAACACTTCCAGCACTCCTTTTCTTTCTGTGAAAAGACTTAATTATTTTTGTCACTTCATAGCTAGGGTGACCATAATAGATGATCTTCATGATTCACAAAGGGATTCATGATTCTTTATTTATGAATCTGCCTACTAACTAAAATTTATTTGTAACACCCCAATTGAATGCTAGTGGTGCTTTTGCTGTCATTCACAGACATGTGCAGAGCAGTGAAAAATTTTGAGTTGCTTGCTCAGTGTGCGTGTTCCTAGCTGAGACTGAACATGGCAGTGCTCTGCCTTCTTGCTTCAGATCTCATACTATAAACAAATGTCCTTATTGCAGCCTATGTAGTGCCATGTTTTCCCCATTTCCATGCTTCTGCTAGTGATTTTGCTGTTTAAAATGGCAGCCAAGCAAAGTGTTGAAGTTCTGGCCAGTGTTCCTAAGTGCAAGAAGGCTGTGATGTGCTTTATAAGGAAAATATGTGTTGGATGTTTCATTCAGACATAATATTTTGGCTACTAGTTCAGTGTTAATGAACCAACAATGTGTACGAAATCAGGTATCATTAAGTAGAAACACAGATAAAACAAAGTTATGTGCTGATCAGTTGATGAAATTGTTGTGACTAAAGACTTTCAGGAACCTAACCCTGTATTTTCCTTAGGAGCACTGGTTCAGTATTTGCTAATTCAATGTTTGCAGTGCCTTTATAGAACATTACTATGAATAACAAGAATAATAAAATATTTTGGGAAGTGAAAGATGGAATGCCTAGACAGTGGGTGAAAACTGGGACTAGGAACACTATACCTAGTGTGTTGTAGCCAGCTCCCACTAGCTTACAGACCTGATTATGTGCCTCTCTTCCCAACTCCACCATTTATTGATGCCACAATGAAATTGGCCATTGTGCCATAGTATTTACACCACGGAAATGGGCACACCCTACAAATAAGACAGTCAGGTGTTAAACATTTACCAGCATACCCCTGACTATAACTCCTCCTTTGCATAATTTTCCTCTCAAATTCCTTTTGTTGAAGTACAGGGAGCACAGCGAAGCCGCCACCAATTATTTCAGCTGCCTGTAGCCCTGGAGAGAACAACTCTCAGGTGGATGACTGGAAGTGTGGCAAAATGCTGTGCTTACTGCTTGCATCTGTTGATCCCCCTGTACCTGCCATTAGGGAATAATAGCTCCTCCTTCATTCTGCCATAGCAAAATCTAACTGGAACCTTGGTGACAAAGGAATCTGGAAAATACAGTTTCCAGACTTTCAGCCCTTGTGGTACAAGGGAGAACATGAAAGATGGAATTATAATACCCAACATCAGTAAACCCTATATGACATGGAAGGAAAATAACTTGATATGAGTAAACATCAGTGAACTGTTCAATAAATGTTTTCTATGTGCCATCTTTGTGCTAGGCACATGCTACAGGATTTCAAGCAGTGATTTTTTAAATTATGGATTAAAATCTATAATAGGTTGTAATATTGATTTATTATGTGTGTCCAGTATTTTTTAAATCAAATAGAGCAAAGCAGAGTAGAATACAAATATGAGTGCATTGAATGTAGAGTGAGTAAATATTGTTTGTAAAACTTTTCTCTTAGATACATAAATGTATCTGTGTCTACTTGTTTCAAGAGTAAAATGTACTTCTTACTATGGATTACAGTCAAATATAGTCCAAAAAAAATCCACATAGCTTTAGAGCGAGGATCAGTAAAACTTTTCTTTAGAGGATCCTGTAGTAAATATGTTAAGCTTTGAGGGCCATGTGTCTGTGCTACAACTACTC
Source organism: Mellivora capensis (assembly GCA_004024625.1). NCBI lineage: Eukaryota > Metazoa > Chordata > Mammalia > Carnivora > Mustelidae > Mellivora > Mellivora capensis. Next base: position 23,451 of record PISX010001141.1, on the reverse strand, counting down.
AACTCTGTCTCTGTAGGGTAGAAGCAGCATAGATAATAAGAAAATGAATGGACAAGGCTTGTTCCACTAAAACTTATACAAAACCAGATAGCTGACCAGTAGCTTTATTCTCACAGACCGTAGTTTGACAACTACATTTTTAGAGCAGTGCTTCTCAAACTCTCTATGGTAGAAACAAACAAACAAACAAACAAAAAACAAACAAAAAACCCAGCTTTTTGTTTTTGTTTATTACTGTCCAGGACAAGTACACAGCTCCTACTGCATACAACTCATCTGAGCAAGCTTAACACCCAATCCAGTCTATCTATGCCTTGCATAGCAAGATGACTACAATGATCATGCACTTAAACAATATGGAAATCTTAAATTTCTAGAAAAGATTGTGAATATATACCTTCAGTTTATGTACTTGTTGCAGACTGGTAACAGAGAGTTCATAGGCCAGGGACCAGCTCTGGTCCATAAACCACATTTTGAGTAGCATCTCTCTCTCTCTCTCTCTCTCTCTCTCTCTATATATATATATATACATACACACACACACACATATATATGTATATATATACAAATTATAACATATACTGCTATATTAATTTCAGGTATACAGTATAATGATTCAACAATTCTCTACATTAGTGTTCATCATGATAAGGGTACTCTTAATCCCCTTCACCTATCTCATCCATCCCCTCCACTACCTCCTCTCTGGCAACTACCAGTTTGTTCTCTATACTTAAGAGTCTCTTTTTTGTTTGTCTCTTTTTTACTTTATTCATTGGATTTGTTTCTTAAATTCCACTTTTGAGTGAAATCATATGGTATTTGCCTTTCTCTGACTTACTTATTTCATTTAACATTATACCCTCTAGATTACCCATGTTGTTGCAAATGGCAAGATTTCATTCTTTTTTTTTTTTTAGATTGTATTTATTTATGACAGAGAGAGACAGCAAGAGAGAGGACACAAGCAGAGGGGAGCTAAAGAGGGAGAAGCAGGCTCCCGGTTGAGCAGGGAGCCCGATGTGGGGCCCAATCCCAGGACCCTGGCATCACGACCTGAGCCAAAGGCAGACACCTAACGACTGAGCCACCCAGGCTCTCCGAGATTTCATTCTTTTTTATGGCTGAGTAATATTCTGTTGTGTATATATGTGTATATATACCATATCTTCTTTATCCATTCATTTATCTCTGGACACTTGAATTGCTTCCATATCTTGGCTATTGTAAATAATGCTACGGTAAACAAAGGTTTGCATATATCTTTTTGAATTAATGTTTTCATTTTATTTGGGTAATACCCACTAGTCAAATTACTGAGTTATATGGTAATTCTATGTTTAATTTTTGAGGAATTTTCATACTGTTTTTGACGAATTTTTGAGGAAACTTCATATTGTTTTCTACAGTGGTTGCACAAATTGCAATCCCAGAACTGTGCATGAGGGTTTGGGTTTTTTCCACATCCTCACCAGTGCTTGTTATTTCTTGTGTTTCTTATTTTAGCTATTCTGACAGGTGTGTAGTGCTATTTCATTGTGGTTTTTATTATTTGCACTTCACTGATGATTAATGACATTGAATATCTTTTTATATGCTTGTTGACCATCTGTATGTCTTCTTTGGAAAAATGTCTAATCAGTTCCTCTGCCTATTTTTTAAAAATTAGATTATTTGTTTTTTTGGTGTTGAGTTGTATAAGTTCTTCATATATTTTGGATACTAGCCCTTTATTGGATAAGTCATTTGTAAATATCTTTGCCTATTCAGTACATTGTCTTTTTGTTCCATTGATGGTTTCCTTTGTTGTGCAAACCCTTTTTATTTTGGTATAGTCCTGATAGTTTGATTTTACTTTTGTTTCCCTTGCCAAAGGAGACATATCTAGAAAAATATTTCTATGGATGATGTCAAAGAGCTTACTGCCTATGTTTTTTTCCTAGGAATTTTATAATTTCAGGTCTCATATTTAGGTCTTTAACCCATTTTGAGATTATTTTTGTGTATGATATAAGAAAGTAGTCCAGTTGCATTCCTTTGCAAGTAGCTATCCAGTTTTCCCAACACCAGTTATTGAAGAGACTATCTTTTTTCCATTGTGTATTCTTGCCTTATTTGTTGCAGAGTAATTAAACATAAAAGTGGGGGTTTCTTTTTGGGCTGTCAGTTCTGTTCCATTGATCTATGTGTCTGTTTTTGTGCCAGTACCATACTGTTTTGATTACTGCAGCTTGGTAGTATATCATGAAATCTGGGATTATGATACCTCTAGCTGTGTTCTTTCTCATGATTGCTTTGGCTATTTGGAGTCTTTGTGATTCCATATGAATTTTAGGATTATTTGTTCTACTTCTGTGGAAAAATACTGTTGGTATTTTGATAATGATTTCATTATCTCTGTAGATTGCTTTAGGTGGTATGCACATTTCAATAATATTGGTATTTTTGATCCATGAGCATGGAACATCTTTCCTTTTGTTTGTGTCATCTTCAATTTCTTTCATCAGTGCTTTTTAATTTTCAGAGTACAAGTCTTTCGCCTCCTTGATTAAGTTTAATCCTACATATTTTACTCTTTTTGGTACAATTGTAAGTGAAATTGTTTTCCTAAATTCTCTTTCTGCTACTTTATTATTCATGTATAGAAATGAAAGAGATTTCTGTATATTAATTTTGTATCCTGAAATTTTACTGAATTCATTTATCAGTTCTAGTAGTTTTTGGTGAGGTGCTTAAGATTTTCTAAATATAGTATCATGTCATCTGCAAATAGTGAAAATTCTATTTCTTCCTTACCTTTCAGATGCCTTTTATTTCTTTTTTGTTGTCTTACTTCTGTGGCTAGGACTTCCAGTACTATGTTGAATAAAGGGGTGAGAGAGTGGACACACCTGTCTTATTTCTGATCTTAGGAGAAAAGCTCTCTGTTTTCCACCATTGAGTATGATGTTAGCTGTGGGTTTTTCATATATGGCCTTTATTATGTTGAGGTATGTGTCCTCTGAACCGGATTTGTTCAGAGTTATCTTTTTTTATCATGAATGGATGTTTTACTTTGTCAAATGCTTTTTCTGCATCTATTGAAATGATCATGTGGTTTTTATCCTTTTTCTTGTTGGTATGATGGATCATGGTGATTGATTTGTAAATACTGAAACACGCTTGTATCCCAGAAATAAATCCCATTTGATCATGGTGAAGATTTTTTTAATGTATTATTTGATTTGGTTTGCTAATATTTTGTTAAGGATTTTTGCATCTATGTTCATCAGGAATATTGGCCTGTAGTTCTCTTTTTAGTGGTGTCTTTATCAGGTTTTGGTATCAGAGTAATCCTGCCCTCACTGAATTTGGAACTTTTCCTTCCTCTCTTATTTTTTGAAATATTTTGAGAAGAACATGTATTTACTCTTCTTTAAATGTTTGGTAGGATTCACCTGTGACACCATCTGATTTTATTTGAGTCTCTTTCTCTTATGAGTCTGGCTAATGGATTATCAATTGTGTTTGTTGAGAGTTTTTTTTTAAGTACTGACTCAATATCGTTGCTTCTAATTGGTCTGTTCAGATTTTCTATTTCTTCTTGATTCAGTTTTGGAAGGTTGTATGTCTCTAGGAATTTATCCATTTTCTAGGTTGTCCAATTTATTGGCATATAATTTTTTATAATATTCTCTTTGCAGAGAGATTGCACATCTCTCTCAGTAATTATAAATAATTATAGATTTTTATTTCACGATAATCCTTTGTATTTCTGTAGTGTTTGTTATTTCTCCTCTTTAATTTCTGGTTTTATTTGAGTCTCTGTCTCTTTCTTTTCTTATGAGTCTGACTAATGAATTACCAATGTTATTACTCTTTCAAAGAACCAGCTCTTGGTTTCATTGATCTATTCTATTTTTAAAGCCTCTATTTCATTTATTTCTGCTCTGATTTTTATTTCCCTCCTTCTATTGGCTTTGGGCTTTGTGTGTTCTTCTTTTTCAAGCTTCTTTAGGTGTAAGGTTAGGCTGTTACTTTGAGATTCTTCTTCCTTCCTGAGGTAAGCCTGTATTGCTATAATCTTTCCTCTTAGAATAGCTTTTGCTGTATCACAAAGATTTAGGACATTTGTGTTTTCATTTTTATTTGTCTCCATGTTTTTTTTTTATTTTTCTCTTTGATTTCTTGGTTGGCCTATTCATTGTTTATTTAACCTCCACGCATTTATGTTCTTTTCAGATTTTTTTCTTATAACTGACTTCTAGTTTTATACCATTGTAGTTGAAAAAGATAAATGATAATGATTTCAGTCTTTTTTAATTTGTTGAGACTTGTTTTGTGGCTGAACATGTTATCTGTTCTGGACAATGTTCCATGTGTACTTTAGAAGACTGTGTATTCCACTGTTGTTGGATGTAATGTTCTGAATATATCTAATTAGATCCATCTAGTCCAGTGTATCATTAATTCCACTGGTTGTTTTTTTTTTTTTTTTTGTCAATTTTCTGTCTGGAAGATCTATCCATTGATATAAGTGTGGTGTTAAAGTCCCATAGTATTATTGAATTACTATCAATTTCTTCCTTTATTTCTGTTAATAGTTGCTTAATGTATTTGAGTGTGCCCATGTTTGGTGCATATATATTTATAATTATTACATCTTTTTGTTGGATTGTTCCCTTTATCATTTGTGTAACACTGTTCTAGAGAATACAAAGTAAAGATTCTGCTGTTGTATTTAAGAGATTTATGAGCTAATGGAGACACATCTGTTAACAAATAATAATACAAGGTAGAATACAATACGTGCTCTAATATTAGAACTAGTTCCTAGCACATGAACATATTTTCCCCAAACTTGACCTACCTACCTGAAATGGCCAATTATCTCTCTCTCTCTCTCTCTCTCTCACACACACACACACATGCCATATCCAAAGAACTTATTTAATGTATACCATCTATTATTAAAATTTTTTTCTTTGATAATCATCATCTCTCTCTATAGATAGATAGATATAAAATTTCTCTCTTTTTTTTTTTTTGTTTTGAAAGGTGCTTGTGAAATTTAGAAGGAAAAACTCCTTTCCTAGACATCATTATGAACGATTCTTAGTGAATGAAGCCTTGGAAAACATTCAACTCAATTACTAGTGTAGCTGCAGCTGGCCAACTAGAGACAGAGGCTATTGTTATTTCCATGTCAGATGGCTCGTTTCTCCCTTCAGTGAGAACCATTACTCTTTATATGATAGTAGCAAAAACCATTCAGGAAATATTTTAATATTTTTAAATATGTAATGTGGTAGGTGTAAGCCAGATTATAGTGCAATAGAGTAAAAATTCCTGACATTTGAGAGTTTATGGCCATTACCCTCCTCATATCTTTTAAAATGAATTCTTTTTTTGTTCACTCCTTTTTCTGCCTTCCAATGAAGGACTTCTAATGACAAATAGGTTTGAGAGTTTCTGTGCTGCAGTCAGAAAGAAATGGTGAAGCAGAGTATGTAGATAAGAGTTTTGTGGAATCATGAGTTGCTAGACTTGGACTAGTCATCCGTGTAAACATTGGTTGCTAATGTCGAAATGTTGGTTGGAAGGAGAGAGATAAGGGAGCACCTGTGCTGTGTGATGGGAGTGTATGGGAAAGGAATACAAAAAGGAATTTTAAGACATTGCTGAGGACTATGTGTTTCTCTTCACACAGTTGCTGAAATATAAGCAAAAATATTTTAAGCCATTTAAAATTTACCTTCAGTTGCATGGAATATGCTCTTTTGAGAACAGCACCATGTGGGGAATAGTTTTATAACACTAACATTGTTGTCTTTAAACTACTAATAATTAGGGGCACCTGGGTGGCTCGGTCGTTAAATGCCTGCCTTCGGCTCAGGTCATGATCCCAGGGTCCTGGGATCGAGCCCCTTGAGCCCCATATCTGGCTCCCTGCTCAGCAGGAATCCTGCTTCTCCCTCTCCCACTCCCCTGCTTGTATTCCATCTCCCGCTGTGTCTCTCTCTGTCAAATAAATAAATAAAATCTTTTAAAAAAATAAACTAGTAATAACTAAGTGGTAACATTTTATTTTGTCCCTTTCCCCCCTCAGGGTTCTCAAAGAACGTTTCAAGCTACATCTCTAAGTGTGTCAGAGCTACCACGTTTTATATTCTTTCCTTTCTTTGTGTACTGTTCATCCTTGTGATTATTTATTTATCTTGATTATTTATTTTATAACTGGAAATTTGTACCTCTTAGTCCCCTTTACCTGTTTCACCCATCCCCCTACCCTGTTCCCCTCTGGAAACCACCAGTTTGTTCTCTGTATTTCTGAGTCTATTTCTGTTTGTGTTTTGTTTGTTTTCTTAGATTCCACATATAAGTAAAATCATATGGTATTTGTCTCTCTCTGTCTGACTTAATTCATTTAGCAGAATACCTTCTGGGTCCGTTCATGTTGTCACAAATGGCAAGATTTCATTCTCTTTTATGATTGTGATATTACTGTGTGTGTATGTGTGTATGTACACATTTGCTTTATTAATTTATCTATCAGTAGACACTTAGCTTACTTCTATATCTTGACTATTATAAATAGCGCTGCAGTGAACATAGGGGTACAGATATCTTTTTGAATTAGTGTGAATTAGTGGAATTACTGGATAGTATGGCATTTCTATTTCTGAGTTTTGGGCGAACCTCTATACGGTTTTCCTTAGTGGCTGCACCAATTTACATTCCCACCACAGTGTACAAGGTTCCCTATTTTCCATATCCTTGCCAACAGTTCTTATTTTTTGTCTTTTGGTACTAGTCATTCTGACAGGTGTGAGGTCATAGCTCATTGTGGTTCTGATTTGCATTTCCCTGATGATTAGTGATGCTGAGCATCTTTTCATGTGTCTGTCAACCATCTGTATGTCTTTGGAAAAATATCTTTTCAGGTCCCCTGCCCATGTTGAAGTTAGATTATTAGGGTTTTTTGGTGTTGACTTGCATTAGCTCTTTATATATTTTGGATGTTAATGCCTTATCAGATGTATCATTTGCAAATGTCTTCTCCCGCTCAGTAGGCTGCCTTTTTGTTTTGATCATGGTTTCCTTTGCTGTGCCAAAGCTTTTTACTTTGGTGTAGTCCCAGTAGTTTATTTTTGCTTTTGTTCTCCTTGCTTGAAGAAACATAACAAAAAAAGATTGCTAAGGCTGATATCAAAAAGACTACTGCCTACATTTTCTTTTAGGAGTCTTATGGTTTCAGGTTTCACATTTAGATCTTTAATCCATTTTGAGTTTATTTTTGTGTGTGTTGTAAGAGAATGGTCCTGTTTTCCCAACCATGTTTATTGAGGAGACTCTCTTTACCCCCATTGTATATTCTTACCTCCTTTGTCACAGATTAATTGACATTATAAGTGTGAGATTATTTCTGGGTTCTCTATCCTGTTCCATTGATCTATGCACCTATTTTAGTGCCAATATCATGCTATTTTGATTACTATAGCCTTGTAATCTAGTTTTAAATCTGAGATTGTAATACCTCCAGTTTTATTCTTCTTTCTTAAGATTGCTTTGGCTATTTGGGGTCTTTTGTGATTTCATACAAATTTTAGGAGTATTCTAATTCTGTGACAAAAACTATTGGCATTTTGATGAGGGTACTAAGTTTTCTTTTGATGAAAACAAAACCAACATGGTTAATGTTGAAAGATTACTGTGAATCATATTTGATACTTTATTTTGGTCATTATAACCTGATTAAATTAAAATCAAGGTATCTTTCCCCTTCATAAGAACCTATGGAATAAGGAAGAGATAAGTAACATTACCTCAGTTCCACAAGTAGATAAGTTTAGGTGCAAGAAATTAAATGCTTCCACCAGGGTCACTTTGGTGAATTGGGTCTCCTGATTAATTAAATTGCAGAGCTGGCATGTACCTTCAGTATTTGTGTGTGTGTGTGTCCCTAAGAGAATGCCCAGATGATTTTGGCAACTAGATCAACTATGGATGTAAGAACGAGGAAAAGATCCAATCATCCAATCGATCTACAATTTCATCACCCTGATATCCTGCTGTGAACACCAGGATGCTCTCCCAGAGACATCACTTTTGAGGAAAGGTCATTTGGGACTTTCTGTGTTTTGAAAAAGGCTTCACTCCACCTATATCCTGGACCCCAACTTCAGCCTCTCCTCTTCCCTCACATTACCCTAGATGTGTCATACCCTCAGCTACTTTAAGTTGGGCTGATATCTTGAAGAGATTTCAGACACTAAAATTTTTGAAAAAAAAAAAAAAAGAAAAGTTTTATTTTGCTCTTTTGAGGAGGAAAGACCCAGGAAATTTTACCAGAACAAGAGTAGGACAGAAAGCAGACAGAGTACAAATTTTGCTTGAGTCCATTTGTTTTGTATTATGCTGTGAAAGAGAAAGCTTAAGATTATTCTTGATAACATACCCATGAATAAATGGGTCGAGGAAGAGTACTCTGAATCAGTCTTGTCATGAATAAGAGAGGAGGATGTTGCCAGCCTCTGAAACTCTCCCTCATGGGTAATAGAGCTATTAGGTAGATATTGTCCCCCTCCCTGACAGCAAAACATAATTAATGTCATGGAAAAAGCTCAAGTGTGGTTGGGGAGTGCACATTTTATAAAAAAGCTAACTGTCTAAAACCTAAAATGTATGTATTTAATTTTCTCCAGAAAATAATCATCTTCCCTCATCACTGCATTTTTCAGGATGGAGAAAGCCATTGTGTTTGTGGTATACTTCAAGTTCTTGGAGTGACAGATAGCATTGCAACTTGGATGATTTGGGAAGGATTTTTATTCTCTTTAATATATTATTTTAATAAAAATTTAAAGCAGACAATTTCTCTAGCTTAATTGCTTTTGTGACATTCCAGTGATTTCCCATAATTTATATAATAAGGCTGACTCTGTTGGAAGGGTAACCTGTCTGGCCAGAGAGAAGAGAAATCACTGTTGGCCTAAACTTATTCCCAATGTTGACTCATATTCCCAGATACATCAGCACAATCTTATTCACCTTGACATAGCAAGAATGAGACCATTGATCTGAGTCAGGGACTCTTCAAATTTCTGTTCCTTGTTCTTCCAAGACAAGAATGCAAACTCAGCATCTGGCATCTGGGTCGTAACCTGTTTTAGGTCACAGAACTTTTGAGTATCTGATGAAAGCTGTGTTGAGTCAAGTCCTCTAAAATGGGATTAGTTGTGCAAGAGATTTGAGAGAAAGGTTTGTGAGGGAATATGAGGGAGGAGGGCAGAACAGGAAAAGCTAGGAGAGCTGTTAGACTGTGGATATCTGATCTGACCCCTGTAGAGGAGAAAGGAAGGGAAGGAAGGTTAGGTGGAAGTGTCTTAGAGTTCACTGCAGATTTCAGAGAGTTCAACAAGGTCCTTCAAGAGTCCTTGAGCCAAAGTTGGCCTGTTGTAGGAATCCTTCATCTGCCAGGAACATGCCTGCCTTAGTATTCCTACTATACTCACTCACTGGCTGGGAGCCAATGGGCTGTATATCACTTCTACTCCCTACAGTCAGAGACCTAAAAAGGGGATTCTTATTCTATTTCTTCTCCTGCACAGAACTACCTCACACAAATTCAGAGAACAATCCTCCACCATGGGCCTCTTTTCCTGAGGGGAAATCTCAGAAAAGAAGGGCTAGTGGGGCAAATTGTAACCCGTGTTGCTACAGTTGGTCTTAGAACTACAGTTAGAATTCATTATCTCTTTCCTCTACTATCCATTCCAAATTTCTCTCACCTTCACGTATCATCTCTGTAGGTCTTACTGGTTTTACCTGGTGGTATAACCAAAAATTTCACTCCTGAGATATCTAAGCCTTTGGGAATCATACTCTTCTGAAGCTAGAATCGCTACACTTGCCCACTCATAGTTATAATTGGGTAAAAGCATGCCAAGAGGTACCCGGTTGTATCACCCAGTTAACACACATATTCCTCCCTACTGTAATTATGTAAAAGCAGCCCTACTTCCTCCTGATAATCAGTGTCACTTACTCTTGCCATGACTGTGACTCCTCTTCTTGCCTTCTGATCTTTGGACACAAGAAGTCCAAAGTGTCCTGGTAGTAGCTATAGCTTAGAGTTCAGTGGGACCCTTTATGTATCCTCTGGCAAGACTGTACCCTTGCTAAAGACCATGACTACCAATCCTCTCGTGCCCAGAGTCGATGGGACTGAAAGCAGAGTTCTTCAGTGGGAGGCGGAGCCACTCATACTTCCACCCCTTAGTCCCTGGATCCATGTATTTTTTTAATTATTATTTTTTTTTAATTTTTAGAGAGTGGGGGAGGGGTAGAGGGAGAAGAGAGGAACTCTAAGTAGATTCTGTGCTCTGAGGGTGGAACCTGACATAGGGCTTGATCTCACCATCCTGAGATCACAGCCTGAGCCAAAACCAAGAGTCAGTTGCTTAACCAAATACACAACTCAAGTGCCACTGGATCCATGTATTCTTCCTACTGGGGACATAGCACCAGATAGAGGTCTCTGATTTAATGTGAACAATGTGTTCTGAAGGTCCCCCTTCTTTTAGAGTGTTGCCTCAAAACTGGTACTTTAGTTACTCCTTTCGAAATCCATTTCAGTGTTCTATGAGGCTGGCTGCTTCTGGATAATAGGGTGCATGATATGACCAGTGGATCCCATGGTCATGGTCTCACTTCCACCACACCTTCACTGTAAAATGAGTCCCTTGGTCAGATGTTATGTTGCATGCTTGTGGATCAGGCCTTCCAAAATTCCCTGAATAGTGCTACTGGCTGAGGCTCTATAGGCAGGAATGATGAACCCATACCGACCCTTCCAGGATGGGTTGACTTAACACCAAATGACCAAAGGAATTGCCATACTTGGGAGTTCAGTATGGGTTTCTGTTGCCAACAGGTTGGACATTCAGAGGCAGCAGTAACTAGATCAACTTTGATAAGTGGGAATCCATGTTACTGGCCTATATCTTGGTCACCATGACCACTTCATGAATATGCCTATCATGCCAATTCTGAAGTGGCTGATGATAGAGGCTAGCTTATGTCAACTAGCGGAGTCATTTTGCCTCCTTGGTTGTTTGGTGTCTCTTTTGTGGTATATGCTTTCTGGTGGACATTTACATGGGATACAAATATCTTCACATTTTGTACCCACGCCTATGTTTCCATCCACATTGCTCTACCCCAGAACTTCTTGTATCTGATCTTTGAGTCTTTCCTCCCAGGCCATTGGCCACTGCCCATGTATCTAAATATTCTCATCTCAGACCATCATTCCTTCCACACAAAGTGGATGACCATGCATCATTTATTTTCCACCCATTGGGAAGATTTTTCCTCTCACTATTACTCAGGGATACTCCTAAATGTAGTGTAATATAGCCACCATCCCTTTTCAGCTTTCACACACACACTGAAACAAACTATAAACCAAGCAAGAGCTTTATTCTCTTCCTTCAGCTGATCATATGAGAACCCTCCCCTATATAATTATAGGTTCAAGCCTTGGTGGGGCACTAGTATGACTCCTTTGAGTGACATGGGCATCTGGGGTGCCTGCTCGTGCAGTCTACTTGTTTCCTCTCATCTTGCCCAGGTTCCATTCAGGATGCATCATTTCCATATTATTATGGATGGATACTAGGCCTTTATAATTTGTAAGTTATTTGGTTATAAGTTAGGTCTTTATAATATGTAACTTACTTGGTTATAAAGTCTATCTTTATAATTTGACAGCTCAGAAAAACTCAACTCAATGGGTAGCTCCAGCTGCATGGTCACTCGGTGCCTGTAATCAAACATTTTGTCTCTCCTGGGGCCCAGTAACATATCAGAACTCATTTATCAAAAGGCATATCATTTTCTGCTGTGGATGGCCCTTTCTTCTGATTCCCAGGGCCTGCATTGCTTTTCTCCTGCTGGAGCTTGCCATAAGTTCCATACCGTATCATTTTCCACTGCTGATATTTGTAATACCATAAAGTCTTTCTACTTGGGATGTACAATCCAGCAGACTATATGGTGTTACAAACCCTGGATCTGTTGCAGAACCTTTTCCTGCTCTGGACCCTACTGAAAGGTGGCAGCCTTCCATGTTGGAGGAATATTCTTAGGAGTGTAATGTGCTACCTCCAGAACCCAAAGAGGCCTCCCAGATGCTGGGCTTTTCTGTGATAGAAGATATAAGATACAGCACTATCTTATACTTTGAAAAAAGTATTCTAGCATGCCCGTGACCACTGGACTCCTCCACTGGGATAACCACCTGTGAAATCTTTAACAATTAAGTCACAACTTTGTGCCAGGGACAGTCTGTGCCCCACCTACCAACCAGGACAATGTCATGTTCACCTGCAGGGCAGTGAATGACCATGTTTTAATTGTATATCTTAGTGCCTATATTCTCAGACTCCTGGTACTATTTATGTAGTCCAGGCCTCATGAGAAGCAGATGCCATAATGGAACTAGCCATATGAGACTTATTGGGGTCTGTGACTATGAGAGGAAATAAGGAGCAAACCCAGAGGGGCTGGAGCCCTCAAAGCAGATCTGACTCTGGGTGAAAGAAATAGAAGGAGGAAGGAAAGTAGGAAGGTTGGGCATTCTACAAAGCTGTCAGGGATTCCTTTAACTAGAGGTGCCACCAGAGAAGTCCCACATCATTGGCTTGGAGCAGGCTGTGGGAAGCATGGCCTTGGCATCAACACAGTGATGGATTTCGGAGTGCAGCAGATGGGACCATCAATCACTTATGGTCCTTGCAGTGGATTTGAGATGTCCATTTTCATGGCTACCACAAAAGTACCTTCACAGAAAAATACTAATATGCACATGGAAAAATGTGTGTAATTCCATGGACCCCTTCAAGTCCATTCATGGGACCATATAGATGGTTAAGAACACCAGTTTACAGAATTTATTGCTGATCTCATTTAACAAGAGACTTCTGTGGGCTTTTATCTGAAAGGTAAGCAACACATCTTCAAAAGACACTGTAACTTTCTTAAGGATGTATTATAGCCTCTTCATTAAAAAGGGAGGAGCCTATATCCTCTTAATATAAGGTACAGTACCAAATACATTATAGATAATACAAATATGTTGGATGGGTAACCAATAAGATCCCAGCCAAAATAGTCCCATTCTGGGGATAGTTTTAGCACTAGGACTGGGAAACAGCAATGGCTTTTCAATCTTGAAGCCCTCTCTTGTTTCATAGTTTGGAAGAGCAGAAAGTTGGTCGATCTACCAATTGCAGAAGGTTCAGACTTTCATTCTAATAAGGAAGGTGCCCAGTTTCTATAATCAAATGAAATGTTTTCAAAATGTAATTCCACTTTGGTAAGCAGTATAGTCAAAGCAATGCAGTGGAATACATATCCAAATCCAGACAAAGGATCATCTTGGGCAACTCATTTAATTCCTGTGCTTTGGATCCCCCTACCTTTTTTAATGTTCAACAATATAAATACATTTGTTTATTGATTTATAAATGTAATTGAGATAAAGTTTATATGCTTTAAAGTGCACAAATGTTAAAAGAATGGTTCAGTGAACTTTCACATATACCTATGTAACCACCAATCAGATTAAAATATAGATCATTTCAAAAAACCCTAAGACTCCTTCATGCTCCTTTCCAGTCAGTACCCATTCATGTAAAAGTAACCACTCTTCTGACTTCTATAACCATATATTAACTTTGCCTGTCCTTTAGTTTTATGAGCTCCTTTGTGCCTTGGTTGACTCCGCATTATGTCCATGAGTTTCATTTATTTTCATCGCTGTTTGGTATTACATTGCATGAATATACTATCATTTACTGACCCATTTTATTATTGATGTGTATTAGGGTTGTTGCCAGTTTGGGGCTATTGTGAAAAAAGCTGCTATGGATTCTTGAACATGTCTTTTGATGGACATGAACCCTCATTTTTCTTGAGTGCATATTCAGAAGTGAAATTCCTGGGTCATGGGACGTACATATGTTCAGCTTTGCTAGATATTGTCAAATAGTTCTGTAATGTGGTTGCATCAGTTCACCCTCCCATCAGCAAGATGTGAGAGTTTCAGTTATTCCTTATTCCTTATCCTATTCTAGCCTTAAGGACAATAGGTATTGTAATTCCTTCAAATTTTAGCCATTCTGGTAGAGATTCTCCACTTTCAAGTAAGACTAACTGGGCTATTATCTGGCAAGAAGAAGCTATGCCCATGCTCTCAGAACCTCTTAGAGAGCTTGGCATGGTTTTGCCATGCTAGATACACAGGGTTTTGATGTAGACTTATTTTATTGACTACTTATTAGAGTATTCTTGGTTCTTTGGAAGCAGACCTCTAGAAGTAACAGATTTACAATTCCAAAGGCCCTTAGAAAAGCCACTGGAAAGTATTTCTGGAAACTGAAAGATGAGTCTCTGGCCCAAATTGTAGTGGGATGAAGGGGGAAATGGTCACCTCAGGGGTCAGAGAAGGAGTCATCTTCAGGGAATGGACCCTGTATTTTATTACTGAGAAAAACTGTCCACTTTTACTTAAATATGTATAACTTCTTCTCAATGGCAATTAAAGGATTAATAATTTAATTATGAAAGAGCTTGGACTTTGTTAGATCAGAGAAACAGATGTTTACATCCATGAGGTTCCACTGTTTTGAGCTTTTACTTATGAAAGAGGAAAGATAGGGAAACCATTAATAATTATAACTAAGTAGCTTCCCTGCTTTATTCTACTCCTAGGCCCATGAGCAGGAAATATGTTTATTTAATCTATTAATGTGTAAATCAGGATTTGAAGTCACGAAATATAGATCCAGAACCTCCTTTAATCCTTTCCCTGATCTAGTGTTACTATATAAAACTGCCTTGATTTGACTGTAAGGCTCTATTTCCAAGGTATCAAAATAATTAAAAATTAACAAGTGTTTATTCATTGCTTTCCCTGCTTGGTAAGGGGCTAGGGGTCCTTGCATCTATTATCATAGTCATGCTTCACACTGAGTACCTTGTTTATGTTCTTTTCATCCCTGTGTAGCTGAGAGATTATATGTTATTAACACTGCTTTAAAGATAGAATTACAGAGGCAAAGAGGCAAAGTGACCTGCTTTTATATGTTTTGTAATGATTTCAAGTTCAAAGTGTTTATTCTTCTCCTTAACTTTTAGATTCAATTGTCAAATCCCATCCGATTTCTCCTGGATCAAATCTTCTGTTTCCCCCAGCTGCTACCCCATTCAGGCAGTAATATAGCCATGAAACTAGTTTCTCAAATAAATCTACACAGTATCATCAGATCCATATTGATAAAGGACCTTTTTCATTATGTCCCTCTCTCATGTCAAGCTGTTCAATGGCTCTCCAAAGCTTGTAGGAAAAATTCTAAATTTAGTACCTTATTGATGAAAGTGGACCTCAGTTTTACACTAACATACTTTTCCAAATACTTCGACACACAAATCCTCCATTTCTAATAATTTGGACTACTCACTGACCATCAAATAAAATTCTTATCTTACACATTCCCATCTCACACATTTGATCACAATCCTGTCAACTTGAGTGCCTTTTTTTTTTTTTTTGCCTATTCAAATGTTGTCAGTCCTTCAGTGATGGAGTTATATCCATCTACTGACTTAAGGGTTTTATTATAAGCCCCAAGGGAGGTATTTTCTCCCTTCTGTGAAGTCTTGTGGCATTTCACAGTTGTATTAAACAGACAATGTATTATTTATAGAGTAACAACAGAATGAAGGGTGGTATGGTAGATTTGAAAATATATACTTCTTGATCAGAAAGAGCTCAAAATGTGAAAGGATGATATAAATGGAAAATTTAATTAGAAAATTAAAGATATATTAGTAACATGTTTGAGCACGTGCTATACAGCAGGCCATACACCTAAATTTTCACATTTATATCTATATAAATGTGTACATTTATATCTATAACTAGGCACTATTATTATCCTCTATTTACAGATGAGGAATCTGAGGGTTAGAGATGTTATAGGACTTAGACAAGGTCATCCACCTAATAAGAAGAGAGGTAGGATTTCAATAGCCCATATTCCTATCATTAGGCTGTAGTGCACTTAAGATGTGTTCTCAAAAAAAAAAAAAAAGACGTGTTCTCAAGGAGGAAGAAAGTGAGATTGGGGAAAGTGACCCATTGAAAGACTAATAAAAAATGAATTCAAAGAAGCAGGGGTGGGCAAGAATTAACAATGGAGAGATAAAAAGATGGAGTGACTCATGGGCCAATAAAGTGGAGCTTAGGATTCTGGAGCTGGTTCTGTCAACATCAGTCTTCCAGCGTCTTCCTTTTAGAAGCAGATCTGTTATAGATTCTTCAATGGCTCAAATTCAGTCAATAGTTTGCAGCTTTCAAGTTGTAGATATGCCATCTTACTGCTTTGTCAATAGTTGAGTAGACTTTAAGGACTAACTCGTACCTACCAAATATCTAAGAGATTCATGGATAATCCAGATAACAGTATATTTGTGTATAATGAACTATTTATAATACATTCAACTCATAACTGTCATCACAGAACACTCATAATGGATTATGTCCTACCGTTGGGTTCTCTTTACATTTAGAATAAAAACCAAAATCCTTGTGTTGGCCTCAAAGACCTACATGGGCTAACCCCTGTTGAACTTTCCAGACTTGTCTTGTGCTCCTCTCTCCCTTACTCATGACACTCTAGCTATAACCATCTTCTTCCAGTTCTTTGAAGAAGCCAAGCCCTTATTCTCCTCAGGGCCAAACCTGTATACTATTCCCTCTAGCTGAAATACTCTTATCCTCCATTTTTCACTTAATTATATGAGAATCAGAAATTAAATACCTTAATTTCTTTTCCTGATTTTAGTTAAAGAAATGTAATTTTTATAATTATATTTAATGAAAAGCCTTGAGGGGAGCTAATCTTATTAGCATAAGCACTTTGAGAATTAATTCAAATTGTCGTGATGACTGTACAAGTCTCAGGAAGATATCAAAGAGAAGTCAGAGGACATTTACATTCCAGTGACCATGTAAAACGGCACTGTTGGAAAGTAGCCAGTAGGGGCATAAATTTTTAAAAATAAAGATATGTGCTATGTCCTTTGTTAATGGGATAAGATCTTCAGAGATATGTTCTATGACAAGGCTTATAAATACAAAATGTCTAGGGTAGCCACTTATGCTCATAAAACTATGTTATAGAAACTTGTAGTTCACTAAAGAGACAAAATATTTTTGTAATAAATTACGGAATGGGCTCACTTAAGCAATAAATGAACTTACCAGCCCTAAAGCTCGGCCTACAGCTGTAGGAGAATTAGCATCACCTCTGACAAATCTGACCCAAATCCACTGAAAACGCACCACTTCAACCTCCCCAATTATTCTTATCAGTCAGGACTCAGTTTTACGATCACCTTCTCTGAGAGGCTTGCTCTGGGCACTGTATTTAAAGCAGCACTGCTCAAATTTTAGAAAATCACTTGATAAAACTACAGAGGCCCAGGGCCTCCCTACTTCAATAAATCAGGGCCTCTGTATTCTGTATTAGCTCTACAGGTCATTCTCATATTCACCAAAGCTTGAGAACTACTGATTCAAATGTGTATGCATCCTTTCATACCTTTTTTCTCTATTAGAGCATCCCATTTGTTTCCTTTAGCTCTCTTGCAATGTCTGATTACACATGGTTGGTTGCCTGTGTCTCCTGCTAGACTGTGGTCAGGGACCATGGCCTTCTTGTCAATTACTGTATCTCCAGTACCCAACACAGTGTGTGGTACAAAGCTGGCACTCAAAACAATAGATGGCTTGCTATGCACAGGATAAATAAAAAAATTTTTTCAATGTGGATTTTATCCACAGTTAGTTCAGCCAAGACTTGCTTTATAGAAGTGAGTCATAAACTTATTTTCCACCAGAATCTTTTTAGGGATGCTACTAATTACAGATAAAATCAGAGTACAGGCAACTGCTGTGATTTAATCAGGAATAAGCGTTCGAGAGTTCTTCCCACATGACTCCCTTGGATCCCTGAGAGCAGTATAGGACCTTGCTTCACAATGGTTGGTCTCTGGACCAGCAGTATCAATTGATGGTACAAAAGGAATGGTGGGTAAAACTGCTGACAGCTTAGCACAAATCAAAGCAGTAGAACCAAAAGTCATATTATTCTTCACTAGCACATTCAGGCAGTATTCTTAAAAGCCAGATTCATTTATGAATATCCTTGATGAAGCAGTAAATATCATTAATATTAAATTTCAACCCTTGAATACACATGTCTTTAATATTCTGTGTAATGACTGAGACATGAACATTGCAAAATATTATAATCGTCTTGAAGAAAAGCACCTGTGCAATTCCTTGAGTTGTGTGTTGAACTAGCTGCCTTTTGCATGGTACACCAGTTTTAATTGGGAAAAAAAAACCCAGCAACTGACAAACTATGGTCATTAGGTCTTGGGTATTTGGCAGATATCTTGAAAATGAATGAGGTAAACCTGTCACTTCAAGGAAACAAACTGAAAGTATTTATTGCCAAAGATAAAATTTGAGCTTCCAAGAGAAAATTAGATTTGTGTGTAAATCTTGTGTCTGTTTTGCAATACTTAAAGCTTTTTGTAATGAGTGAGGGGGTTATCTTAGTCAATTTGGACTGCTGTAACAAACCACTACACACTGGGTAGCTTATAAACAGTAGGAATTTACTTCTAACAATCCTGGAGCTTGGGATGTACAGGATTAAG
The DNA here is from genome assembly GCA_004024625.1 of Mellivora capensis. NCBI lineage: Eukaryota > Metazoa > Chordata > Mammalia > Carnivora > Mustelidae > Mellivora > Mellivora capensis. Next base: position 4,671 of record PISX010001141.1, on the reverse strand, counting down.
GTGCTGGACGATTCAATGTGTGGTGAGGGCCCACTGCCCAGTTCATAGACGGCTGACTTCTAGCTGTGCCCTAATGGTAGAAAAGGCGAGGGAGCTCTGTGGGGTCTCTTTATATAAAAAAAAAAAGACACTAATTCCATTCATGAATGGAGAACCCTCATGATTGAAACACCTCCCAAAGGCCCCATCATAATCTTAGGGGTTAGGATTTCAATATATGAAGTTTGAGGGGACACATTCAGACCATAGCAGTGGTGGTATTAACAAATGTGATATTTAAAATTTTATGTAATGTAATATGCCATCATCATTTGGGAAGATCTGCATAATTCAGTGAACTAATATTTTCCAAATGACCAATGCAGAATCACACATGGATAAAAACCTATTCAAAGTGCAATATAGGCATGAAGCTTAATGTAACAGTGTAGACAAGTTCATTAATGTGGTTTCAGATTCCAAATTGCAATTAATCTTCATGGAGTTATCACTTGAGGTGTTTCAGTGTAGCATCAAAGAATATCCATGATTATTTGAAAATGCTATTAAAATAGCCCTCCCTTTTCAACTGCTTATCTGTGTGAGGCTAGATGTTCCTCCTATACTTCAAACCAACATAGCACCACTAATGGAATGCAGAAGCAGATATGAGAATTCAGCTGTCTTCTATTAAGGTGGGCATCAAAGACATGTGCAGAAGTATAACATAGAGTCAGCCAATCTATTCATTAACTTTTTTGGGGAAAACATAGTAATTTTTTTAAATAAAAATATATTATTTCTGTTAACCTGTAATGGGTTTACTATTGTTATTTTTAAATGAATCGATAAATAATTATTTCTCAACTTTCTGTTTTAATTTCTACTGTATATATGAGATACATATTATCCCACATAAACAAAAGCTCTTTGAGATGTTCATAATTTATGAGAGTGTAAAGAGTTTTGAGACCAAAATATTCAAGAACTGCTGCCTCAACAGTTTGAAAACTTCTTTCTTTGAGGAGTTCTAGCCTCAGAGATAGATAAATCCTGAAGAGTTCTTCCTAATCCCTTTCTCCTTTTATCAACAAGACCCCAAGTCCAACAATTGCCAAAGGCCTTTAGTTTATTTCACACAAACGTACATTCCCATCATGCTTTCCTAAGCAAAGAATTTAGTCACTTTGATTAGATTTTTGAACTTGTTGGCATCAATGATTTGACATGGTAAAGAGCCAGGTCACTCACCAGGGTTAACATATTTACAACCCACCTCCTAGAGAGACATAGCTCAACTGAAACATCATCTGGGTTCTGCCAACTTCAGAAGGCAAGCTCATTCCTTGCATTTTTTTTTTTTTTGGAAACCAACTATTCTACTCAACATATTTCTGATGGTGGAATATAATTTTGTGATGAAGGGCCAAAGACAAATATAAAGCATTAGAAATAATAGATCAAATAAAAAGGGGCTAATATTTATTTAACACTTGCTCTAAGTCAAATACTCTTATATATGTTACTTCATTTAATCCTCCCAACATACAATGAGATGGGCATCATTATTCTCATTTTACAGATAAGAAGAGCAGGGAGATAGCTGTTACATAGCAGAGGAGATATGAAATCCAGGCCTCAGTAGCTCCAAAGACAGATTAATAGAGTATCTGGGTTGTGCCAAATGCTTTATGGTTCTGGGGATAAAAATGGTTATGGTTGCTTATGGAGGTAGGGATAAAAATATTTCAACTAAGTCTTTAGAATCGCCTCAGACCAATGACTCTCAAAGTGTGGTCCTCGGACCAGCAGCATCGGCATTTCTGGGAACTTTTTAAAAACATAAATTCTCAGGTCCCAATCCAGACCTGCTGAATAAGAAGCCTCGGGGGAATTCAAGAAGCAAACACAAAGGGCAGTCTAACTAAACTAAGTCTATAAAGATACTAAAATGTTACAGAAATATACCAGAAATATTGTGCCAGTTAGCTCTACTCTACTGTGGGGAAAGCAAATTGGTGTCCTATTCCATATGGCTAATAAATTCCTTATTAGGAATTTGTGCATGTGGCAGGAAAATATTATTTGCTATGTATAGTGTTCTGCTTCCTTCTAAGAAAGCCTGATCCTGGTAACCAGAGAAGTTTTTGCTTGCTAAGCACAAGCTCTTCACCATTTTCTTTCCTTTTTTTTTTTTAAAGATTTTATTTATTTATTTGACAGACAGAGATCACAAGCAGGCAGAGAGGCAGGCAGAGAGAGAGGGGGAAGCAGGTCCCCACTGAGCAGGGAGTCCAATGTGGGGCTCGATCCCAGGACCCTGAGACCATGACCTGAGCTGAAGGCAGAGGCTCAACCTACTGAGCCACCCAGGCGCCTCTCTTTACCATTTTCTAATGGCTTCTTAACTCCCTGCTCCTCCCTTGATGTCTGAGGTATGATCAGTACAGTATAGACCTCTAAAAAATCTTATTTAGGGATTATCTTAGATCAGATTCCCTACAAGCAGAGCCCAAGATGGGGATTCTTGTGCAAGTAATCTATTGACAAAGCATTCTCAGGAGAAAGGACACAGGTTAAGAAGTAGGGGACGCTAACCAAGGACATATTCTTTTTTTTTTTTTAAAGGACGTATTCTTAAACAGATCCTAACTTCAACCTGATCCTATGCAGAGGTCTGGAACATGATTTTTACCACAGTTGATCCTACCTGGAGGGAAGGGAGCCAAGTCTTTATATACCCCTCTCTCAGTCTCTTATTGACTGTGGGCTACTGGTAGTGGGATGAGGGTGAGAGTCTAATCTCTTGGGCCAAGTGGTTTCTGATAGCTGAGGGTAGCACTTCAGGGCAGCTCTGAGCCATTAGCAGACAACCCTGACAGCAGATGGGGGATGGGCAAACCTAGACAAAAGGGATCTGGATGGGGCACCAACAGTATCTACTACCTCAATATTTTTTGGATCTCTGTTCATATCCCTGGGTATCTATATCCATGCTTGCCTCGGGTATGATTTCTCCTCTCTATCCCTTGGCCTCACAGAACAATAATCTTGGACTAGCCAGCTTTCTGTTCTCCACTCAGTCTATAAGGTAAATCAGCTCAAGTGGCTACATTTGTCGCATCCCAGATAGGTTGCAGAGGGTGTTGAACATAGGCATTATCCCTTCTTATAGAATATATTTCTACCCCAGGAACATTTTGTTCTTATTTCCTATTTTCTGTTTCTGCAAAATGAAAGGATAGTCTGGCTTATTTCTAAACTTCATTCCAATTTAAAAATTCATTTGGCTAATGATTTTGCTCCACAAGGCAGTTGTTATGCTTGCATTCTTCGGGAACAAGCTTTACAAAAGCATTGATTAGAAATTAAGTCTAGTGTCATTGATAGAACTCAGGCATTATTGAAACTGAAAAGATTTCATCCATATCAGGAATTCACTTCCATTTGCTCTGATCAAGATTCTTTTTTTAGGGGTGCCTGGGTGGCTCAGTGGGTTAGGCCGCTGCCTTCGGCTCAGGTCATGATCTCAGAGTCTTGGGATCGAGTCCCGCATCAGGCTCTCTGCTTGGCGGGGAGCCTGCTTCCTCCTCTCTCTCTCTGCCTGCCTCTCTGCCTCCGTGTGATCTCTCTCTGTCAAATAAATAAATAAAATCTTAAAAAAATATATTCTTTTTTTTAAAAAATGTTATTTTTTATTAAGATATAATGTATTATTAGCCCCAGGGGTACAGGTCTGTGAATCACCAGGTTTACACACTTTACAGCACTCACCATAGCACATACCTTCCCCGATGTCCATAACCCAACCACCCTCTCCCGACCCCCTCCCCTCAGCAACCCTCAGTTGGTTTTGTGAGATTAAGAGTCTCTTATGGTTTGTCTCCCTCCTGATCCCATCTTGTTTCATTTATTCTTTTCCTACCCCCAAACCCCCTATATAGCCTCTCAACTTCCTCAAATCAGGGAGATCATATGATAATTGTCTTTCTCTGATTGACTTATTTCACTAAGCATAATACCCTCTAGTTCCATCCACATCGTCGCAAATGGCAAGATTTTGTTTCTTTTGATGGCTGCATAGTATTTCATTGTATATATATACCACTTCTTTATCCATTCATCTGTTGATGGACATCAAGATTCTTTTTTTAAAAAAGATTTTATTTACTTATTTATTTGTCTGAGAGAGAGAGCATGAGTGGGGCAGGTGTCAGAGGGAAAGGGAGAAGCAGACTCCTTGCTAAGCAGGACCCTGGGATCATGACTTGAGCTGAAGGCAGATGTTTAACTGACTGAGCTACCCAGGTGCCCCTCTTTTTTTTTTAATTTGAGTTAACATACAGTGCAATATTGGTTCCTGGTGTAGAATTCAGTGATTCATCACTTACATACACTACCCAGTGCTCCTCACAACGAGTGCCCTCTTTAATACCCATCACCCATCTAGCCCATCCCATATCCATCAACTCTCAGTTTGTTCTCTACCATTAAGAGTCTCTTATGGTTTGTTTCCCTCTCTCCTTTTTTTCTTTTCCCCCTTCCCATATATTCATCTGTTTTCTTTCTTAAATTCCACAAATGAGTGAGATCATATGGTATTTGTCTTTCCCTGACTGACTTATTTCACCTAGCATAATGCACTCTAGTTCCATCCATGTCATTGCAAATAACAAGATTTCATTCTTCCTT
>PISX010001140.1:0-203006 GCA_004024625.1 Mellivora capensis | reverse complement strand
CGGAGGAGCATTCCTCTTTCTTTGTCTTGGCTCTCACCTTTGGGGTTTGCAGGGCCATCCTGGTGGCTCCAGCTGCCCACTCCACCACCCATCCTCTCTCCTTCCCTCTCTGCTCCCTCCCTGTCCCTTGACTCACTCCTCTGCTAGCCCCAGTCTTTGATTCCTTCATCTCACTTTCCAGGACATGATCCCCCAAGGTCTTGACCTCAGCAAGGCCTCAAGGTCCTCCATGCCTGTGGGGGGCGCTGAAGGGCTACTGACGCTCAGGCTGGAGGGAAATCCGACATAGACTCATCCCTGAAGTCCCAAAAAGGGTGCTGATTGCTGCTCTTTCTCTGCCTATTTATTGGTTTCCAAGGGAGCAAATCCTCAGTGGGGATACAAGATACATAAAGTATATATATGTTATTTTTCGTAACTTATGTGGCTTTTAACTTATTGCTTCCCTTCCTGTTTCTGCATAATCAGTGCTGTATTTACTATCTGGGTAGACAATACGTATCCCAGCCACCCCACCTGGCTGGCTGACCATCTTGGGGCAATGCCCCCTTCTCCCTGACGAGGGATGAATAAAGTGCTGAGATTTGTCCATGGGTAAAGCTGTGTGTCTGTTTTTACCTCTCCTGTCCGGACTGGTCAGCCCCTGGTCAAACAGACTGACCACAGAACTTTGGGGATTCTCCAATTATGGGGGAAGGGGTCCAGGGACTTAATTATACCTTCAGACCCATGCAGCTTGGACACAAAAAGGTCTCCGACCTACCCCGCAATCCTATAAGGAGATGTTCCCAGCACTTTCTGACATGTCCAGGCACCGCGGGGCCACCTCAGCAAGCACAGACATGAGGGATCCCCCAGCTGATGGCAGGTTCCTTCTCAAGCACTCTGCCCGACCGTGGGGGTTGGCACAGCCCAGAATCTATTCTGATGGGTACAGGCCTAATCCTGCCAAACCAAATTCTAGATCAACAAACAAGGATCGCGGATCTTCTCCAAACCCAGCCCCACACTAAGACACCTACAACTGTCCCCACCCCTCCACCAAAGGAAGCTCACAGTCAAGTTGAGAGATACGCTATCTACCTAAGATGGCCATCCCAAACTTCCTAACCAAGGGAGAAGTTCAGGAAGGAAAACAGAACTTGTTCAGGAAACCGGATAATCAGCACAGGCCTCCTGGAGGAAGTGGGGCTTTAAGTGAGCCCCAAGAAGAAAGAGCAGGTGTCTCCAAGACAGGAATCTTAGGAGCAAAGGAGGGACTTTGAAGCATTGGTGTCCTGACTCACCGACTCACTGAGACCCCAGACAAACGGAGCCTCACTTTACTCATCCGTCAAATGGAGCACAGACCTTCTCTACTTATCTGATAGGGTGTGTGAGGACCTGATGAGAGTGCTGTGTTCATTCCTATCAGGAACAGCCTGTCTTTCCTTTCCAGCACTCTGAACTATAACAAGTGTAAATGATTATTGGTGATGTTGCTATGGTTATTATAAGCCCAAGTTGTAGATTAAAGACAACCCATTGGGGCGCCTGGGTGGCTCAGTGGGTTGGGCCTCTGCCTTCGGCTCAGGTCATGATCCCAGAGTCCTGGGATCGAGCCCCACATCTGCTCAGCAGGGAGCCTGCTTCCCTCTCTTTCTCTCTGCCTGCCTCTCTGCCTACTTGTGATCTCTCTGTCAAATAAATAAATAAAATCTTAAAAAAAATAAAAATAAAAAAATAAAGACATCCCACTAGTTTGGATACCAAATTATAGGCCAGTAGGCCTCTGGCTGGCCCTCTCAGGGCACACACAGCACGGCCAGGCCCCAGGTCTGGAAGTCGCAAGACTTCGGCTCAGAGTTTGTCCATTCTTCTGAGGCCCCAGCAGGATGGGTTCCACTCTCAGAAATGCAGGAGAAGGGACGCCTGGGTGGCTCAGTTGGTTAAGCAGCTGCCTTCGGCTCAGGTCATGATCCCAGCGTCCTGGGATCGAGTCCCACATCAGGCTCCTTGCTCAGCAGGGAGCCTGCTTCTCCCTCTGCCTCTGCCTGCCACTCTGTCTGCCTGTGCTCGCTCTCTCTCGCTGTTTCTCTCTAACAAATAAATAAATAAAATATTTAAAAAAAAAAAAAAGAAAGAAAAAAGAAACGCAGGAGAAACTGATGGAAAAATCCATATTCCCCTCCAGGAGAGGCCTAGAACTGAGACTGACTCCCTACTTACTTTTTTCTGTGACTTCCTTACTTATGGATTTCTTGAATACTAGTCTGAACTTCTGAATCTGAATATGAATTTTGTAGCCAAGAAATACATATTTGTCATTTCCTTTCTTCCATTTTCTTTGAATTTTTTTTAAAGATTTTATTTATTTATTTGAGAGAGCAAGAGCACACAAGCAGGAGGAGGAGCAGAGGGAGAGGGAGAAGCAGAACCCCCACTGAGCAAGAAGCCCGATGTGGGGCTCCATCCTGGGGCCCCAGGAAACCGGGATCATGACCTGAACCGAAGACAGATACTTAACCGACTGAGCCACCCAGGCGCCCCTGAATTTATTATTTATATTATTTTCCAACTTCTTGTGTTGAATGCTTTAATTTTCCATCTTTCTACTTTTTCAATAGAAGATTCTCAGAAGACCATAAATTTCCCTTTAAGAAGCATTTTAGCTGCTTCCTTGTGTAAGCTTCCTCCTTCCTCCCCTTTCCTACTCCTGCCCTCCAGAGTGATTCTTGAACACCCGGCCCAGGACACCACCCCTGCTCTGAGTATAACAAAACGAGGACCTTATCCGGGTTTGGCTCTTTCTTCTCCTTGGTCTCTGGTCCTTCTAACTACCTGTGAGACCAACAGGATAGGTATCATTAGCTGAGGCCCAGAGAGGCCGATCACTGTCACTTTGGTCACCCAGCAGATGAAAGGAAGGATTTGGATTCGGAAGAACCATTTGTTACCTGCAGACTGCCCACCGTAGGACGGATGGTGCAAAGGACCCAACCACAGAGTTGAAGAAGTGGAGACCGCAGGCCCCATCCTCAGATACGAAGGGAGGGGGCGGGGGGGGTGGACACTCACCCAACAGCCGGTGCCCAGCTATAGCCCCCGGGGCTCAGTGTGGGTGGTCAGAGCTCAGGCCCTTGGCCTGGACTAGTAAGTCAGCACCCTGGGGGCTCCAGAAGTCTTCCCCGAAGGGGATCCTGGAGCTAGAGCCCAGGACCAGCCCTGGGTCCTGGTGTGGACTGCAGGACCTCCCCTTCCTGTCCCCTCTCCTGGACTATTTAGGCCTGAGGAAGAACAACTAGAGGAGAGGTGGTCCCAATATCTGGGAAGTTCCAGAGCTGATGCGGGTGGGGGAGGGCACCCACACAGAAACAGAGAGACAGAAACAGAGAGATACCTGGGCAGAGCCAAGACCTCTGTCCTGGGGTCTGCAGAGCAGGGAAGGGGGAAGGGACAGTGGTCAATTAGGGCTTGGTGAGGGGAAGGAAGCAGCTTGAAAGGAGGGGATGTTATGACTAGCAAGGAATAAGGAGGGGAAATGGCCTGGCGGAGAGAAGTGGAACAGATTTGCTCAGCCTCCACCCGAGGCAGAGAGCAAACTACGGTTTACCAGACGATGGAAGCACGGGTCATAATGTGGGGTAACCCCCGAAGTCCCCCCGAAAGATAAGCCAACTGTGTCTTCAGCTGTGCGTCCCCTTGTCTAGCAGGGTGCCAAGCACGCCATCAGGGCTTAGGGAGTGCCGGACGAATGACTGAAGCATGAATGGCAGGTGATCGCAGCAGACACACCCACCACAGAGGACTTCTTGAGCACCTACTGCGTGCTGCGCCCTGCGCTAGGCCCAGCAGGGGGGGAGAAGAGAATAAAGGGTCTAGAAGGAGTCCTTGCCCTCAAGGGGCTTCTGGCTTCTGGCCAGGATCTGGCTCCTAGTCTCCTCTGTTGTTGTGCCCAAGTCCCCTCTGTTGTGGTTGGCCATGTGCTCTCTGCCAGACCTTGGGCAGGTCACTGTCCCCTTTCTGGATCTGTTTCTCCATCTGTAAAATAAAGGAGTTGGCTGGGTGCCCATGCAGGTCCCTTGGATGTCCATACCTTGACTCCCACCCATCCCTTCCCTACTCGCCTTGATACTGTGGGCATTTCACCGCCCTACAGAGGCAGCAGTCAGAGTAACTGACACATGACCTGAAGAGCAAGCTCTGCTTCTAGCTGCGTGGTCTTGGACAACTCTGGGAGATGGACCTTCTGTCTCCTAGGTCTGTTGCACAGCTTTAAAGAGTGATGAAGGATGCGAGCATTTAGCACAGAGCCTGGCACATGCTCCGTGCTTTACAACATCAGTAATAGCAAACATGCTAATTACGAAACTCTTCCCCCTTATCGCTAGGGGAGTCGGCCTCCACCCACTACCTGGCCCAGGTGGTAGTAGGGAGCAGCTAGGGGAGGGTCCACACCACCTGCCCAGCCTCACCCGCACCTTCCCCCCTCTAGGAGAGACCTCCAGGCTCAAAGCTCTGTTGGGGCGGGGGTGGGGGGATAAGGATTAGAGAGGGAAGGGAGGGGGCCCTTCCTTCCAGTTCCCTGCAGGCGCTGACAGCCCACGTTCCACTGGGGAAAGGTCAAGCCCCGTCCCCCGCCCCCCCACCCCGCGCCCGCCGGCGCGCCCAGCGGCAACCACTGCCCTCTTCCGGCCGCGGCGAGACCAGCACTTCTCCGACCCCGAGCCTGCTGGGGCTTCCTCTCGCTTAGGGAGGGAGGAGGCGGGGAAGAAGGGAGATGGGGCTGCGCTTCCCAGCCTTCAAACTGGAGCTCAGATCCCCACACACTTAGCTCAAATCTCGGGCCTAAGACCTCAGAGGCTCCTGGGGCTGGGCCCCTCGAAGCCATCTCTCCGCCCAGCCGGCAGGGGCAGGGGCAGCACCCTGTACTGGGTGGGCTGCCCCAGCCCACCAGCCCCAGAGAGCCGGTGCCCACCAGAAAAGTCACTCCCTCAGCTCTGGCTCCTCTCAGGTGTCAGCTCAGAGTTCACCAGACTCACCCACCAAAAATAGCCCCCTACCACCTCCACATTACTTTTTTTATTTTATTTTATTTTATTTTTGCTTTACTATTACCCCATCTGTGTTCTTCGAGGCACCGGGCACAATCTGCTTTTCTAGAGTTTTCCTTCTCTGGTCTATCAGTTGGTATCCAGTCATTTCACACAGAGGGGATTCGATGCAAGTAGCTGATAGAGTGGGTACGGGAAACATAAAGAAGGAGGCGGGTGGCAGGGGTGGGTTGCTAAGGAAACACAGGAGGCAGTACCTCCTCCAGAGCCAAAGCAGGTGGGCTTACCTACACCCAGGAGCTCAGACGAGGGCCCCAAGGAGCTGGTTCTTGGACACGGGGGCAGGGGATTTGGGCGGAGTGTCTTCCTTCTACTGAACAGTTGAGACTTAAAGCCTGGCTAACTGCTCTTACAAGATGGCTACAGCCCCCTGGGCTTCCAGAAGGCGGCCAGCACCTATGCCCCAGGTGGAGAATGTGTAACACATGTAAATCCTCTGCTGGAACCCCTCTGTCCAGAAATGACAAACATCCCCCCAAAATAAACAAGTGGGACCACATCAAACTAAAAAGTTTCTGCACAACACAGGAGACTGTCCACAAAATGAAAAGGCAACCCATGGGATGGGAGAAAAAATTTGCAAAGTATGTATCTGATAAGGGGCTAATCCAAAATATATCGAGAATTCATATAACTCCGTTGCAAAAAAAAAAAAACAAGCCAATTTTTTAAATGGGCAGAGGTGGTCAACAGATACATGAAAAGTGTCCAACATCACTCAGCATCAGGGAAGTTCAAATTGAAACCACAATGAGATGCTACCACACACCCGTCAGAATGGCTAGTAACAAAACTACAGGAAATCGCAAGTGTTAGCAAGGACAGAAGGAAAGGGAACCCTCGTGAACTGCTGGTGGGAATATGAATTGGTGTAGGCACTATGGAAAGTATGGAGGTTCCTCCAAAAACCAAGAATAGAGCTTCCATATGATCCAACAATTCCACTTCTGGGAATAGATCCAAAGGAAACAAAACCACAACCTCAAAGAGATCTCTGGACCCTTGTCTTCATGGCAGCATTATTCACAATAGCCAAGATACAGAAATATCCCAAGTATCCATCTATGGATGAATGCATAAGGAAAGTGTGATGTACTGTACATATACGATGGAATACTATTCAGCCACAAGAAGAAGGAAATCCTGCCATTTGTGAACACAGATGGACTTTGAGAGCATTATGCTAAGTGAAATGTCAGACAGAAAGACAAATACTGTATGATCTCAATTATGTGGGGAATCCAAGCAAACAAATTCATAAAAGTAGGAGAACAGAGGCGCCTGGGTGGCTCAGTGGGTTAAAGCCTCTGCCTTCGGCTCAGGTCATGATCCCAGGGTCCTGGGGTCGAGCCTGCATCGGGCTCTCTGCTCAGCGGGAAGCCTGCTTCCTCCTCTCTCTCTCTGCCTGCCTCTTTGTCTACTTGTGATCTCTTTCTGTCAAATAAATAAATAAAATCCTAAAAAAAAAAAATTTTTAATAAATAATAAAAATAAAAGAGACAGTTGGCCTGCTGGCAATAATGAATTCTCCCAGGGAAACATAAAGGAGGCAGGTGCACAGGGAGTGCAGGGGGTGGGGGTGCTTAATCAGGAGGGCAGGGAAAGCCTCACCAAGAAGACATTTCATCAAAACCCAGGAGGAAGTGAAGAAGCAAGCCATGTGGATGCCCAGGGAGAGCATTCCAGCAGAGGGAACAGCAAGGGCAAAGGCCCTGAGGCGTGTTTGAGGACCTGCAAGGAGGCCAGCTTGGGGGCAGTGGAGGGAGAGGAGAGAGCGGGAGGAGATTGGCCAGACCCGGGACCAGACTGTGCCAGGCCCTGTGAGCCATCTTTGGACTCCAGCTGGGACTAAGTGAGGACAGGGTCTGGAGTGGACGGTGGCTGGATCTGACTCTGTGCTAAGAGGTCGAGGGTTGAAACAGAACAGTAAGATCTGGGATTTTCCCAGCCCTGCATGTGACAAGAAATAAAAGAGAGAAAGGCCCATCTCTGCCAGTCTTTAATTCATAATTCATGATTTCCATTTTAAAGCATCAAGACAGCAGCCCGCGGAGGGGGGGGTTGACTAGTTTTCATTTCAACAAACCTTAGGACACCTCCCTGCCATCAGAATGTTAGCTCCTTGAGACAGGGGCCAGCCTTTGTAACTTGCTCATCGCTGTACCCCCAGTGCTTCACAAAAGGCCTGGAACTTAGCAGATGCTCATTATTTGCTGAAGAGGGTGAGGACATCCCTGTGAGAGCCTGCTCAGGCAACTTGTCATAACCTCCACGGCCACGTCGTCTAGCACACATCGCCCCCATTTCAGGAGAGGTTGAGTGACTTGCCTCAAGTCACCCCGGGGGACAGAGCTGGCACCTGACCCAGGCCTGTCTGACTCCAGGGCCATGCCGGAAGTCTCCAGCCGGGCGGGGAAGGGGTTGTCCCCGTGGCTGTCCCTCAAAGGGCCTGTGAATCTGTTGGTGGAAGAATTGAGTCTGTCCCTCTAGGGAGGGGATGTAGATCTGTCCCTCTAGGAATCTGCCCCAAGTGGTACTAAGTCCATTCTCCCACCCCTGTCCCCACCCCACCTACAGGTGAGTCTGTACCTATGGTTCAGTCTCTCCTGGCCCACAGCTCCCCGCAATCCGCAGGCCTCGAGCGCCCCCTGCTGACCACTGCTCTGCCTGCACCTCTATGCCCACAGGCAGAGAGAGCTAGTGCCAAGGGGCCGTTCACTGGGCTAGAATTTAGCTTCAGCCCTTCTCCCCCACACCCGTGAACTACAGAGGAGTCCCTTCTTGGGTTCCCTCACCTCTCCATTCCCTTGGAGGTTGAGGGGAGATTACCTGGCACCCACAGATAGAGGGACAAGACACAACCAAGTCCTCCAATCCCTGGGACACCCCTGTGGTCTCCCTGGAGCATTTCCCTAGGCAGCAGGGAGCTGAGCCTTGAGAAAAGTGGGTAGAGGAAGGGGACACGATCAGGGCGCCCTGTGCCACTCATCTGCTTAGGGGCTAAAGGAAACCCAGACCAGCCCCAGCCTTAATCCCTCTCATTCTAGGCACCTTCCTCTTATTCAACCCTGTTCCTACCAACCCTATTTCCCCAAAATCCCCTTCCTTCAAATCCTCAGAAGTCCCAGTGCCACCCACAAGGTGGTCACATCCTGCTGGGGCCTTGTGCCAAGGCAGGAGCCCATGAAGGGGACAAAAGGTAGGTGAGCTGGCGAGTGAGGGCAGCCTGCAGAGAGGACCACATAGGCATGGCACAGGGCTGTGTGCAGACGTGCACAAGTGGGCACACAGAGATGCACATGCACTCGGCACACGCATGTGCTTGCGCATGAGAGCGCACATCCACGGCTAATGTATGTCCCGTGCTCACACATGGGCATGATGTGCACACGCCAGGTGTGGACACAGGTGTGCACATATAAGCCAGTGTCCTTGGACACAGACCAGTGCAGGACACAGCACCCATCCCAGGCACGCCCCCCACAGATGCTCCCAGGCACACACAGCTACACGCATCTAGGGCAAGACTACACTCTGGAGTCAGACAGACCTCAGTGTGAGTCCTGGCTTGGCTGTACCACTCTGTGCCCTGGGGAGTGTGTGACTTTTCAGAGCCTCCATTTTCCTCTCTATAAAAGTGGGTAAGAGGGGTGCTTGTCGGGGTGTAGTGATTAAAGGAGCTAATGAATGGATCCAACCCATACATGGTGAGCGCCCGGGAAGTGTCAGCAGGCCCAACCCCCACCTCGGGCCTGCGCATGGCATCAAGGGCTCCCATCTGCAATGTGTGGTGATGGGTCCCCTGAGCCCAGAGGCCCCCTGGCACGGGCACACACACAGAGGCTGTCTGTGTGTCTCTGCTGTTTACACAGGCTGCTTAGCGACGAGGCGGGTTGAAGAGCCCTCCCACCCCAGCCTGCTGGGACAGGGCCTGGCCAGGATTCCTGCATTCCTGCTGCCTTCCCTCTTGCTCTTGGCCACAGACACTGGTACAAAATGGAGGACTCAGGGACCCACTCACCCTCCAAGCCATCAGAGGCTTTGCCCCGCCCACCGCAAGTTGGGGCTGCTTCAGGGGGCCTTCCCTGAGACTGGGAAAACCTGAGGGTCCTCCTGGGGGTTCTCCAGCCTGCCTGACAGCCCTCTCCCCAGCTCCATCGCTCCACAAGCATGAGGCTGCTGAGACCATGCCTCAAACAGGTGAAAGGTAGGAGGCCCTCGGGTCCACCATGCCCTGTCCCACACGTGCTATCCCCATGGCCTCCTGAAAAAAGGATGCCAGTCAATATCTTCACGACCACCTCTTCCTAGGACCCAAGTCTCCTCAAAAAACTCTGCCAGGCCAGGCTAGCCCACTGCCCATGGCCACCCCAGTGCCTGGCCCCGGAAGGAGAGGAGCTCCTTGTCTTGTGTCCCAGGCAGAGAACAACCTGGGCTGACAAGCTAATTCTGAAGAACGTCTCAAGGGATCAGGGACAGCCACAAGGCAGGCCAGCCCTTAAAAGTATGTCATTCAGTCACCAAGCCCCCAACCCATCAGGCCCCAAAGGATTGATCTAGGACCCTTGCCCTTGCCCATTCTCACCCCCAGGCAGACGGGGAGCACCTAGCAGGAACTCCTGCCATGTTCAGCAGACAATGAGAGCCACTTTCTTTTGTCCTCTGGAAAATACACTGTCCCAAACGTAGGCTGTGCAACCCACATAGGCCCTTCCCTTCCAGGTCCCTCCCTCCAAAACAGTTCTGGGGCACCCCGGATGTGGGAGTGTAGAGGGTAGCACAGACATCCCAGGGGTGATATCCCAGCACCATAAACACACCCTACTGCCTCATTTTACAGATGGGGAAACTGAGGTCCAGAGAGAGGAGGGACCTTGCTAGAACCACACAGTGAAAGTGAGCTTTAGGCCAGGAGCTGGGCCTCCTGACCCCTCCCCACCCCTTTGGAGACAACCAGGGTTCCAGCAAATCTCTCTTGAGTTTTGCTCCATATGCTGGGCCTGTCCAGCTGGTGGGGTAGAAAGGTAATGAGGGGACACACACCCCAAAATCACTGGGTATTCTGTTCGGAGGAGGAGCAGACTGCAAGGAGAAACTTCTTTCTTCCCTGGGCCCAGCCTTAGAGCTGACAGGGTTCACACTTCCCAGACTTGGGTCCTAGGAAGAGGTGGTCGTGAAGATATTGACTGGCATCCTTTTTTCAGGAGGCCATGGGGATAGCACGTGTGGGACAGGGCACGGTGGACCCGAGGGCCTCCTACCTTTCACCTGTTTGAGGCACGGTCTCAGCAGGTGCCAGGGTCCCTTCTGAAACGTCCAGGGCCTGGAATATGGCCCTGGTCATATGAGCAGGTCATTGGTGGGACCACAGACATACCTGAGTTTGGGAAGGAGGAACCTGAACATATTCTAAGATCCATGCCCTCCCCACCACTGTGGTTTTGCAGTTTTAAAACAATCCCAAAAAGTATGGAGGAGAGAGAATGAGAAAAGAGCCTCTGTATACCTGTCTGTCAAGTGGAAATGGGGTCTGTACTCTCCGTGTACCCCACCCCACTGCACCCCATGCTGCCAGAGCCTGCCTCTCTGGTCTGAGGCTCTCCTTCCAAGATCCTCTGGTCTGAGCTTCCCACTCCTCTGTCTTAGCCCTGAAGGCCAAGACGAGGGTCAGCAGGAGTTGAGGGGCTGAGCCACTGTCCAGCGAGCCCTGCTTCCATTCAGAGACACAAGACGGAAGAGACCAGGTCCAGCCTATAACCAGAACAGGCCAAAGCTCGCACTTCTCTCTCTGCTACCCTGCGCATCCACTCCCAACATGAGGGCCACAGCCAGCTATGGGATAGGATGGCGGGAACGTGAGGACCTATCCAGGGGAGCTGCCCAGTCAAGCTGCCAGTGTGTTGGGGGAGCCAGGTAGGGACCCCCATCCTTTGACACTGTCCATAAACATCTATGGGTCATAGCCTACAACAGTCCTGCAAGATAGGATCCTTGCCCTCTTTTAGCAGGGAAAATGAGACCAGAGCACGGACTTCCACACAGCTCCGGCTCCCTCCAGCAGGACAGGTGGGAGGCCACTGAAGGGGTGCTGGGGACCTGGCCCCGGAGCCACCCACCAACAGGCCAGCTGTGTGTGTCGGGCAGCCGCCCGGGAGGGTCCCCCGGACCCTGAAACTCTGGAACTCAGGGCCCGTGGGTCCCGCAGCCGGGCCAGCGCCTGGGCCCACCCCCACGGCGCCCGGACAGGGGGCTGGGCCAGGTGTGGCGCCACGTCCCGGGGCGGGGCTCGGAAGCCTCTGTTCCCGCAGCGCCGACACCTGGTGTCCGCCCGCCCGCGGGCCGGCGTGCCCGGGCACGGAGGCCGCTCAGGGCCGCCCGGACTGGACGGGACGGGACGCGGGCGGCGCCGCCACATCTGAGCCCCGCCGCATTCCGGGGCGCCCCGCCGCATTCCGGGGCGCCCCGCCGCGGGCAGGGAGAGGAGGAGCGTTCCAAAGCCTGTCGGGCACCGCCTCCTGCTGGCCGCCGCGGGCTACTGCAGGTCCCGGAGAAGGTGGCCTTGAGCCGTGGGTAGGGACGCCTTCCATGGTCCCACCATCGCCAGCACTTCCTGCTTGTGCCTGGGGCGGAGAGTTCTTCAGAAGGACAAAGCCAGAGCCTTGCAGAGGCTTGCTAAGGTTCTGAACCAGCCCCCCACACGCACACCCAACACCCCGAAGACCACACTAGCCACAGCCTCTGCACACAGCCAGGCGGCAGAAGTGGCCTCCAGTTTCTGGACTCCCTTGTCTCTGAAGGGGGCAGACCTGGAGCCTCCTCTCCCCAACTCTGAACGGCTCAGGCACCTTCCAGAGACCCCCTGTCATGCTACCCTTGACAACCTATACTCCTGCCCCCAACTCCTGTCCTTAACCCTGCTGGGCTTCCCCCACCCGCCATGACCCCCAGTCCTTGCCTGACCACGCGAAGACCCCTCAGTGCACCCACAGCAAAATGCGGAAACAGCAAACACTGTTCCTCCTGCTTTATAAGTACTCACACGTTTAGCAAGTCTGCTCAGAACCAAGCCTGCATGGTCCCTGCCGCACTCTCACACACACACACACACACTACATGTGCCTGTGGCAAGTCCACGGTCCTGGGTGGGCTGCCTGTGGACTTCCTGTCCTGCTCCCTCCCCCCACCAGGGGCCCCATGCTTCAGAACATTGTCTTTCCTCAGCCAGCACGCCTTTCCCCGCCACTGTCCCCACTAGTCAGGCAGCACTGGGCAACAGGTGCTGGGGAAGGAACAAGGACTCTCGTTCCAGCTGCTGTGGGTGCTGGGTGGCCCAGGGGCCACGCGTGACTCTCTCTAACCCCCGGTTCCTGAGTCACTTGGAAGAGGCCATTTCTACAGCCTTACTTATCTGGGGGTCAGGGTGGCCCTAGGCTTGATGACTTCCCAACGTGCTCTTGCTCCTGCAGTCATGTGCTTTGTATACAGTAAATGCTCACTAAATCCATGAACTTACAGTTGTTCTGTGACTCACAGCAGCCTGTGACCCTGCTCTCAGCCCTGCACTGAGCCCAGGGAACTGGGAGGAACTGTGCCTTCTGCCTTCCAGGCCCTGGCCTTCCTGGCTTCTAGAACTTCCTGATGGATCCAGATCTAGTCCCAGAGAAGTCAGCGGGGAGGGAGTGATGACCTGTGAACAGGCCTGGCAGTTTCCTCCTCCATCTAACCCCCAAAAGGGTTAGCACCTAGCACCAGCCTCCAGGCCAGGAGAGAGAGCTAGCCCAAGGCCACTCGTGTTCAGATGCCCTCATTAGAGCACTATGAACCAAAGGTCCCTGTGGAAAGCACCTACAGGGTCTACCCTGGAGCCTCCCATTTGGAAAGTCTGGGAGAGTCCATGGATCGTGGTTTTCAGCATGTGCTGGAAAAACTGCCCTTCATAAGCCCGTTACACTTACTGAGCACCAACTGGCATCAGGAGCTGCCCAAGGCACTGGGAACACAGGCTAGTTCAGGACACAGAGAAGATGCTGGAAGCCAGCTCAATACAGAGTCAAGGAAAAATCTGGGGCATAGCCAGCACTTCCTGGAGAGGGGAGTGTGTGCAAGGGGTGAAAGTCCAGGACGGGGCCAGCAGGCTGGGGAAAGAGTGTGGAGAAGGGCATTCCCCGTGGGAATTCAGGATGGAGCCTCAGGCTTCCCCTAACCCTGCAGGTGGAAGAGAGAATGAAGATACTTGCAATCCTGACCTCCAGATTACTGTGGCCTGAGCGCTGGGCAGGCAATCTGCCACCTCCAGTGGACATGGCAAGAAGAGAAGGGGTTCAACACACAGCAGGAGAGACTAGAGCCAAACAGGCAGAACTTCCCGCTAGAACTTCTGAATTCCCCAGGGCCTTCGAGAACAGATGCCATCCTGGGGGCTTCAGGAGGGGTCCTTTCTGGACCGGGGGGCCGGGGGCAGGATCCAAGGGCTGCATCACGCAGGGGAGGCTGGGAACAGGAGAGGACACCTCAGCCATTCTCACGTGTTTGGCCTGGTTTTTTCACAAAGAAGTTGCTTCGTCAGCTCCCTGGAAACCCTCAGCACAATCACCGTGCTGGGAGGCTCCTACACCAGGACAGACGGAGGAGAGACCAAGGGCAAGGCTGGGTCCCTGGCCCCCACCCTGTCCTCTCCCAGTGGAGCCATGTAGGTGCACCCACCAGGTGGAACCCCGTGACCCTCAGGTCCAGGCCTGGCCAGACAAGGAGAGATAAGGGAGAGAGCACACAGCCTCCACCCGCCCCTCCCCGCCCGCCCCGGGGGAAAAAAGGTGGTACTGGTAGTCAGGAGCCCTGGGCTCTAGTCCCAGCTCCAGGCCTCAGTTGCCCAAGGCCCACAGTGAGAGGTTGAATTAGATAATAGCCAAGGATATTCCCAGCTCCAAGATTTCTAGGACCAACAGGAGGACACCCTCCCTTCCTTCACTGTGCCCACAAGGGGTCCGGGCCAAAGCATGGGCTGCCTCCAGGCCCAGATCTGTCCCGGCCATGCTGTTAAACCTCTCTGTTAAACTCAGCGCTGCTTAGAGCCAAATCCAAATCATGCTTGTAACGCCTTCTAGAAATTTCGAGTCAGGGATTTTCTCTCCAGGGTAAAATTCCAAAATGGCACATCTGGCGCTCACAGGACACCCATCACAGGTCAGCCATCACAGGGCCATGCAAAATCCAGTGCACCCAAGGTCTGGGGAGGGCACGGCTGTGTGTGAGTGGGGTTTTCGGTGGGGAGGCTCTAGGGGAGAGCTGGAGAGCTGGGGACAGGTATTCCGGGCAGGGAGGCAGGTCTGTGGAGAGAGCACCTGCATCCTCAGGCTCTCTCCACCAGGCCCCACTGCTGGCAGGTCAGCAAGCTGAGGGAAGCCAACCCACCTGGAGAACTGACCAGAACTATCCTGGAGCCTCAGCTTTCTTGGAACAGTGAGGGTCGGCCCTTGCCTAGGTAGCCAAACAGTGGCAGGGAAGGAAGGTCCTGGGCTTGGAGAAGGTGGCAGAGACTGTGGCCCAGAGTGGCCGGTGTGGCCCAGTCTTCTTAAGTGCCTGTAAGTGAAGGGACACTCCACAGGGCTTAGGATCCCCAGGAGCTGATTCATAGCCCCTAGCGCCCCCTCCCCCATTGCACAGAAGAGGAAACAGGCTCAGAAAGGAGCAGTCACTAGCCAAGGTCACACATCAGCCTCTTTGAGGCTGGGCTGCCCCTTCTGCCTCCCTGCTCCCAGGTAGGGAGGACCAGGCCTCCCCCATGCCAGATGCCCACCACTCCTGGCCCCCAGAGTCCTGTCTGGTAGCAGGGGCTCCCTGAGCTGAGGGGGTGGGGCAGGAGGATGGCTCCCAGCCAGACCTGGGATACCCACCCCAAGCCTAAGCAGCCCATCTGCAGGGGTGGGGCAGGGAGGCCTGGAGGCAGGGAGGCGCCTGTCCTCTCCACCTGGCGAACCAGGTTTGTTACCTTATAAGGCGCTTTCTCCTCTCCCTCAAAGAGCTCCAGACAGAGAACCAGGTGGGGCTGTGGGTGGAAGGGGTGGGTCCTGCTCTTAGAACTGCACCCTATTGACATCCCAACCCCCCAACCCCCCACCCCCCCGGGAAGTAACCCTCTGGGGGCTGCACCCCCAAGGCAGCCCCTGGTCTCTGTTGGAGAATATCTGCTCACCTACAGGTGGTCTCTGAGGACCGGAGCCCAGTCTGGAGACAGGACCCACGGGTTCTCTGCTTCACCCCTGGGGGAGGGGGCTATCCCTCAACCTGCACTGCTTGCCCCTCACACCTGATTTACAGCCAGCTGGCTGTCCTCCCCCCTCCCATCCACACAGGACAGGCGTGTCCGCGCCTGTGGGCAAGGGCCGGCAGTCCCATAGAAACCAAACTTCCTGTCCTTCCCTGGAAATGGGGAAGGCTGGCTCCCCAAAGAGGGAGCTGGGCCCCAGGGCCCTCTGCCCCTTTCCCAGAAAAAGCAGATGGGCACTGCCCAGGGGTCCAGCGGGGCATGTCTGTCTCCACTCAAAGCTATAGAAGGGCCTAGAACCTAGGCCCGGTGACTGGGAGGGGCTACTTGCTTGCCCTGACCCTGTGGGAGCCCCGCCTAAGGCTGATGGAGAGGTGGTATTGGAGGGGTACTCATGACGAGCTGCCCTGAAGCAGCGGGGAGGCAGGCCATCATCACAGATGCGCCTGGCACAGGGCAGGCACCATGAACACCTGGTGAGGAGGCTTGGGACAGGCTGGCCACTGACTAGCCTCCTTAGCCTCCCACAGTCCCAGCTCCTTCATCTGTAGTGGGAATAATCATTTCCTCCACCTGGAGCTGTTTTCCAGGTCCCCTGGGTTGACAGTCTGTATAGTAGCACATAGTGGCCCGCAAATGTTCTTGATCAGGGAGCTGGGGAAGGGGCAGTGTGCCCCTCGGGGTCTTGGGCTGTGGCTATTGGGGCCAGATCCTATTCCAGCTCCTCCAGGGCTCTAACTGGAGGGAGCTCCAGAGGCACAGGGCCCTTGGTCAGCAAGGAGCCCCTTGGGAAGTGCCCACGGCACCAGTGAGGGAAAGGCCCCAGAGACAGGGCCCCTGCACTGGCTGTATGTGTGTGTGGGTGGGTGTGTTCGTGTGCATGTGCATGTGTGTGTGTGTGTGTGTGTCTCTCTCTCTCTCTCTCTCTGGGAAGCCTCCAAGCCGGCCAGGCCACACCCCAGTGACTCACAGCTGCCTTGCGCACACCCTCCCAGGCCAGGGGGAGAACAAAGCCACCAGCTCAAGACCCTGGCATCCAGCCTGAGTCACACAGGGACACACCCAGCCACCCAGCCAGGTGCCGCTACACCTCCCGAATCAGACCCACCCCCAGGGACCCACAGTGGTGGGGCAGAAGCCTCACCCCGACCACCAGGTCCATGGCCCTGGTCCAGGCGACTAATTCTCAGGAGCCGAGCCTAGGGAAACCCGGGGCTCTCTGGCCCAGACTGGGACCACCAGCCCACTACTAGGCCCCTAACCTCCCACTCAGTCCAGGTGGCAGAGTACAGCCCCCAAGACGCCACAGGCCTGAGGCTCAGGAGGCTGGCTAGGCTCAGGGAGGGCTACAGAGGTCAGGGGAGAGGCCATGGGACCTGCGCAGTCAGGGTTGGGGGCATACTGTGGACATAGCCCTAACCCTGGGCTCCCAAATCTGGCGTGGACATGTGTGGGAACCATGACAAGGTGAGACAGCCCGGCCCCCGGGTAGCACTGTGGTTAAGGCCAAGGGAGGAGCAGGCAGAGCTCTCACCCCACCCCCGGACCTGGAAGGGAGGGTGGTCAGGAGAGGAGCTAGCACTAGGAAGACCCGCAGCCAGCCAGGACTCAAAGACGCCAAGGTCTCTGACCAGCATCCTGGGAGAAAGAGGAGGCAGAAAGGCAGGCAGCCAGCAGAACAGGCTGGCAGCACGTTGCCCCAAACCCAGGCCTGCTTCAGTGTGAAATGGGGCCCCTGCGTCAGCAGCTACCAGGCCTTAGAGGGTTCGGGGCTCAGTGTCAGAATGCTGCTCCCCCAGGCCCTGGCCTGGCTCAGAGGCTACAGGGGGACCTGCCACTATGGGGGCCAGAGGACCTGGTCATGGCTGAGAGTGGCCCACTGAGAAGGGAGAAGACAGACCCAGCAGGGGCACCACAGGGCGGACAACCAGCTCCCCAAGACCCTCAAGAGGTTCTAGCCAACCCTAACATGGCAGCCCGACGCTGACCCCCCTTGGCCTAACCCCAAACTGTGCCTCACGTGGCCTTGTGCCTGCCCAGCCTCACCCCTGAACCCATCTCCGGACCTGACATTTCACTAACCCAAACCAGACTCCCAGATCCAAACCATACCCCAACTCTACCCTAAATCCCAATCTGGGTGCTTTCCCACGGCCAAAGCCTCTCCATCCCAAACCACCGACGTGACCCACACCCACCTTTCAGACCAGATTTTTCTGCCCACAGCTGGGCCTCAGCCCTGCCCCAGCCCAAACCCATAACCTTCCTCCAAACCCTGCTTTCACAGGCCCTCCCTCATCCGAACCCCCAGTCCACATCCCAGTAGCACCCTACACATACCTCTCTCCTCCCCCTAAGCCTCCCCTAAGCTCACCACCAACTCTCTTCTACCCCAGCTGTCCACAGTGCCACCAGCCCATGCACCCCACCCGATGACCAGGGACTTCTGAGGGATCAGAGCTGCCTGCAAAGAGCAGTGTCTCAGATCCCACCTGGCCAGACAGCCAGCTGAGGTGGAAGGGCAGGGGCTGGAGTCAGGACCCCCACCACCACCAGGATCGAGTATCACCCCTCTGCCAGCACCACCAGCCCCTGCAGCTGGCCGGCCCCTGCAAAGACTTGTGTGGGGATCATTCAGGTCCTGGGCCTGCCCCGGCCTGCCTCTCCTGGCGGTGGAGGGTTGGAGGGCAACTCAGAGCAGTCCAGCGCCTACCCAGGTCAGGAAGGCACTGCAGCACAGCCTCAGGCCCCCTGGGGTAGGGTACCAGCACCTCCAGGGTGGGAGAGTCAAACCTAAGCCCCTGGAACTTGTGCCCACATCTCCCGGGGGGGGGACCCGGCCCCTCTCCCAGCACCCCCATTCCCCGCCCATGGTCTGGAGGCCCAGCAGGCTTCCTTCAAGGCCCTCCCTGTGCCCTCTGGGGAAGGGGGAGCAGGGCTGGGTGGTGTAAGCACCCCTCTCCCCCTCCCCCCAGCCCAGGCTACATTCCTGGCAAGCCAGAACTCGCCACTCTGGATAAACAAGCAAGCTCAGCGCCCTCCTCCGCCTGTCCTCCCAGCTTCCACCAGGCGCTCCAGCCTGCTGAGACCTCTCCTTCAGCTCAAGTTGCTGCTACAGGACTCCCCGCGACCCCCGCCGGCCAGGTGCAAGCACCCCCAGACCATCAGGCCTGCCTTCTGTCACCCCTGTCCCCAGCCCTGGACCGGCAGCAGGGAGAATGGAGTAGGTCCTTTCCTTAGCATGCCAGCTGCCCCCAAGAAAGGCCAGCCCATGGAGTGGGAGAGTCAGGAGCTGTGACACCACGTGCCCCCATCCACGGTATAAGGGTGACCCAGAGAGGTCACAACCAATCCCATATCACCCAGTAGAGTTAGGGCCTGGACTCCCTTGCCCCACCTCGGGCCTCAGCCAGTCCAGGCCAGAAGCCTGGATAAGCCAGTGGGGCATCTGGAGGCTGTGGGAGCTAGGGAGAGGCTGGGGACTCAGGGTAATACAGGGCGGGGCCCAGACTGGGGTCCAGGAAGTCCTTCCAGTCATCTAACCCAATTCCTCCCAGTCCAAAAGGAGAAGGAGCTCTCCTTCCTCTCCAACCATCAACACTCTAGCTGAATCCAGGCCCAGGC
Source organism: Mellivora capensis (assembly GCA_004024625.1). NCBI lineage: Eukaryota > Metazoa > Chordata > Mammalia > Carnivora > Mustelidae > Mellivora > Mellivora capensis. The sequence continues at coordinate 184,025 of PISX010001140.1, read as the reverse complement.
GCCTCTGGCCTGGTGACCCCTCTGCCCCACCCCCAGCTGGGGTCCCTGGCTCTGGCCCTGCCCCTCCCCACTCCAGCCCCTGAGATGAGCAGAGGAATCTAGCCCTCCCTGCTCCAGGGGCCCAGGCTGCCCAGTCTTCCCGAAGCTCAGTGCTATCACGGTGCCATGGCCCCCCACCCCAGACACTTCTTGCGATCTGCCACCTATGGAATTCACAGCAGGACTCATCACTAGCAGCCAAGGACCCCCATGATAAGTCAACCCCCTTCCCCAGCAACCTGACCCCCACTGCTCTCCAACCACGCCCTGCCCCAGCGACACAGGGCTCCTGAGGCTCTCCAGGTGGCCCTGCTGATTCAGCCTCTAGGCCCAGCCTCAATTAGAACTCACAGCCCACCCTCCAAAGAACTGAGGTCCTGCCCCAAGCAGACGTGGAGATGGCATCCCCTGGGAAAGGAACAGGAGGGTGACAGAACCAAGGCCAGACTTTCTCCCAAGTCCTAATAATCCTACCATGGGGTCCCCAGGCCCCCCAAAGACAGCCAGGACCGCAAGCCTCCTCCTCTGCAACCGACTAGGCAACTGATGCCCCCTTCCAAGCTCCCCCAACACACACACACATTCCCAGCTGCGTGCACAAACCCAGCACTCACACTCCTACACACCCTCACCCCTGCCCCCACTCCTGGCCTCCCCTGCTGTCAACACCCAGACTAGCCAGACCAGCTGGGCCGCCTCAGACAGAAAGAGAGAGAAAGAGAGAGACTCCAGACACTCCCCGCACCCACTTGGTGCTGGGATGCAGGGATTTCGTGGGGCAGGAGCGCCCCCAACTGACCAGTGTGGGACACGCAGGAGACGGGGACCCGATCCAGGCCTCCGGCTGTAAAGGAGTCCCTTGTGCCCCAGGACCCCCGCCCAAACGCCATTTCTTGACCTTCTAGGGCACCCAAGGCCAAATCAGAGGAGGTGGTCCAGGAACAGAGGAAGGTAAAGAGTTGGCCTGGAAACCACATAAGCACAGACATTCAGGAGAGGAACAGTAGGCCAGAGGCCGATGGGGGTGTCTGGAGCATGGTTTTCAGCCTTGGACTTGGTGATAGATTAGGCCAGCCTAGAGAAGGAAGAGTCAGATATGATTCCCAGGTTCCTGGGACCGGGTGAATAGTGAGACCCAGACTGGAGCCACAGGTGAGAACAGGTGGGAGTGGGGGCAGCTGAAGGGCTTGTCTTGAACCCGTTGGCCTTGAGGGAGCAGAGCAACATCCAGCAGAAACCAGCAGGAGGTGGACGGAAGCTCTGGAGTGCCTGTGGACATGGCAGGGAAGGAGGGATTCCGTTCCAGCACTGTTCCCCTCTCTGGCTTCTGACCCAAACCTTGGGCAAGTCTGTTCTCAAAATGGGCTTGGTGTGGAGAAGCAGCTTCTAAGGGCCCTTCCTACCTTGTACTTGCCGTTCCCCAGGCCTCAGTCCCCTGCAGAGCCCTCCTGAGAACACACTGGGGACACAGATAATGTTGTCTCCCATATACTGAGCACATACTAAGGCTCTGTACTGAGGTGGCCTCCCCAGCCTGTGCGGAAAAGCGACCACTTCCACATCACTGCCCAAATCAGAGGGTTCCTGGGCCCCACCTGTGTGTTGCAGGGCCTCATGCTGTCCCCTGAAAGTCCCCCCAGTTACTTCCAGTCCCAGCCAGGGTCAAGGGTTCACCCCCACACACCCCTACACACACTCAACCTCATCCATTCCTGGGTATTGACAGGGAGGGTAAAGGCCTAGGAGCTGCCTCTCCCCTTCTTTCCCCCTCTTCCTAGCCCCCTCCATCCGTGATGAGGGAAAATGCCCTTCCTATTCGCCTCTGGCCTTCCCATCCCCTCCTGCCTCACTCACTGTCTCAAGAGGGTGCTGGCCCAGCAATAGTTAATCAACATCCCACTTAGAAATACCACCACCAGCAGCACCTGGGGGGCTCAGTTGGTGGAGCGTCTGACTCTGGGTTTCTGCTCAGGTCATGATCTCAGGGTCATGAGATCAAGCCCCAAACTGGGCTCTGCACTCAGCAGGGAATCTACTTGAGATTCTTTCTGAGCTTCTCCCTTTGCTCCTACGCCCCCCACTCCCGAGCTCATGTGCTCACTGGCTCTCAAATGAGTAAATAAGATCTTTAAAAAGAAAAGACAAGGGACGCCTGGGTGGCTCAGTTGGTTGGACGACTGCCTTCGGCTCAGGTCATGATCCCGGAGACCCGGGATCGAGTCCCACATCGGGCTCCCGGCTCCATGGGGAGTCTGCTTCTCCCTCTGACCTTCTCCTCGCTCATGCTCTCTCACTGCCTCTCTCTCAAATAAATAAATAAAATCTTTAAAAAAAAAAAAAGAAAGAAAAGACAAGAAAAGAAAAGAAAAGAAATACAGCCACCGGACAAGGCTGCCCAGAGCAGGTGCCCTCCGCCTGCACACCTCCAGTGCCTGGGAGCTCACTCTCTTTCCAGGAAGCCCATACCATGTGTGGACAGCTCAGACAGTCCACCAGCCCCTCACCCGCCTCTCTGTAAGTCCCCACCTGGAATTCTGCTCTGAAGCCACATGGAACACAGAAGCTTGCTCCTCCGTGAGATGGGAGCAGCTGGGGAGAGAAACACCTGCAACTTGCCAGGCATTTGGGGTGCAGACGCGAGCAGCCAGCTGTGGCCCCTGCCCTCAGAGGGTGTGACAAGTGTCCCTCCACTACACACAGAAAAGGAAAAGAACAGAGCAAATTTTATTTGAGCACGTGCTATGTACCAGACCTTGTTCCAAGCACTTTATGTGAAGTCATTTAATTATCCTAAAAGCCCTCTTATTATCTTCACCTATGCAATTGGCCCCAAGTCCTGCAGACACGATGCTGGGCCAGGATTTGAGTCAAAGGAGCAGGCAGCTGGAATTAGCAACTACCTCTGTAATAAGTGTTGGCCAGAGTTCCACTTCTCGCTTTAAAGGGTTCTTCTCTTCATTATTTCTGAAGGACAGAATTTGCCTGTACTCCCGAGAACTGCCTGTGCGGTGAGAAGGGGCACGGCCCACTGGCCCCATCTAGAGGCAGAAATCTGCATTGCAGCAGGGTGAGTGCAATAGAGAAGGGACCCAGCGCATGAGGCACCCATGAAGACAATTGCACACAAAGGACTTATAACACCAGGGGCCAACTCCCTCCCCCACCATGTGTGTGCCGTTCAGAGCTGTGATTACTGCACACCTGATCTGATTCATACAGCTCCCAATCAGGAGACCACTCCCTGTGGAACTGTCACTAAAACATCATGGTTTCTTCAGGGGTCCCAAGTCCTTTTGAGTATGAACACAGGTGACTAAGAGCTCTGAGAGCTGGGCTCCTGAGTGGCTCAGTCGGTTAAGCATCCACATCCCACTCAGGTCGGGGTCCAACTCCCTGCTCCGCAGGAGTCTGCTTCTCCCTCTGCCTCTCTCTCTATCTCTATCTCTCATGAATAAAGAAAGAAAGAAAAGAAAAAGAAGAAAATTAAAAATGAAACAAATATTTTAAAAGGGGGGGGCACCTGGGTGACTCAGTTGTTAAGCGGCTGCCTTGGGCTCAGGTCATGATCCCAGAGTCCTGGGATCAAGGCTCGAATTGGGCTCCCTGCTTAGCAGGGAGCCTGCTTCTCCCACTGCCTCTGCTGCTCCCCCTGCTTGTGCTCTCTCCCTCTCTCTCTCCCAAATAAATACATAAAATCTTAAAAAGGAAAAAATTTTTGAAAGCTGAGTATCTGACAGAGGGCTCCATACAGTCCCAGAGCACTGTTCAACTGTCCCTGTTTCTGGAGTCCAGTAGACTTGAGACCATGCCCTTACTGGGTGCTGTAAGGGAAGGGGCATCTCCCACAAAATGGGCAACGTTCTCTTCCTCAGGCTGGGTGGTGGCTTAAGGATGCTCATTTTATGGTCTGCTAAGTTTTTCATATATTTTTGTAGATATGAAATATTTTACTTAAAATATATTAAGTCTTTAAGACAAACTTCCCAACGTTTGAGGCCAACTCTGTGTCACCCAGTTGTTGGTGATGAACCACAAACGGCCCTGGGGAAGAGGCCCACCCTCTCAGGGAAATGTCAGCCACCCAGAGAAGAAAGGAAGCTCCAAGGTCAAGACCCTGCTTGCAGCTCTGTCCTGAGAACCTGCCCCTTGAGTGCTAGAAGTTTAACAGGCATGAACTACAATGGGTATTTTACTCATTTGAAAAGGAGTAAGCACTCGCTTCGTGCTCAGCACCGTGTGGGGGCTGGGAATCCAAAAGTGAGCTGGATGGGCCTCCGTTGGACAGGCAGCTCTGTATTGGAAGTGGGTCCTGACCAGAAACAACAACGGGACAAGACATGGGGTGGGAGGTGTCCTAAGAGGGACACCGGGGACTAAATGAGCATTTTCACCTGGAATTAGCTCCTTGGAGGAAGAGGCATAGAGCTGAGCCTTTCGAGGATTTGCTGGAGGGAAAATATTTGTTCCAGAGGGAGAGGGCGGAGCCAGGAAATGCCAGAGAGTAAGGAGTCAGGGGTCGGTTTGGGGAACAGCAAGCAGAAGACAGATCTCAGAAAAGGAATCTTGGATTCTCAGGCCAGAGAAGGAGCCTGGGCCCCCAGGCAGCAGGCCTGGAAGGAGTTTAGACTTGACTCCCCTCGGACGTGGGGAGCCATGGAAGGTGTTTGAGCAGAAGAGTGCCCATCGGCGTGGCAGTGGTGTCCTGGCGGTCAGAGCAGGGAGCAACTCGAGGCAGGGAGACCACTAGAGCTGACCAGAGAGCCAGCAGTGTGGGCCTGTGCTGGGAGGGGAGAGGGGGGAGGAAAGGAGTCCCACCCTAGGTCTGGCTCTGTCAGTGAGTCTGTCCGGGGTGAAGAGTCAGTTGGCCGACTCTCCCACCACCAGAGGAGGTAGAAGTTAACCAGCTCAAAGTTAAGCACATCTATCCCTTTCCCGCCTTCTCCACCCACGCCCCCTTCGCAGTCCTTCTCTCTCAACACCTTCTTGCTCCCTCAGCGGCATGCCACATCCCTTCCTCCGGGCACCTCAGACATTTTCTGGACAAGCCAGAGGGGGCGCTATGGGACAGCTGGCATCTCTAAGGTGGAGCTTTTAGAGTACCCTCTCCTCCAAAAAAAAAAAAAAATCCTCCCACTTACCCGCCCACTAAGGACTGGTCTCACCACAAGAGATGCTTTGCTTAGATCCTCGTAGTGGGTTGAATGGTGGCCCCCAAAAGAGAAGCCCATATCCCAGAATCTGTGCATGTGACCTTGTTTGGCAAATTGTCTTTGCAGATATAATTAAGGTCACCATCTCGGAGTGAGGTCATCCAGGATTATCTGGATGGGACCTGAATCCAATGACAAGTGTCACTGTAAGATACAGGAGAGGAGACACGGACACATAGAGGAGAAGGCAATGTGAAGACCCAAGCAGAGCCTGGAGTGATGCAGCCCCAGGCCAGTCATTATCATTACTATCCTGATGCACAGAGAGGGTAAGCGGCTCACCCAGGGTCACACAGATTGTGAGCAGTGGAACTGGGGTCTGTGCCGTGCCGGGGCTCCTGTCCTCCCCCGGAAACATTGCAGGGGCCCTTCCCACCAGCAAGCTAAGGTCTTGCTGCTTTGCTTCTCTTGCAACAATTGCTCTGCTTCCTTCTTTCTGAGAACAGCCTTGTAAACACCCTTTCTGCCCCAGCTCTTGGGAAACTCCGGTCAATGCCAACACTCGAGGACAACAGTGGTTCTATCCTTCCTGGCCCCCGGTTTTATTTTCTTCCCAATGCAGGGGCCCTAGTTTGCTATGTTACCATTAGAGATCGCCTGCTTCTTTCCAGACACGATCGATGTAGGCGGCAACACGTGTCAAAGACATAACAGTAAGACCAACACCTAGAACGGGCGTGCAAGGCCCGCGGAAAACAGAGATGATCAAGGTTGTCTGGGGGCGCAGCAGACGCCGCGATTAAGCCTCAAGGCAGCCAGGGCCGAAGAAGTCTGATCTGTTTCAATCTGCAGGAAGTAGACTCTTTTCTCCATGGTGACAAAGTCTTCCCCTTATAAGAAACTCTGAGGCGCCTGGGTGCTCAGTCATTGAGCCTCTGCCTTCAGCTCAGGTCATGATCCCAGGATCCTGGGATGGAGCCCCGCATCAGGCTCCCTGCTCAGTGGGAAGCCTGCTTCTCCCTCTCCTACTCTGCCTGCTTGTGTTCCCTCTCTCACTGTGTCTCTCTTTGTCAAATAAATAAATAAAATCTTAAAAAAAAAAGAAAAAAGAAATTCTGATGGAGATTGCTTATGTGGGCCTTATAGAGGAGGTGCTCCATGAGGCAGTGGGCGGCCTATGTCCCAGAAAACCATTTCTGCTGCAAAAGGAAAGTGTTATTTCCTGGGACCGCTGACTAACATGGAGGGCATTGCACTCAGTGACCCTCGGGGAGGGGCAGCCCTCCAGGAGAGAGAGCCACATGGTCCAAGGACAGACGCTCCCAGGGCAGGACAGTCGGGTTAGGACCGGAACTCGGAGCCCCGGCCTGGCTCGACAGCACAGCCCTTCACGGCCCACGCACCCCCACCGGCTGTGGTTTGTCAGGAACTCCTTGTTCCCTGAGGGCAGGGGTCTGTCCTTCCTGTGACACCCTTCTGGCTCAGGGCCCTCAACAGCCCAGCTGGTTGGAAAGGCGGGCAGATGGCAGGCTGAGGCCCCCTTCTCGCCTAGTATGTCAGCCGCTTCCCTGGCCCCGTGTCCCTATAGTCCCTTCTGTAGAAGTCGAGAAGCTTCTAGTGGATAGTTTGGAATCGGGCACCCCAGGCATCTGGGTGTAGCCCTGTGACCATCTAGAGCCAACAGCCTGTGAGGGGAGGTCGTGAGGCCAACCCCGCGTGGGGCGGGGCGGGGGTGGCACGCCGTCTCCCCGCCCCGTCCACTCCCCACCCCAGAGGTGCTGGTGACCATCCGCTTAGATCAAACCTACCTCTCAGCCTGGGAAGCAACAAGACAGAGGAGCCCCTGCCCCGGTCCTGGAAGGTTCCGGCCAGGACCAGTAATGGAGGGAAAACCAAGCTTCCATCTTGTTGAAGCCACTGCTACTTTGAGTCTCTGATGCCCTCCACCTAGTATCTCTGGGAACCAGGGAAACTACCATGAAAAGCCACTGCCTTTCTTTTGTCCCTGGGCACTGTGGGGGTCAACCGTGTGGTCTCCCCCTCCGCTATTCCACCCTCAACCATTCCAAGTAGAGGCTGGCCGGTCCCCTAGGGCCATCACTGCACCCAGGGCTTTTCATAGCAACCCTGCAAGAGACTTCCTGTTCCTGTTTTGCAGATGGGGAAACTGAGGCTCAGAGATATGACCAAAACTCTGAGAGCTTGGAGGCAATAATCATTGGTGGAGCCAGCCTCAAACCCAAGTGTGCCTGCTCCCGAGTCTTTGCTCTCCCTGACACACTTGACAATGGTTCACCTGCTCAGCCGAATGCAGCGTGGTTGTTTTCGTAGCCAAGAGAGGGTTTCTGTGAGGGAGGCCTTGGTAAGCCTTCGTGGAGGCTAAGCTCAGACCCCAATGGGCAGAGGCAAGCTCCCCTTCATCAGACAGAAAACCCAGGACCCAGGAGGAGGCTGCAGGGGGAGGGGAAGACAAGCTTGCAGTGGGGGGCTGGGCGGACCACCAAGACCCATGACAGGGTGCTGCCTACCACCCACTACATTTCAGCAGGGTCCTCCATAAGCCACAAAACACTGGAAGGAGCCGGCTTGCTTGTGGAAATGGGGGGAGGCACAGGCTCTGTGCCAGGGTTGAGGACCCAGCTGCCATGGGGGGGGGGGGATGGAGGGGACGCCTGGGTTCTGCTCTTGCCACAACCTTGCCAGTGGGCCAGTTGGCAGACCTCCCAGAGTGCACCTGGGCTTTGCGACCCTGAGGAGACATTCCCACAACCGCCCACTGACCATGGCACCAGGCAGGACCGACCACCTGGGAGGGCCCTGCTCGAGTAGTAGTGGCTGCAGTTAGCGACTACAAGGTATCAGACCCCTCCAACCTAGTGGCATGAGCAGCGCCCGTTTTATTATGCTCACAGAGCCCGTGGGTCAGGGCTTTGGGACAGGGTGTGTGTTGGGGACCAAGCCAGGAGCCTCAGCGGGGAGGGCTCGACTGGGTAAAAGTGACTCAGACAACTGGGGCTGGAACCTTCCTTCGTTCCTGCTCTTTCATGCACATCTCTTTGCAGAGAGCAGCTGTGGCTAACACTGGAGGAGGAGCTCCTGGGCCAGTCTGCTTTCCCAAGCATCCATCCTGACTAGGTGCCCAGGAAGAGAACGGGGAAGAAGGAAGAGGGGACGTCTCAGGTCCTGAAGGTCACCTTGGCCAACGTTGCCGTTCTGCCAGTCTGGTCCTCCCACCTGCTCCCATCCCGCTGGCCTCTGAAACAGGACTCCCATCCAGTCCTGTACCTCTGAAGGGTCCCTCCACCTCCCTCAATCCGGTGGGCCTCAACCCGGTGGGGCTGTCTCTCTTTTAGAGCCAAGGCCCCGAAGAGGTGTTTTAAGAGCAGATTCAACATTCTATTTTCATCCATTCAAGCCAGCCTCATCTGCACGCCTACTGCACCAGCAGTGCAGGAAACAAACCATTCTAGGTAAAAAGAAAAAAAGGTGGGGGGCAATTCAATTCAAGGGAGTTAGGTGCTGGTGAAGTCATGTGTGGAGGCAGCAGGGGGCAGCTGGACAGGCAGGAGTCAGGAAGCTTCCAACGCAGTTGCTGAGTTCAAGGACACACCGACACACCGACATACCACCATGTTGCCACCCACAGACCAAGAATCACCGTGCTTGATACTGCCACCTGCCATCGGATGCCCAAGGCAATTGGGACCAGACACTGGGACACAGAGACCGGACGCCACAGCAGCCGTGGCACAACCTTGCTGGTTGGCAGAAGATGCCCCTCCCCGCCACCGCACCTCCAACTTACCAACCCTGCCCAAGTACGTCTATTTGGAGGTATGCCATGCCCTCTCGCAGCAAGGGAACCTGGCCCCCGCAATACAGAAGGGCACAAGGAAGGATGAGGGAATGGATGCTGAGCCCAGACAAGAAGGCAGGAGTGCCCTGGACCGTTCTCCCAGAGGTGGGGGCGGCAGAACTCTGTTCTCTGGGCAGGGGACCATCGCAAAGTTGGGTCTCATCTGCCCAGTACACGTCTTCTGGTTTATTCATGCTGCCATTGCTTTGCAACCTCTAGAGCTCACCCATGGACCTCTTGACCTCAAGAGACTGACATCCTCCGTGCTGGAAAGTGGAAGGAGACAGGTGACAGGGCAGGCTCCTGTGCCACCAGGTCCCTTGAATCTCCTGCAAAGGCACATTTACTCCATATGCAAATTTCTTTACTGACATACTTGCAGAAAAGGGAATTACCTCTTCTGAGAGAAACCGTTAAAGCCCCAAGTGACCTGGATTTTCCCTTGTGTTTCACTAAGGAATGTAGTTAAAAACAAGGGCCTTTCTAAGGAAGGGACTCCCTGCACAGAGTTCCCCACTCCTGGCTGCTCTCCTGCCTGCCCGCCTCTTCCCTTTAAGTCAGGCATCTGCCCCTTTCCTCAGGATCAGCCCCTCCCCTGCCTTCAGGACAGGCCTCAGGTCTAGCTCCTGCTGCCCTAAATGGGTCCCAAAGCTGAGGACCGGCTTGGAGGAGGTGGGGTGCAGTCCCCAGGGGACAAGGACGGGAACCGTCCCGTGAGTTTCCTTCTCAGGGTTCCCACTAAGGGAACCAGAGACACCCCAGTTCCTTCTCAGGTGGCTCCAGGCTAGATGAGCATTGGAGCAACTCCCAGGGACAAGAAGTGCAGACAAATGTGACTGCAGGAAGAGCATTTCCACATTTGCAAGGCGCCTGTTCTGCTCCAGAGGTCACTGGGTCCCCATTATTCTGCCCAGGATCCTTCAGTGCTTCCTGGTGCCCCCAGGGCCGACTGGCGTCAGGAAAGGGCTCTGGCCTGGGTGACCTTTTTTAACCCAAAATTTCCCTATGAAGAAATGAAGGGTCTTTCCACCCCCCTCGCACACTTTCCGGGTGCCTTGGGAGCTTATACAAGGGAGTTGAAGCTGAGACAGCAGCCTTCCCCTCCCTCACTCCCACCCACTGCATAAGTAAGGGGGTGGGGAGGTGGGGTTTGGTAAGGAGAGTGTTCTTGGCAGAAGTACAGCCTCTGAGAAGGCCTAGAGGCTGGCAAGGGCTGGTGGCTCAAATGAAGAAAGAGATGGTGGCCAGTGTGGCTGGCGCTAGGGCAGGGGGGCAGGGAGCCTCTAAAACAGGCTCCCAAGACACGACCTCCCCAGACTTCTCCATTAAGTAGCTGTGGACTGAGGCTGTCCCTCCCTGAGGCTGGGGGAGGGAAAGAATGGGGTGCCTACCCAATTTTCACCCACTCCTGCATGGGAAGCTGCTGCCACCCTCTGGCTAACAACCAAGAGGAGAGTCTGGTGGGCTGCAGTGGCCCTCAGATGCCTCTCCAGAAACCATTCCCTTTTTTTTTTTTTTAAATGTCCCTAATTTTATTTCGGCTGTACGCACTTCCCAAGCAACCCATGGTGCTTTGCTGGGAACTGACACCCCATGGGTTCCAAGGTGGGCACCCAAGGCCGGGGTAGCTGCTGTACCCCTTTCGGCCACACGGGGGCACCAACCTCAGGCGGCTGTGGTGCCGCACCTGCTGTAGAGAGGCTTGGCCCATATGAGCCACAGAGGACAACACAGGTCTTGACTGGCCCTGCCTGAGTCAAACCAGCCCTGAGGTCCATCTTACTCTGCACTAGCCAGCTGGTTGAGCTCCTAAACCTTTTTTACTGCCCAGCGCAGCGTGAAGGAGGTGGGTCCTTGTAAATGAAAGCCTCCTGCTAACTCTAGTCTGCTTCTCAACGTTGTGTTCCCCAGTCTCTCCTACCCACCCACTCCCCTACCCCACCTGACCCCCACTTCCTAATCTACTCCCCCTCCCCAAGAACCTACTGGGTTAGGCCTAGGGAGTGCAGATAGGAAGGAAACACAGCTGAACCTCACAGAGAGAGAGAGGTAGCCAAATTATCAACCGAGAACTGAGCACTATACTAAAGCTGGTCCCAGCAGGGGTGTTGTGTGTGATACAATCTTGCACATGTGTGGGCCTGGGGTGGGGTGCTACCAGACTCCGAGCAAGAGTAGTGTTTGAAGTGAGCCTAGGGTTTTCCACGTAAACAAGGGGCTCCAGGCGTCCAGGCATGAAGGCAGGAGAGAGTCAACATAGGCTGGGAGCTGCAGGGGGTTGCGGGGGCGGGGGGTGGTCCGTATGGGAACAAGATGGGAGGTGCGGCTGGGTGGGTGCCCCTGGGTGAGGGGGAGGTGTAAACTAGGTGAAAGAGACAGAGGGAAATGGACGACCAGGGAGGTTTGAGGGAGTAATGTGATCACAGAGCAACACTGTCCCATTAAATTTTCTGCTGTGATGGAAATGTTCTGAATACGCCCTGTCCAACACGAAAGCCAGTAGCCATATGTGGCTGTCGAGTATTTGAGATGTGGCTACTAAAACTGAGGGACTGAATTTTACATTTAATTTAATCTTGTTAACTATTTTATTCATTTATTTATTTGAGACAGAGAGAGAGAGAGAGCACGTGAGGGGAGAGGAGTGGAGGGGAAGGGAGGGGATGGGGCAAAGACCCTCAAGCAGATTTCGAGCTGAGCTTGGAGCCCGAGGCAGGGCTCCATCTGGTGACCCTGAGATCATCACCTGAGCCTGAGCCAAAAACAGGAGTTGGATGCTTAACTGACTGAGTCACCCAGGCACCCCCATTTTATTTAATTTTAAGTGATTTATACATAAATAGCCACATATGGCTAGTGGCTACAATATTGGACAGCACCACTCTAGAGGAAGGACTGGAAGGGAGCGGATTTAGAGGGAGGGCCACCTGTGGAAGTGGTCCGGGTAAGAGAGGATAAGGGGGGGAAGACAGCGGCAAGGAAATGGAGAGGACAGAGTGCATGCTAGAGATTAAAAACTAGAACCAGGAAGAAAGTCACCCGATGAGCTAAGTGTGGAAAGGGGGGAGGGAGAGCCTCGGGGGCTCCCAGGGTGACCTGGGTGGCCAGATGCTTGCTGTGTCATCACTAAGAACAGGAACCTGGCACGAACAGGCATGGAGATGATGAGCTCCATTTCAGACATGGGGAAATTGACATGCTTTGGGACATGCAGGCGGAGGCGTCTGGTAGAGTGCTGTAGCTCTGGGGCTCAGGAGAGGGTCAAAGCTGGAAATAGATTTGTTGATCACTAGGGCTCACAAACTCACTTTGTTTTTCTAATGGAAACTACATTTTAAAATCAGTAAAATTTATATGACAATCTGTTCTTGAAATACCAGAAGTGGGGCACCCAGGTGGCTCAGTCGTTAAGCGTCTGCCTTTGGCTCAGGTCGTGATCCTGGGGTCCTCGGATCGAGCCCCGCATCAGGCTCCCTGCTCAGTGGGGAGCCTGCTTCTCCCTCTCCCAATCCCCCTGCTTGTGTTCCCTCTCTCACTGTCTCTCTCTCTCTCTGTCAAATAAATAAATAAAATCTTTTTAAAAGAAAGAAAAGAAAAAAAAACAAAAGATCTAATACCATCAGGCCTGAATTCCCTCCTGCAACAGTCATCTCTAACTGCCTAGCGGCCCCTCCCTCACAAGGGCACCCTACCTTTCCCACCTAGCCCCCTGGGCACACAATATTTGACAACCCCTGATAGAATAATTGGCAATTGTGGTAGATTGTTTCAAAAGAGACTCATGACAACACTTCACCCTCCAGCCTACGGCCCCTTTACAATGCGACTTGCCCCACTTGGGTCATCAAAAAGTGCCATCTATGTCCTCCCCTGGAATCTGGGCTGACTTGGTGACTTGCCTTGACCAAATGCAGCAGACGTGACACCAAGTAACTTCCTGGGACCCAGCACCGGGTCCAGAAGCTAGGGCTAGATGACAGATCAAGAGGAGAAAAAAGTGTTCTCCTATTCCATCCCCCTCCCCCGAAACTGGGGCACCAGTCATGGGAGGGAAAGCAGTGCAGCTGCCCACGCCCCCCTTCAGAGCCCTGAAGAAAACTGTAGAATCGTGAGCAGATAACAAACCAGTGGTAGTCACTGCAGTTGGGGGTACTGCATGGCGCAGCCATAGAAAACTAAAACAGTAGTTACAAACCGGGGCTGGACAAGACGAGGCAGGGAAAGGAGAGTGGGGACACGCAGGGTATGATCAGAAAGTACTCAGGGAGGGCAAGGCACAAGTTACCAGGTTGTGCTGGCTCAGAGGGCACTCTCTGAGTGAAATTGAAGTCAACAAAGCAAATGTTTCATGAGAAATTTTCAACCTGAATTCTTCCCCCAAATTACTTACTTTTTAATAACAAAGGGGTTCCATAAAGAACCTGTTAACTTCCATTTTTTTAAAAGATTTTATTTATTCACTTGAAAGAGATCACAAGTAAGCAGAGAGGCAGACAGAGAGAGAGGAAGGGAAGCAGGCTCCTCCCTGAGCAGAGAGCCAGATGTGGGGCTCGATCCCAGGACCCTGGGATCATGACCAAAGCCGAAGGCAGAGGCTTTAACCCACTGAGCCACCCAGGCGCCCCTAACTTCCATTTTTTTGGCACAGCAACAGAACCAACATGACAACCTCCAGCCATGACCTCGTCAGCCAGAGTTAGGACTCAGAAATTAAAGTTCAGAACGGATAATATGGTAAGACACAGCAAGGTAAACTCAGATTCGTCTAGTAAAACACTCCCAAACTCTCAGCCAATGCAGCCAACTTCTCCACACAGAGTATGTTAGACCTTCGGGCTTCCCCAGAGCTCCCCCCCAACCCCAGGTCCCCACACCTCAGCCAACAGTCCAGGCCACTGACCCCAGGGTCCGGGTCAGCCACTTTAGGCAACGTGGTGACTAGAGTTTGGTCAAAGAAGCACACAAAATAGCTTTTCGAGGAACGGACTTTCTTGGAGACAAGCACGCTGAAGAAAAACCAGCCAAGATCTATTGCGTTGCCGGAACCACAAGGTACAGTCAATTTTGGGTAAAAGAGTTGAGGCGAAATTGAAGTTCTGGGATTACATTTACATCCTGTATAAAATTCTTGAACATATTTGGCCCTTACTCCCTGTAGAGGTTTGTTTCACATAAGGAGTAGTTCCGAAATGTGATTTTTAAAACACTCTTTGGGGAAAAAGTGAATTTAAATTTAGTAATGTGGCATTACAGTCCTTGGAAGGAAAATTAATTTTATACTGTTGTTCTGACAAAGTAAAGGAAATGCACTATCTGAAGTAGCGTGATCTAATTTTTTCCAGAATTTTTCTTCTCTTCTAAAAGGAAGATTTTAAATGACGTTTCCCAAACTATGTTGTTGGAATGGTGGTGTCCCATGAGATACTCCTTTAAAAAGAAAAGGAAAAAAAAAAAAAAAAAGAGGAGGACAAAGGGGGAAAAAAGAATCATTTGGTCCCATCTACTTGGAAATCCTCCAAGCCTCTCTCAGACCCGCCATCACATCGGCATAGTAAAAGAAGTGCAATAAAGAACCCTATTTAACTTTGCTTAACACAATAACCCCCAAATTGATGAGACTACGGAACCCTTTTTTTCAATGCCACCCATTCAAGGTCCTTGAGGCTGGAATAGGCACGGAACCCACTTTAAGAAACACTGCCTTTGGGGCGCCTGGGTGGCTCAGTTGGTTAAGTGACTGCCTTCACCAGGGAGTCTGCTTCTCCCTCTGACCCTCCCCCTTCTCATGCTCTCTCTCTCTCAAATAAATAAATAAAATCTTAAAAAAAAAGAAAGAAAGAAAGCCTGCCTTAACCATGGCAGGAGGGGGGCGGCACATCACCCCCGCATTCTGCCAAATGGTTTTGAAATATTCATCAATTAATTCACTTCGCCTACAATTTCTGTAACATTTGGTATCTGATAAAGAAATTTTAAACTAGAAGATACATTCAAAATTGGGAACCAACAGGCAGCAAACGGTCCCATTCAGCAGCCGCCTATGCGTCTGAAGCAACTGGTTCTGCTCCCACTGTTTCCGTAACTTCTGGAATGCCCCCCCTTGCCGGCCCCCCATACACACCCCCACCCCATACCAAAGCTGCTCCAATCTTCATTCAGTCGCCCAGCTCTGCCCCTTTCCACCCTGTTTGCACGCTGGGGAAAAGGTGCTGATCTTTTTTGCAAACCCATGAAGAGTTTTGCAGCTGACAGTGTTAAAAGCATTTTGCAGTTAGATTTCCTCCCAAAACTTCATTGTTCGGGGCGCCTGGGTGGCTCAGTCCGTTAGGCATTTGCCTTCGACTCGGGTCCTGGGATGGAGACCCCTGTTGGGCCCCTAGCTCGGCGGGGAGTCTGTTTCTCCCTCTCCCTCTGGCCCTCCCCCCAACTCGTGGCATGTTCTCTCTCTCTCTCTTAAATGAATAAATAAAATCTTTAAAAAGATTATTATTGTTCACTGATTTACTATGGCTAAATCCAAAAGGTGAACATGATGATATCTGGAAATCTACCAACTGCCGCCCTTAAATTTTGCTGTCCTTTCTCCAGAACTTCCATTCACACCAGCAGCCTATCACCTGATCACTTCCAGGGCCCCTCCCTTAGGTTCTAGTGTATTTCCGGGACTTAACACGTTTTTTGCTTGAGAAAACCAAGGGGCTATGCTGTATTTAAGGTTTCTCCCTCCTCCCCACCCTGTGATTAAAGAAGGAATTTAAGAGATGATGCCACTGGGGCACCTGGGTGGCTCAGTGGGTTAAGCCTCTGCCTTCGGCTCGGGTCATGATCTCAGGGTCCTGGGATCGAGTCCCACATCAGGCTCTCTGCTACGTGGGGAGCCTGTTTCCTCCTCTCTCTCTCTCTCTCTCTCTCTCTCTGCCTGCTTCTCTGCCTACTTGTGATCTCTGTCAAATAAACAAAATATTAAAAAAAAAAAAGAGAGATGATGCCATTTATTCAAAAATAAGTTTCCTAATGGCCCTCTACGTGTAGTGAATAAAACAGCAAAAATCCCTCTCCTGACAGAGCTGACATTTGAGCAGATGGCTCGGGCAGAGAAGTTTCCGGCTAATATGGTGGCTCTTATCATGAAAAGCTGTCCCAGAAGGAGGCAAATCTTTGCCTTTAGCCAGGTTGTTGTTTTGCAAAGAAGGGGTTCCAAGTTGTGAAAATAGGAAGGTAGGAATGTTCACAGAGACTCTCCACAGCGCCGCGTGAAGGGCAGCTCTCACCAGGGCGGAGGAGTCCAGGTTGCTCAGGAGGAGAAGGAGCCCGGCTGAGAAATGGAGCTGGGGTTGCAGGTGCCCCCATGGAAACAGCAGGGGCCCAGGCTGAGGACACCCCCAGGGACCCCCCACCCCGCCCCGCGAGAGTGCAGTGAGTGAGGGAGTTACGTCGAGTCCCTGGCACAGTTTTGGAATCCCCACCTGATTCTTCACAAAAATCCATCTGGGGCCTTTAGACAAGTTCAGTGTGTTCTGGGTCAGGGGAGAGTGGCAGCCAGTGACAGGGACGGGATTCAGGAGGAAGCTGTCCCACTCGCTGGCCATAGGGTGGCTGTTGGCTGAGGAGAGCGCAGGTTCCTGGGCCTGAGAGCTCTCGAGATGGCGCTGGCTTCCCAGTCTCCCAGAGTCTGGCATGGCCAGGGGCCAACATTCCCGACTTACTCTTGAGTTTGGGTACAGCACATTCCTCAGTGCTTCCTAAGAAAACATACAAGCGAGGTGCATTTTTCTGGTTCTCTGTAGAAGAGAGCCACACTGGCCCTCACTCCTCCTCCCTGTGCAGGGTAGGGAGGTGGGGGCCTCCACAGTCGTCATGCACCCCAGCTCCCTGGGCCTCCTTGCCCTGTGGTAACCACACAGGTGTGCTCCTTTCCAGGGGGGTGGGGGGCAGCACTATCTCTACCGATTCTCTCCCTCAGGTCTTTGGTCAAAAGTCACCTTCTAGGTGACACGTCCCCTGATGACCACAACTTAAAATTTCAACCTTCCCCCCATGCTGTGCCTGTACTCCCCCTATTTTTTTTCTCTCCGTAGCACTTAGTACCAGCAGGTATGGGTTGAATTGGGTTCCCCTATCAAAAAAGATAGGTTGAGCACTTGGGTAGCTCGACTGGTTGAGCGTCCAAGTCTTGACTTTAGCTCAAGGTCGTGGGATGGAATCTTGTACTGGGCTGCAAGCTCAGCATGGAGTCTGCTTCTCCCTCCCCTCCCCCCTCCCTCTGCTCCTCCCCCCATGCTAGCATTCTCTCTCCAAGAAATATATAAAATCTTTAAAATATATACATAGACATTTGAAAAAATGTTGCAGTCCTAACCCCCCAGTGCCAGAATGTGAACTTATTAGGAAACAGGGGCATTGCAGATGTAGTTAGTTAAATTAAAATGAGGTCATACTGGAATAGGGTGGGCCCCTGATCCAACATGACTGGTGTCTTTATAAGAAAGACATTTGGAACGGGGGACACACAGGAGAACGCCACGCCCTATGGCAACGAAGCCAGCTGACATTTCAGAGTCATGGCAAAGAGGTGGCAATTTAAGCTCCAGAAGGTGGGGGGAGCACCCCAGGCAAGAGGGCAGGGTAAGAGGAAGGCCAAGGACAGAGTCCTGAGGAACCCAGCGGGCATGGCTGGGAGGGGAAAGAGAAGGGGCTGGCACAGGACTCTTGGAGAGCGGTGAGACAGGACAGGGGCAAAGCAACACTCTCCCAGGGGCAGGCAGCTGGGAGCTGGGGGGCCTGGACTCAATCCAGGCCAGTGCTCCCACATGCCGGGCCACATAATCTCAGAGCTTCCCCAAGTGGGTATTAGCATTATCCAATTTTACTCATGAGACAGAGGATTTCCATTACCGAGTAAGTGGCGGACCCAGGGGGAGCTCATGGTCACAGCCTCCAGCCTCCAAGGCTTCATGCTGAAACTGGGATGGGAGGTGGGGGCGGGGGAGGGGGTGGCAGCCGCGGGGGAGGGGGCGGCAGCCTCAGGAGTGGCCAGGAGGGCTTTGAGATAAGAACCCAGGGGTTGGTAATCTCCGGGGCCACCAGCTTGGACTGAGCCCAGGCTGGAGAAGAGTGAGGGGCGCACAGGAGGCCAGGACATGGGTGCGAGTGTGGGCAACCTCTTTGGAGAAGTTTGGCTACAAGGACGAAGTGAGACGCGGGGTAGTAACTGAAGGAGCAGTGGGTGCAGAGGAGGGCTATTTTAAGCTGGAAGAAACCTGAGCATGTCTCAGAGCCAGAGCCAGCACAGAAGGAGCCATGGAAGGGGCATTAAAGAAAGCAGCCGAGGAGGACCATGGGCAGCACCTGGCGGCGGGGTGGGAGGGGCACAGGAGCACCTTCAGCGCGGGCCCCAGAAAGCCCCCGGCTCCCAGCAGGTGTGCTGCAGATCTGGGGACAGAAGCAGAGGCTGCATCTGCTGGCACCTCTGTTCTGTGAGAAGCAGGAGGCAAGGACATCTGAGCAGAGTGCAGGGGAGGAGAAAGGGCAGGGGCTGAGAGAGGGGAAGTTTTGCCATAACTCAGCTGGGAGACAGAGCCGGCTGGAGAGAGGGCCAGGCATGGCAAGGGTCCACTGCATGGCCATTCTTGGAGCCATCAGTCTGCCCGGGGCTGTGGCGTTCCTTAGAGGCACTCTGCAGTCAGGTTTGAGCTCAGAGAACAGAGAGCGGCATCACTCCATGGCTGCAGTTCTACCAGGAGGGCCCCGTGCTTGGAATGAAGTCAGGAAATGGGCAAGAGTGGGATTGAGATGATGCTCAAGGACTGGAAACTCGAGGGGCAGGCAGTGGGGGGGCAGGTGGAACTGAAGAATAAGGAGAAAGTCGAGAGGGCAAGGTCAGGGACCATCTTGAACACATCTGAATATGCAGGTTGAAGACACAAAGCACAAGAGCACCTGAAGTCCAGGTCTCAGAGACAGAGGCTCTGAGCCACCTCCGGGCAGACAGAGGACTCACAGGTGCGGGGCGTGAGGCTGAAGCCTCAGCCCTCCTGGCAGGTGTGAGATTCACATTGGTGTGTCCGCTGTGCCTTGGAAGGGAAGCCCGGTGGCCATGGAGGCAGAGGACTTCCTTTGCACGTATTTGTTTGGTATTGTTTTATTTTCCCCAGGCAGGACGTCCGTGTGGCGCAAGCATTCACATAGTACAAGGAAGGGTGCTATAAAAAAAATAAAATAAACCCAATCCCCTCCCGACAGTGGGTTCCCTGGCCCAGAGGGAACCATGTTCCCACTTTCTTCTGAATGGGGGCTCCTTTCTTCTGAGGCAGAGGGTAGTGGTGGGGTAGCTCAAGTCGGCTGTGTGGCCTAGGGAGAAGCCTTCCCCACTTGCTCCCCGCAAGGGCTCCTCCCAACACACCACGACTGCTGGGGCACGGGCGATCCTGGCCCCCCACTCGGTTCCCAGATTTTTCCTTCCCTGGCTGCCAAGACAGCCCGTTCCCCAGCTCCCCACTCTGCCAAGAGTCTAGAGCTGAAACCCCTGGATTCTTGTCCTCTGTTTCCTCGCCAGCCCCTCTTCTGCCTTGCCTTTAAGTGGTGTCCTGCAGGTAGCAAGCTCAAGCTCCTCCCGTCTTGCCCCAACCACCCCACTGAACCTGACCACTTCCCACAGCTCCATGTTCTTGTTCTAGCAACATCAGGATCCAGAATGCTCTCTGCGGACCTCCAGCCCCATACACCAAGTGTCCACCTGACAGTGCCCCTTCAGACTCCACACACCAGACCTGGACTCGCTGGCCGTCCTCGCTGCCTGTGGCCCCTACCTGAAGCAACCTTGAGCTGGTTTATGGCCACCCCGGCTCTGTTCGGCCCAGGACTGAACCAGGCCTAGATTTGGTGAGGAGACATCCCCTTACTTTGGGTCCTGTCGTTTGGGATGTCTTGACAATCCCCCCGACCCCCAATACACACACCGTGAGTCGAGCATGTGACTGAGGCCTAGAACATTCTATCCTCAAGAGCATAGTACTCCAGGGTGAGTACAGAGTCAAACAGGCCAAGTCTTTCAGCTGCTCCAGGGGTTTGGGCTAACTGACCTGAGGGATGACCCCTCTCTTTCCTGACAGATTTGAACCTGAGAGGCCATAAGGCCAGCATCCGGGCTCACTCAGAGATTGAGACTAATAATGAGCACACTTACTGTGCATTTGCTCTGTGCCGGGCCCCCTCATGTGTGAATCTCAGCCGTTCTAACAAAACAAGGCAAAGCTAGGCCCTGCCTTTGCCACTCTAAAGAGGAGGGACTCAAGCCACTGAGGAATGAAGCATGTCGCAGAGCTCACACTGCTAGTGAATGTGGGGCCAGAGTACATATCCAGCCAAGTCCCTGCTCTGACCACTAGACACCCCCAGAGGCTGACAGCAGTGAGAAGACCAAGCCCCAGAGGAAAGAGACACCAAGGCCTCTGCTCTTGTCGTCTGAGACTGGAGTCACAGCAGGCCTGAGGCCAGAGCTACCCCTAGGCTTTCCTAGGGCCAATCAATTACAATTACAATTACAATCGGCCAATTACATGGGCCAATCAATTCCTTCTGCTCAAGTCAAATATCCTTTGGGTTTCCAGGAAATTCTGACCCATAAAGTCCTAACTGATAACACACCCACCCCCTCAGTAATCCAGAGCAGGAGCAGGAGCTAGATTCTCCCCTCCTCCTTCTCCCTCAACCCTCACATCCAACTAGTGACCAAAGTCTGAACCCTGAATATCACTCGGATCCATCCCTTAACTTTCTACCCTCGTCCAGGCCACTGTGACTTTGCTGGCTTGGGGGCTCTTGGGGCTTTTGTCTTTTAGATTTCATTTCTTTATTTGACAAAGAGTACAAGCAGGGGGAGCAGCAGAGGAAGAGGGAGGAGACACCCCAATGAGCAGGGAGCCTGACATGGGGCTTGCTCTCGGGAGGACCCTGGGATCACGACCTGAGCTGAAGGTAGACCCTTAACCTACTGAGCCACTCAGGTGCCCTGACTTTGCCAGGTTTTGATCACAGCCTCCCTGCTGTCCAGCCTGCTCCCACCTACCAACTTCTCTCCCAGTCCCCTAAGATCTAGATCTTACCATGTCACTTCACAGCTTGAAACCTTCTAGATACCCCCCTACCCCAGGGTAAATGCCACTCCCCTCCAACCACCACCCCTCTGGTCTCATCTCCCTCCATACCCTGCTTGTAGGTGCCCCCAGCCTCACACCCCTGCACCTTTGTCCAGAACGTCCTTCTTCCCACCCCCACCGCCTGCCCTGTGAGTGCCCTTTCAGTACACCGCCTTCTCTATGACACTCTCTGCTCTTAGCTCTGCTGATGCTGGGCATGACAACGGTCTGTGTTAACCTCAGTTCTGTGAGCAGCACTCTTTCCTGGACTGTGAGCTCCTTGAGGGCAAGGGCTCTGTGGCGCTCACCTCCTCCCCCGCAGGCCCCAGCACCTACCTGGCACAGAGCAGTCACTCGGTCAATACTCGTGGAGAAGATGAATAAGTGAAGGGTTCCCAGGAACAGGGTGGGTGGTTCTAACCTCTCCTCGGGATGGTGGGGTTCAGGGGGAGAAAAATAGCATCACATGGTAATTACAGTGTAGAAAATCTTTTTATCTATGGACAAGCATATGACCTCTTTGATCCTCATAAGGACACTGCTGCCCCCATTTTATAGATGAAGAGACAGAGGCTCAGGATGGTTTACCATCTAGAATTCAGGGCACACGTTCACAAAATCCGCTCTCATTTCAAAGCACCTGTGGTTAAGGCTGGGCTAGGATTAGACCCCAGAACACCAGTTGAAGGAAGTGCTGCTCTGGCCCACACTGGCCACTGGGGGGCAGCCAAGTGCCGGCATGAGCGTCACTGTGGGCCCCACTTCCCTACTCTCCCTTGGAAGGATTTGGCTCTCCACTGAAGAGAGGCTAGGGCAGAGGGGCCATGACCGGTGATGCTCTTTCAGGATCAGCTAGAAACAGTTCAAACTGGAGGGAGGGTGGGAGCAGGATACCACCAATGCCAAGAGTCTAGAGCTGAAACATAGACTGTGTCCCAGACACTTGCATTACCACCGTATTTAATAACAAGCCACGCGAAGTGATAGGGCATTGCTGGGGCGCCAAGATCTCCAAATGGACGACACTGACCCACGGCCCTCAGCGGGGACAGGTCACTGGCCTGTCGGACCACAGCAGCCCGGTATCAGAGATGGGAAAGGGGCGGCACTCGTGTTGTCGGAGGCCGGCCAGTCAGGGGCATAGCCAGCATCGGCTGCACTGAGCATCCAAGGGCGTGTCCACTCCGGCGCCCCGGACATGCAGCGGCGGCTCAGGGCGCTCGCTCATCCCTAGAGCGCTGACCCCCCAGCCCCAACTCCACAGGTGCAGCAGGAGGCGGAACGGAGCAAAGGAGAGGCGGGGCTGAGCGCAAGGATCACGGGTGGACGCCTCACCACAAGCCAGCTTTCTCCGGTTCTTGTTTGCACCGTTCAAGGATCAAAGGCAGCAGGTCCCCCGGTGCTGTAGGGGGGCGGCAGGGCTCTGGGAGACACACCATGTGAGGCTCAAGAATCTGTAACAGAGAGCCCCCCCACCCCCCCAGTCTTTGCTGAGGATTGAACTGGATCAGCCCCCGACAAGCCCTTTCCAGCTCACGGTGAAACTCACCAGCCACAGGAAAGTTAAGGCAAAAATCACCCATCTGTGGCCCCAGTCTTTCCCTCAGCGGCAGTGCAGGATAATGGAGCCTGCTGGGGGTCCAGATGCCCTAGCCTTACTCCATGCCGCTCAGACCACACCCACTGCCCCACCTGTCGCTCCAAGCCACAGTCTGAGAGCCGGGAAGACAGCAGCACTCATTCCCCAACTTTCTAAATCTTCTTCCTCCCCACTCAATCTGACAGCCTTGGCCAGGGTCAGAGTTCCATAGTAAACATCCCAGTATCTTCCTCCAGGAACATCAAGGTCCCTGGCACAGGCCAGAGCCCGGGTCTCCAAGCACTGAACTGAAGGGACAGCAAAGGCAGGAAGTTGAATAAAGAAAGCCTTTGCCTACCTCCTCGGTCCCCCCACTCCAGCAGACACAGGACGCTGGGGGCACCGCCCTTCCCTCCACCGGATCTCTCTACACTCCTCCACCACCCAGACTTGAATCCAAATGCCAGTCCGGAAGTCATCACTCTCACCTCTGCTCCGTCTGCCCCCTCCCCTTGGAGTGTCTTCCACAGATGCACACTCCCACTGACCCTCTGAGCTCATGCCCACCCTCAGGCTCAGGCCAGAAAGCTGAGCCCAGCTGGCTGGGGGACAGCTGCCAGCAGCTGGAAGTCTGTGCCCAGCAACAGAAGGCTATCTAACAAGGCCGCTGGGGAAGAAGGGTCAGGAGGGAGGCAGTAACCCGGGGGTTTGGGGTTCCAGTCCCAGATACCATAGGCCAAATAAGGGAGTATATGTGAAGGTTCATTCTTACAGAGAGAGGTCATGTTTTGCATCAGCATCTCCAAGAGTGGTGGGAAATCAGGGATAGAGCAAGAGGAATAACCCGAGAAGGAATCTTCTTGCACAGGGACGCCCCCACCCCCTGAGCTCAGAATCAGGAGCCTCAGGCTTCAGTTCCCACTCTGTCATTCACTGGAGCCTGTCACTTTCTTGTTTCTGAGTGTCCCCATTTGCAAAATGAAGTGTTCAGAGTGGATATGGAAATTCCTCTATCCAGCACCGCAGAAGAGAAGAGCACAGGGTGAGGAAGGGTTGAAAAACAGCAGAATGTTATCAGGCAAGGGGGCAAAGGGACCTGGATACAACACAAAGAGAGCATTTGCACCCCTCATCCGGCATGCTGCAAAGGGAGGTGGCCCGGGTCCCCCAGGCCCAGCCCGCTGCCCTGATGCCAGGGCCAGTCACACACACACAGCCCTCACTGCCCTGGCCAGCCCTCTCTCCCAGGGGTGGCAGCGGCGTCCCTGAAGTGAGGAGTCCACAGCTCAGCAAGGCCAGTGTGGCACAACTACCCGGGATTAGCGCTAAATCCTGGGCTGCTCCATGCAGGGATCACACGTTGTCAGCTTCTCAAATGCTCAGCCGTGGCCCACCCACGCCATCACCCTCCCCTCTCCAGCCTCCCTTGACATGCCCCGACTTCCTTTTAGGGCAGAAGCTAGGACTCTGCCTCTGTGCTTGGCAAGCAACAGGTCAGAGGAACCCCCAAAGAAGAGCCCCACAGAAACCTCCCAGGAGCCCAGAGGTGCATCACCAAGCAGAGGAGAAGAGATCAGGGAAGGCTTCCCCGCCCATGGCTCCACCCAAGATGGCCTTGGCCTGGAAAATTACCTTGTCTTGAGGCCACCCAGGCCCTTCCCTCCAGATGGTTCTTGTCCTTGGAGAGACAGAGACAGAAGAGCCAGACAGAGCCCCCACAGCTGGGAATCCTCAGCCCCAGCTTCCTCCAGCAGTGCGCTCATGAGGCCCCCCGGCTGTCAGGAACCTCACCACCTTCCCCACTCACGAGGCAAAGCTCAGTGCTCTGGGCCACACCTGGCCCCCACCCCCCCACACCAGAACAGGGTCTGGGGGAGGGGAGACCCCACCTCACCTCCCCATCCCCTAGAGTCATCCAGGCCCCTGGCTCTGCCATAAAACAGGACCCATGCTCCCATCTCTGCCTCCAAAGGGAGGCCACAGAGAGGAATCTTACTCAGATCCCCTTCTAGGGACAAAACTTCAGGAAGGAGAGGAGGTGGAAGCAGGAGCCAAAGGTCTGGATCGTCGCTGTTTCTGGGGCAGTGTGTCTCTTTTAGCCTCTCAGTGCCATGGGCTGGAGCTAGGCCTTAGCTCCAGGTAGTGCTGGGGCAAAGCGGAGGCTGGGTACGTGCAGGGAGAGGCTCCAAAGCACACTTCGGACACCCTTCCCCCATCAGCCCTGCCTCCCCCCACACCTGGTGACCCTCACACCTGGTAACCATCGTTCTAAAAAAAGGACACGGATGGGGCACCGCTGCAGGAGAGACACAGAGGGTGGCAGCCTCTTCCCTCAGGTCCCGGCACACCCAGGGTAGCCGCAGGGCCCACCCGGTGGACATGCAGAGCCCAACCCGAGTCGCTGAAGAGCTGTCCCCCACCCTCTCACCTGAGCGGGCGCCAGCCTCCGCGCCCAGTCCTGGGCCCCCTGGAGGCCGTGACCCTTGAGCCCACGGGCACCTAGGAGTCGTCCTCGCCTCCGCTAGCGCTGCTGGGCTCAGCCTCGCCGGACTCAGACTCGCGCTGCTCCTGGATCAGCATCGCCCTCAGGCCCTGGGCGCGGAGGAGGAGGCCTCCGCCCAGGAACAGGACCCCGCAGAGCACGAGCAGCGACAGCACTCCCAGCACTGCCGCCTGCACAACGCGTGGTCCCTCGGGGGACTCCAGAGGCTCCCCGGACTGGTTGCAGCAAGAGCTCAGCCAGGTGGCGGGGGCCGCAGCGCCCGCTTGGGAGCTGTTCATGCTGTGGCGCCGCCAGCTGCCCAGATGTGCGCGGGAGAGGCCACATGTGCGGGAGCGAGAGCGAGCGGGCGGGCCTGGGCTGCACGGGGGAGGTGCCCGAGGGGCGGGTCCCAGGCTCTGTTCGCTCCCACCCTGCGCACATAGCTCCTCCAGCCAGGACTATGGCCCAGACTCCCGGGGGGCCGAGGTATTTCTTACTGTCCCAAAGGCCTCCACACCGACGCGTGCAGCCCATGCACCCATCCAGTCAAATCCAGAGTCCAGTCCAGAAGCTTTCCTTCTCCCATGGCAAAGGAACTCAAGAGAGAGCACCTCCCTTCGAACTGAAAAAATCTTCCAGACCCCACTCCAGGTGCTGATGGTGAGGTGCTGCCCCACTAAGGATACAAGACCAGCAAGCATTCCTGGGCTGTCCCTGAGCCAAAGCTCAATACTGCAGGTGGTCCAGGTGCCCCTAGAACAGGAGGCAAATGAGCAGCCTCCAGGACCTGAGGGGCACAGATGTGTCCATCTGTGGACACTCCTCCATCATCCCTTCTGGGAACCTCTTGGAGCTGGACAAGCAGGCCGGTGCCTACTTGGGCCCATACAAGGAGAGATGTAGGGTAGGAGAACTTCAAGTCCTACCCTCATTCCTTTGCACGGGCCCCAGAAGTCAAGTTACCTACTGATGAGAAAGCAAAGTTGAGTCACCAAGGCTCCTCTTCTGACCCTGAGTACATCAGTCCCCTACCTCCAGGAAATCGTAACACCAGAAAATGGAAAGGTTACTGTCCTGTCCCGGCAAGGGGAGCTCAGTGCCCGCGGGGTGTCCCATGGCCAACCTGGGCTTGGGCATGGAGCAGAGTCCGGCTGCAGTAAAGGAGAAAGTCTCAAAAAGCTGGGATGGAGGGAAGACCCTCCTGCTCAGGTCTCCTGAAAGACAGCAACCTTGAGCTCTCTTTAAAAAAACTAAGTCACGGCCAGCAAACAACTCTGTCAGCCAACCAGCCACTCAGAAAGGATTAGCTGATGGGCCGGGGCTAGGAAGAAAAGATCCCCAGACTCCAGCAGGCCAGGTAGGGGTTACACACCATCAAGGACCTGCAGGAAACGGCCTTCCCCATCTCCCAAGCCTTGAGAACCTCCTGAGTTTCTCCCAATGCCCCAGAGATCAAGGGCAACACTTCACTATCACAGGGCCAAGGTGCCTGGAATGGGAGAAACGTGCCAACACTTCCTGGCCATGCTGGCCACCTACCTGCTCCAGGACCACGCGCAAGACCCTCCCCCCCCACTCCATTTAGCCTGGTACAACTGCCCACATACAACCCAGAAGTATTACAAAAGAGGGAAATAAATCCATAAGAAGTATACAAGAAGTTCACAGAGTTTGAGCATCCTATTGTAGAAATGAGTGTGTTAACAAAGCAGTGTGCTAACAACCGGCAAGGCCCAGCCCCATCTGGAAGAAGTGTCATCAGACACCCTATCTCAAGTTGGCCAATCTCTCTCCAGAGAAGGAAACCCCCAACTAAATGAGCTTTCTGGTACACGTGGGGACCTGTATGTGCACTGTGAAGACACAGAGGATACTCTTTGAGAATCATCGTGAAGCCAGTCCAGATAACATAAAAGCCAGGGTATCACAGCTTCCTCAGGGAGAAGGAACAGCAGTCATCCAAAAGCAACAGCTCCTCCTCTGTGTCATCATTCACAGGACTGACCACAGTGACACCCGGGTGGTGAACACCTGCTTATGTGAACCCACAACAAAGTACCAACTGGTCAGCTTTCATCTATCCCCCGCCCCGTTCCCTTCATGTTGGAATAATGCCCTCAACGCACACCTCCATCTGCACAGGTCAGAGAGTGGGGACGTTTCAGGGCGGGACACCCTGGGACA
This sequence comes from Mellivora capensis, assembly GCA_004024625.1. Lineage (NCBI taxonomy): Eukaryota > Metazoa > Chordata > Mammalia > Carnivora > Mustelidae > Mellivora > Mellivora capensis. Next base: position 156,598 of record PISX010001140.1, on the reverse strand, counting down.
GGGTGGCCCAGGGAGAGATGGCTCAACCCAAACACATTCTCAATTTTATTCACCATCCCAGCAATGGCTCTTCCATACAGTGGAGGAAGGGGGACCACCACAGGGGTGCAGAGAGACAGTAAAGGCCAGACTTGACCATGAGCAAAGGTTAAAGGGATGACCAAGGACTGGCAGCCACAAAACAAGGAAGCCAGAGGTGGCCATTCCAAGTCTCACCAAGGAGCCTGAGCAGGCTCCAGAGCCCCAAAGGCCCCACAGTACGATCCTGGAAGCCAAGGTCTGCAAGCCATCCAGGGGAGCCCGTGGCTCCAGTAAGGCCTAGAGGGCAAGGGTGTCTTTGATGAGCCTGCGCATGGTGGTGGTGACCGAGGTGCCCAGGGCATCGGTGATCTGGAAGGAGATCTTGTATAGGTAGGGCTGCACATCCCGCAAGCCCGTGTCGAACACGTTGTCCACCTCCGACTGCGTGGGCATCTTGGGCAGGTACTCATGCCGGTTCATGACCTCCACAATGTTGATGACCTTCTCGCAGAGCTTCTCGCCCACCTTCTCCCGGCAGATCTGCCGTTCCTGCTCTGTGGCCAGGGCGACCACATGCACCTTCACTGTCCACACTTCCCAGGGGATGCACTCATCCGAGAAAGGCCAGCGTGACTTCTTCTTCTGGTAGAACTCCAGGGACATCTGCCCTAGCCCATCACCTCCAGAGTTGCGCAGTGCATCCTGGGGAAGGAAGAGGAGTAACAGATGAGAAGGCCAAGGCACACTGTGAGTGCCTGCTTCCTACGCCCCGGGGAACTAGGCTCTGCTAGCTTTACTAGTCCTTTAGGGAAGGTAGGGAATGAGACGCACAAGGGGCAAAGGATTCATGTGAAGTGGCACAGCAAAATGCCACCTAAACAAGTGTTCCTAGCAAACCAACAAGATCTGTCTCTAAAGAAAAGCAGAAGAGGGGATTAAGCCCAATGATCCTTAACTAGAAAAAAGAACACCAACAGGGGCGCCTGGGTGGCTCATTAGGGTAAACATCTGCCTTTGGGAGGTTTGCCAGGGGGTGGGGGGGGAGTGTCCCTGCTCAATGGGGAGTCAGCGTCTCCCTCTGCCCCTCCCCCCACTTCTCTCTCTAATAAATAAACAAAATCTTTAAAAAAAGAAAAAGGAAACCAAGAAACAGAAGGGGGAAGGACAGACCAGAAGCCATTCTCCCCCTTCTCTGAGAAGCAAATGAGACATCTCGTCCAAGAATTCTGCCTAGCCCCTACCTCCAGGGGGTGTGGTGGCCCCACACTCGTCCTCCTAGAGCAGTTGGGAGCCTGAAGCACCCTTCCATCTGAGTTAACACCAACTCGGAGAGTAAGGGTGCCTCCCTCAAGTCCTGAACTGTCCTTCAAGGGATAATTCTCTCCTTTGTGGACAGAGCAAGGTCACGGGGCCTTGACCGGTAGTCATGATGGCTAACACTTCTGCAAAGCTCACGGTAAAGCCAGGCTGGTTCAGGCACTTGACGTATTTGACTCATTTAATCCTCATAGTGCATATGCCTATGAGGCAAGTATGATTATCCTTCCAGTTTTACATACAGGGAAGCTGAAGGCCGGGGAAGTGGAGTCACCTGCCCAAGGTCACACACCTGCCGGGTGGTACAGCCTGGCCCCTGAATCCATGCTCTTAACCATTATATGCTACGTGCGTCTCATAGGCATCTATAGCCAGACTTAGGACCGACGGCTGACTACCACAGCCTCCCCTGAAGACGGACTGGGAAACTCTAAAGAACTTACCCTGTCTGCTCTCAGAGGGACAGGGGAGTGCGGAGAGGGGGGACACTGTGGCCTGGGGGAGGGTCCATGTCCCGCCATGAGCACCTGGCGCCCAGCACCATGTGGGGGCTCTCCAAATGTCTGTGGAATGGAAGTCAGACAGATGGCCCTCCTCCTCTCACCTCAGAGATGGCACCTTAAAAAAAATTCCCCTTTACTTGAAAATTCAAAATAGCCACTCACTGAAACAGTGAAACACTGCCGCCCTGAATGAAAACAAATTCCCACTGCCCGAGGTGACCAACATCAGCAGCCTGGTGTGTCCCTGCCACCTTCCTCCAGGCCCACACAGGCACGTACAAACCTTGGCCACACTGCCCAAAGGGATGCTCCGCTGGACGGTGAGCGCCCGAGCCCAGCGAGCCTCCCTCTCGGCGAATTCCCCAAGGGAAAAGAATTTCGTGAAAGGGCAGGTGGAAGCCGAGAGGAGTCCATAGGAAGGGAGAGCTGAAGAGTCAGAGAAGAGGTCCAGCCTGCGGTAAGGGGGTGGGCAATGGGCACCCGAGGGAACCCAGTGTCTGCGCCGCAAGGGCTGTCTGCTCTCCCTCCCCGGGGGGTTCTCACCAGCCCCTTCCCCTGCCCCGTCCAGAGCCCTCCGCCCCGCAAGGAGCACTGAACACACGTCTGTTCCTCAGACCATGGAAGAACCCAACAGGAACACTAGTGAAGGGAAGGCCAGTCCAAGAGCAAGCCGGGGGTGGGGGGGAGGGGGAGACATTTGTGATGCGCCTGCCACCCGCCATGCCACACCCCTACCTTGAATTCCCCGACAACCTTGCGCAGGGCACGGTCCAGCTCCTCCGAGGAGACCCGAACGTAGGTGAAGTCGATGAAGTCACAGTCCACATCCTGGGTGCCCACGGTGCCGATGGAGTAGGTGCCCTCCTTCTTGTAGTGGAACTTGCCGGTGCTTCGATGCAGGAGCACCGTGTGCAGCACGGCCAGCATGGCCTCCTCCACCTGCCGCCCCTCCACTGACACCTCCAGCACCTCCGAGCGACAGTTCATCCTGCAGCCAGGAGCCCGCACCCGTGGGCGGGACAAGAACGAAAACAGGAGCTGGGGGGGCTTCACCCCAGCCAGGGGCCACCCTGCAAGGGCAGCCAGGTCAGAGCACGGACACGTGACCCGCCCGCTTCCTTCCCGGCCCCACCAGCCTCTGCCTCCGTGGCCCTTCTTGGCATTCTGATGGCACATACTGCCAAGGAAGGCTCTCAGGATCAGAAAGGGAGAGAGCTTCCAAGTTACCAGTCCAAATAACCAGCCAGGACTTGACTTCAGGACGGCGTCGAGAGCCATGTCCCGCAAAGGCTCGCCGCCCCTGTCCACCACTAGCCACTGAAGGCACGCACGGCCCCTGCCCCCGAGAGGCCACAGGACTGGAGGAGAGAGAAGCAGGTGAAGGCTATCTGACTGGCCAGGATACGAGGCGGGAGTAAAAAGCAAAGGAAGGTAGGAGTCTGACTGCCTAGGACCTTGAATGGCCAGGTTAAGGCACTTGGACCCTGTGCTGAGGGCAGGGAAGAGCCAATGCGTCACGGTGCCAAGATCAGATCTGTGCAGCAGAAAGTGAACCGGATGAAAGATGAAGGATGGCTCTTAACTATCTTGTGGCCAAAAACTGCTCTGAGAAATCAATAAAAACGATGAAGGCTGCGGGGTGCCTGAGGGGCTCAGTGGGTTAGGCCTCTGCGTTCGGCTCAGGTCATGATCTCAGGGTCCTGGGATCGAGTCCTACATGGGGCTCCCTCCTCGGCAGGAAGCCTGCTTCTCCCTCTGCCTCTGTTCGTCCCCATCGCTTGTGCACTGCCGTTCTCTCAAATAAACAAATAAATCTTTTTTGAAAAAAATGAAGTCTGGGCTGACACCTGACTAACAGACACACACACCCCAAACTTCCCCTCATGCCAGGGCCATCAACAAACTCTGGGGTAAAAACTTTCCGATTTGGGGCGCCTGGGTGGCTCAGTGGGTTAAAGCCTCTGCCTTCGGCTCAGGTCATGATCCCGGGGTCCTGGGATCGAGCCCCACATCGGGCTCTCTGCTCAGCGGCAAGCCTGCTTCCTCCTCTCTCCCTCTCTGCCTGCTTGTGATCTGACTGTCAAATAAATAAATAAATCTTTAAAAAAACACAAAAACAAAAACAAAAAAAACCTTTCAGATTTAAGGCCAAAAGGCTGGTCAAGAAGCCCAGTTAGAGGCCACAACAGCAGGGACAGTTACAGAGGCAGCACAATGGGATGGGGAGGAGTAAAGTGCAAAGTGTGGGGATTTTCACATCCAACAGTCCTGGGTCGAACCCCAGCTCTCCTACATCTTGTTCTGTGACTGCAAGCAAATCACTTAACCTCTCTGAGTGTGTTTTATCTGTAAATTTGGATTCTTGTGAAGATCAAATAAGATGACCAAATAAAATAAATTTAAAAATCCAATCAAAAAATAAATTTAAAAAATCAAATAAATAAATCAAAAAAATTTTTAATTAAAAAATCAAATAAAACGATCAAATAAAATTTACAGTCACTGGTTGTATCCACTCTTCTACTGTAGAAGAGTGGATAAAGCCAGTGACTCTAAAGCCAGACAGCCTGGGCTGCAACCCCAGCTCTACCACTTGCTCACTGGGTGACCCTGGGCAAGCTACTTAACTCCTATGTGCCTCAGTTTCCTGAATCTATATAAAGGGGATCTATAAAAGCTACCCTGAAAGGATTGTCCCAGGGAGTAGATGAGTCAGCATCTGTAAAGCACCTAAAGCAGTATCTGGCGAGTAGTAAACAGTAAGTATCAGCCACTATCATTCACAACGGCAACACAGTTGCTGAGAGAGGACACAGCCTATGATACAGCACTGGTGGACGAGTGCGAAGGAAAGAACATACCTGAGGACCAGACCTTGTAAGTAAATGAATATGAGCCCCAAAGGAGAACAGTCACATTTCTTGCTGAGCATTCAGCTTACAAACCTGCCCTGACGGGGAACTTACCACTTCTCACAGCGAACCATTCTGTCTTTTGGACAGCTCTACTCGGGTATTCCTTCTCCAGAAGGAATCCGCCCCTTAGCGCTTCAAACCCCTGGTCAGAGTTTAGATATCAGGAGCCACACAGAATAAGTCTCCCTTTTCCACTTATGTGCCTTTCTGATATCTGGAGACACCTCTTCCATTACCCCTCACCCCTACCACAGGTTAAAGGTCCCCAGTCCCCATACACGTCACTTCTTCGGGACATCACATCTTCTCTGGCAGCTCTCCTCTAAGCGTATTTCAGTCTGTCTCAATCCCCATTAAAGAGCAGTGCTCAGCAGTGAACACAGGGCAGTCTGTGGACAGCTCAGAGATCAAGCTGGCTCTGCCTCTCACTCGGCTACCAGCGAGGGTCTACCTGACCTAGCAGTCATCCCTTCACAGGTATTATCCTGTCTTAGCTCTCCCCCAGACTGACAGTTCCTTGACGGCAGGGACTAGAACCTACTCATCACTGGAAACTCCATGCCTGGAACCTAGTACAAAGTAACTGCTCAAATCACCCTGATCAGAAGCCTCCAGGTCCTTCCAAGGGTTGCTGGATCAGTTTCTCCTACATCAGGAGGAGTCAAGCTCTGCCACTCATTTCTGCTCTCTATAGTATAATTCCCTTCAACAGCCTCCCATCTAGAGGCTCTCAGCTCTGGCCCAGCTCCTCCTTTTTCCACCACTTCCCCCACAGGGGTCACCCACAAACGTTCACCCAGGCCACTTCTTTCTCCGGCCCCACGCCCAGGCTCTTCCTAGGAAAAAGCTGTTCTAGGTAGCACTCCTTCAGGAAGTCGGTACTGACCAACCCCGGCCTCCTTCCCAGAGCAAGCCACATCTGGTCTGTGATGAACCTGTCTGTCTCCCTTCCCCTCACCCCTGCCCCCTGTGAGCGGGGAGTCTTCTAGAGCAGAGCCTGGGAAATCTCATCCCTCTGATTCCCCCCACCCCCATCGCCCCAAGGCCCAGGTCTGCAGAGCACAGCGGCAGCTTGGAGCCCAGGGTATCCCCGTGCCCACTTACGCGTATAGGTTTGAGCACAAGTCCTTCAGGTTCGGACCATGCCCTTGCTCCTCCTCGCGCGCAGATGCGCCTCGAGGTCCGCGCCGGCGACTGAGCCCAAAAGAGACTAAAAGCTAAAACAGAAAGCTCAGCGTCAAGACACTCTGGCGGGGCCCAAGCAGGACCTTCCACCCGGGTCCCGTGTCTACTACCGCCACCACCCGCGACCCGCCGAAGTCCGGGGTCCAGGGAAGGAGCTGCCTCCTGAAGTCCCGGGAGGTGCGCGGAGGCGGGGGGAGGCTCCCAGCGCCCAGCCTGGCCGCACTCGGGAGTTCCAGGCGCGCCGTCCCTCCCGCCGGCCCGGGGAATGCCCGCGCTTACACAGGGGAAGGGGACAGACGGTTAGTCGAAACGGTCCCCCACCAACCCGAGACTGCGTCCCGGACCCGACCGACAGCACAACCGCGATCGCCGGACCGCCGGACCGCCGGACCACCGCGGCAGGAGGCGGTGCCGGCGGCGGAAATCCGGACCTCCGCCCCCCGCCAGCCGGGCAGGTTCCACCGGCTCCATGGGCCTCCGGCGGGGGCGCGAACCCGTCCGGCCGGGCCCGACAGCAGCAGAGCCGCCCCGCCACCTTACAGCCACGCCACGGACACAGAGGCCACACACTGCTCCGTGAAAACGTGCTTCTTTTTGTCTTGATCACCTCTCGGATTTTTTTGATTCGATAGTAAAAAAGTATCTCCCTCGTTTGGACGAGTCCATTCAGCCCACCACCGAGAGTGTTGTTGTGTTTCGGCTGGAACCACGCACTTCCGCCATAGAGATGGAATGGAAGGAGAGGCCAATGGGCTCTGTGCTGCCTCCTTAGGCGGAGAGGAGTCATTGGCGATGACCCAGCCTCTGGGACGCGGGTCTGGTCCCCAACTCCGGGCGCAGAGACCTGGACGGGACACCAGATTCCCCCAAGATGAAGGAAACGCCATCTGGAGACGTGGCCTGGAGATGAACCCGGGCTGGTGCGCTGCGTGATGCTGAATGGGTGGCCGAATTAGCTTGTCCAGCGTGCATAGTAGAATCCTGGCCCCACGATGCTGGAGAAAGGGGCTTAACCTTACCGTGTTATCTTCATACAGGAGCGCTACTTGGTGCTTGACCATGACCGATCTGGTGACAGTTCTTGTAAAGCTCATAATTCTGCCATTGCCCCCTGTGTGAGCCTCTTGACGTCACTCCTTCTTTCTGATTTTCTCCTCTATAAATGGGGGGCTGTTGTGAGGATCACAAGAGATAATTCATATGAAAGATCTTTGGGAATGTAAAGTGTTATACGAATGAGTGCATTTTTAGTGCTCTGTAACTTCCAGGAGAATGTTTGGTTTTCCGTGTAGATCATGAGCCTAGAGTAGGCAGAGGTCTGTCCGTTTTTTGTTAATGCCCACGGAGCCTGGGATGCACCAACTGAGACTCACTGGCCTGAGTTGTTTACTTGAGGATTAAGATGCTCATTTTCCTAACACATTCTCCCAAAATAATAATATAATATTTATTGAGTGAAATGTAGAGAGCATGATTCTAAGTGCTTTATGTATGTTAATTTAAGCTTGATAATGATCAATACTAGAAGGCAGATAAAGACACTGTGGCTGGGAGAGGTTAAGTAACTTGCCCAAGGTCACCCAGTAAGTAGCAAGCCTAGGGTTCAAATTCAGGATTCCATACCTCTACAGAAGTTCTCTTTCTGGTTTCTCCATGCACTAGCATTCTCCAATACACCCCACTCAAAGCCTTCTCTCTAGTGGGAAGATGCTCTGATGAGTAGCGTTTGCTAGTTTTCTACAATGGCTGATTTGAAGCTATGGGACATCCCTGAATGCAGAGTCCAAGATGAATGAAGGATTACATTTTGATCATCAGTGGTACAATGAGCTTGCCAGCACTGGTACTACCAGTGGGCTCCAGCACACCCTTTAGGACTGCTCTCTCCCACCAGCTTTTCTTTCTTTCTTGGTTTGTTTTTTTTTTTAAGATTTTGTTTAGTTATTTACTAATTAGTTATTTATTAACTTGTGATTGGTTAATAAACAAAATAAATTCTTTTAATTATTTATTAAAAATTTTAGAGAAATGGGTGGGAGAGAGACTGTGAAGGGAGGGTGGGGGAAAAATGGGGAGAAGAAGAGGGAATCTCAAGCCAACTTGGTACTGAGCACGGGGCTCAGTCACGTGATGCTGAGATTCCCCACCTGAGCCGAAATCAAGAGTCTGGATGCTTTAACTAACTGAGCCACCCAGGCGGCATCCCACCAGTTTCTCTCAACCCCGACACAACTCCTTTTCTGGCTGACATTCCCCCTCCTCATCAGTTCCTTATTCCCTCACCCTCCTCTCCATAGCTGGGCCCTGGTGCAGCCTTGGTCCCTCTGGTTTGTCTCTGTCCCAGGTGCAGCCACCTGTCCCCTGGAAGCATCAGAGTACCCCCAGGGCCTTAGGAAGGAGAAAGCCACCTGCCTTATAGACCAACATCTTCTGGAGCCTGGCCTTAACCAGGAGGAATCAGTATAAAATATTGAGACAGTGTCTGAGGAGCCAGAAGAGGGAGACCGAAGGAAGTAGAACCAGCCCTAGATGGGTGGGAGGATCAGAGCCTAACTCTCAGAGACTGCCAGTCAGGGAAGGGAGTGGCTGATCTCCCCTCTACCCCTGACACCCTTCATCTCAGGGACCTTCAAGAGGACAAGCCTGACATCATCATCACTACTACCCATCACTGAGCTTTATTAGACACAACGCCAGCACTTCAAATGCACTATTGTGTTGATTTCTCCAACTACTTTTTTAGATAAGTGCAATTTCCCCCCCAATTTACAGATAATGAAACTGAGGCTCAGTGATATGTAGTAATTACTTTGATAGCTAATTTTATGTGTCAACTTGCCTGTGCCTCAGAGTACCCAGACATTTGATCAAACATTATTCTGGGTGTGTCTGGGAGAGTGTTTTTCTGAAGGAGATTAACATTTGAATTGGGTAGACTTGAGTAAAGGGGACTACTTCCTCCCCTAATGAGGGTGGGCCCCTTCCAATCAGTTGAAGACCCAAATAGAATAAAAGCTCTGACCCTGCCATGAAAAAGGAGAACTCCTGACTGCTTTCAAGCTGGAACATTGGGTTCTTTTCCTGCTTTCAGACTTGAACTGAAACACCTACTCTTCCTGGGTCTCCCGCTTGCTGTCATTTGGAACTATACCCCAGCTTTTCTGAGTCTCCCACTTGCTGACTACAGATCTTGAGACTTATCAGACCTCCATAACCACATGAGCCGATTCCTCATAACAAATCTCTTTCTATAGATACACATCCTATTAGTTCCGTTTCCCTGGAGAACCCTGACTAATACACTTGCCAAGGCCACAAGCTCCTCTGTCCTCATTCCACCCACTGTTGTCCCTCCTCCAAAACTCACCCTGTCCCTGGAACCTTTCCTGCCTGAGGCTGAAGCTGAGCCCCCTCACCTTACTTGTCTCTGGCCAGATGCTGGCCAATCCTTGCCTTCTCTTACCTCCCCAAATCCTTACAGGGCTGTTCCCACTGCACCTCAGACCTTGGGTCCTACACCCACATGGGTGGTCCTGTCAGGGAGGGAGGGTTCAAAAAGCGAGACTGTGTGGGGTCGTGTGGGTGGCTCAGTGGGTTAAAGTCTCTGCCTTCAGCTCAGGTCATGATCTCAGGGTCCTGGGATCAAGCCCCGCATCAGCCTCTCTGCTCAGCGGGGAGCCTGCTTCCCCCCACCCCTGCCTGCCTCTGTGTCTACTTATGATCTCTCTCTCTCTCTGTGTCAAATAAATAAATAAAATCTTTTTTTTTTTTTAAGTGAGACTGTGTGGAATGAATTATTCCATCCTATGACCCTCTCTTGATGATCAAGATGTAATTTTTTGTTGTTGTTTTAGAGGTTTTATTTTTAAGTGAGCTCTACACCCAACACGGGGCTTGAACTCATGACCCTGAGTTCAAGAGTCTCACGCTCTACAGACTGAGCTAGCCGGGCACCCCTTCAATCATTTATTCATCTACTTATTCATTCATTCATGCCAGACATATGTAACTGTCCACGTGCCACGCCCATGTCATATCGAGGGGTACAGGGTGGCCCTCTGGAAGCTCAAAATTTTGCAAAGGAAATGGTCCAGGGGCTCCTCCTGGACTGGAGAACGCAAGAGCTGGTATGAAAGAAAAGGCAGCAGGCTTTCCAGGGCTGGGGATGGAGGCTACTGCTGTCAGTCTTCACTGGGGCCTGTGGGAGAGGAAGTGATACATTGAAGGTAGGCAGTGATGGGACACTGGGAGAAAAGTGCGACAGCTGCAGAAAGCACAGGATAGCAAGGTGAGGGATGGGCCAGAAGAGGTGAGTGGTTCCAGAAAGAAGTGGAGTTACCGGGAATTATTCGGGGAGGGGGGTTCCTGGAGAAGGGGGGAAAAAAAGGCTTGGGGGAGAGGTCTCCTTGAGAGCCGAGAGTGGAAACCGAGGCTTGCGGCGCGGAAGAGGCAAAGACGGAGAGAGCAGACTTCTCAGTCAGAGCCCGACGCCACAGCCAGCCAGGCAGCCCGGCGGCTGGCTGAGGCCCTCTGAGCCAGGCCGGCAGCTAAGGCCCATGGAGGGATCTTGAAGGCCAACCCAAGACCTTGGGAGTAGGCAGCTGGCTTTGCATGGTGACTGTGGCCTTGGATGGCCCCACCCCATCCTAGTGTGTGCCCTGGGGAGAGCTGAGCCCTGAAGCTGGGCCTGCAGGCCACCCCCCAGTCGCTCCGGAGTTGACCCCAGTGGCGTCACGGGGAGTGACTCAAGCCCCATCAACAACAATGAGTGGGACTGACGTCAGGCCGGGGGCTCCTGACGGGGCCTAGCCCGGCCCGGTGGCCAGCACCCTGTCTCCTGACCCTCTCACCCTGGTCAGGCTGCAAGGCCACCAACGATCAGCTGTCCCCTTATAACATCTGCCCCCTGGAATCTGGGGCAGGGGCTCCTCCATCACCCACCCCCACACCCGCTCCTCCGAGGCAGAGGAAATGGCTGGGCTTCCGACAGTGTGGCAGAGAGCGTGAGAAAGAGGCACCTCCCAGCCCCGGCCTTGTCAGGCAGACTCTAGACCTGGCCTGGGTTGGGAGGTAGCATGTCTGCTGCCTGTCCTGGGGACGTGGGAATCTGTGCTTCACTGTTGGGGAGCGGGGGTGGGTATCTTTCTCCGGGAAGGTCTATGTGTTTGTCTCTCTGGCCAAGTTGGGGTGGGGATGGGGCTTAATTTCTGTGTCTGTCCTCAGGGGTAAGGGCTCTGTCATCTCTCTGTCCTGCAAGGTCTGCGCATCTGTTCCTTTGGGAGGCATGTGTGTCTCTGTCCTCTGGCCCAGAGGAGTCTGTGTGACTGTCTTTGAAAAAGGAGAGGGTATTTACTGCCCTAACTCAGGTTTCTCTTGTGACTCTGGTGTCTTGTCAGGCCAGAGACATCCGTCTATCCTCACAGTACCCCAGTTATCCAGGTTGGGGTCCAGATCTCCAAGGGCTGGGCTGGATTAGGGCCTCATCCCTCTGATGGGCCAGACTAGGAGGGCAGGGACAATCGGCACCCTGCCTGGCTGGCTTGCACTGGGCACTGCTCCCTGCTAACACAGCACGTACCACACCCCCGCCTAGGCACTCCCCTCCCAGCCCAGCTGCCACCCCCAGCCCCCGTGGCGGTGCCTGAATAGGGACAGGACAAGGCCTGGTGCCTGGGTCAGATCTTGAGGAGACCTCAAGGGCCCCCTCTCAAGCCTGGTAGGGTCAGGGCCCAGCAGGAGGCAGAAGGAACCAGGGTGATAGGGAGAATAACCGAGCACAGGCCTAGGTGTGGCGGGGGGGGGGGGCAGAAGCCAAGGCCAAAGCCTCCAGGGCTTTATGGTCTTCAGGCCAGCTCTGAGTCTAGCTGGGGGTCCTGGAATGGGTCTCCTGCCCTCAGAATGTCCCTGGCTATGTAGGGAAGGAGATACTGGGGGAGTGGAGGGTGCTTTGGCTCAGCCTTGTGCTAACTCCTTCCTGCCCTCACAGCTAGAGGCTGGAGGTTTCCAAGTCCCACTAGCCAGCCTAGACCTTACCCCAGCAGCCCCCAACCTGGGACCAAGGCGGGGCAGGGCAGCAGCCTGAGCCTGGAGCAGAGCTGAAGGGAGAGGTCTGGCGCTGGGCTGTGGCTGCTCCAAGGACACAGCAGCTGGCAGCTGCAAGGCCAGGCCTGGCAGGGCTGGACGGTGGATGGCCAGAAGCTCACTCCCTCAGCCTCATCTTCTGAGGAGGCCAGGTGGTTCTCGGGTCTCCGATGCAGTCGGGGACTTTGAGGGGGGGGGAGACGCTGAGGCTAGTTCAGATTTAAGCTAAAACTCCCTGGGACTCCCTAGACCTGGCTGTCCCATAAAGAGGACCCAGCACTCCCCTCAGCTGAGACATGCCTGACACAGCTGCCTCAGGGCTGCGGAAGGACATTCCTAACCACCTGCTGACTGTCCAGCCACCACAAGCGGCCTCCCACCTCTCACAGCCTCTCACTGGCTTCCCTCCGCAGCCCTATAGCAGGCTACCACATAGCCCAGCAAGCACCCTGGACACCCAGAGCCAATCATGTGGCACAATACAGCTCAAATACAGGGTGGCTGCCCGTGACCTTCAGAAGCTCCTCAGCCTCCCTGAGGCCAGCCTTTGCCACCTCCCTCCATAACCAAGTGCCAGTGGCCAGAGCCCAGGTAAGAGGCAGTTTCCTCCATTCCAGGCCCCTGAGGAGGGTCATCAAGCGCAACTCTGGGGTATACAGAGCCACCCCAACCCCAGTCACAATGGCACCTCAGGGCTGGGGAGGGGGCCAGGGCCTCTGGGCACAGGGCCCAGCGTGGGTGGGGTAGGGGGGAGACAGGGAGGCAGGCTTCCTGGGTCTCCATGTGAGGACAAACAGCAGGCTTTGAGGCCTTGGAAAATCCTGCCTGGGATTCCAGGCCCTGCCGGCGTCACTGCCTTTTGACTATTGTCCCCGTCGGAAATGGGCCCAGCCCCCGGCTAGCAGGGACAGAGCAGCCATTGTGAGGCCCCACCAGGCTCAATGCCCCCTTGTTCGCCCTCCCAGCCCCTAGCAAGACTGGGAGGCCAGTTCTTCCAGTTGCTCAGTGGAAAAGAAAGAGCCTGCCTGCAGGCTCCAGCCCTTGGGCGGGTCAGGGCGGGGCGGGGCGGGGCTGGAGAACTAGGCCTCCCACCCAGTACCCCAATCACCACAGTACTGGAAAGGGGCCACCATCCACGATGGAGTTTCTTTCATTTACAAAGCCCCTGGGCAGGGAGACCTAGGGGTTAGATATCTAGACACACCCTGCTCTGCCACTGAGAAGCCTAGTGACCTTGGGAAAGTCATTTCCTTTCTCTGCCTTTGTAAAAGCTATAGCTATGATTTATTGTTTGTTGCACACCAGGCACTGTTTGAAATACTTTGTATACATGCATTCATGTAATCATTGTAGTCACTTTATGAAATAGATACAATTATTTCCCCATTCACAGATGAAGACGCTAAGGCATGGAAGTATCCTAGTGGAAATTCTCCAGCTAGAAAGAGCTGGAGCCAAGATTTAAAGCCAGGCAGCGGGGTTCCAGGGTTCTTGCTCTCTACTGCTCTGCTGGGCTCCCGGCCCGTGAGGTGGGGATAACCACACTTTCTTCGTGGGGTGGTAGTGAGGGTTAGAAAGGACAAATATCATGTGAAAAGAATTTGGTGGGTGATGGAACCTTGTAGTGGTAGCTCTTATCATCGCTATGGGGCTTAGATATCTACACAGACCAAGAGTCTCCAGGGCTCCCCCCATACCCAACCCCTGCCTCTAACTCAAGCCCCTAAGTGGCCCTTTTGCCTTCCCCAAGGGCCTACCCTGTATTCCACATCTGTATCCGTGCTACAGTCGGGGGTATGGAAGAGAGTGACCCAAAGGGAGAGGTCGCAGTCCAATCCCACAGCTGGTGGGAGATTTCCCAGCAAGCTCTTTGTTCCTAACCAGAGTACCACTCCCGGACCCACCTCCTCACTGAGTGGATGGGGAAACTGAAGCTCAGGGAGGAAGAGGAGCTTCTCAGAGAGCAGCATGGAGTTGGGAGGCAGGGCTGAGAATAGAAGCAAATCTCCGAACTGCTCCCCACTCCCGCCCACCCCCCCACCTCCGGTCTGCCCCACATCTTGCCCAGTGTGTGCTTTGACAAAGGCTCATTCAGGGGCTTGGGCGGGGGGTACCAGGGACATAGGCTGGAGGTGGTAGTCACCATGCGCGCGGCCCAGGGCTCCCTACCCCAACCACATGTGGACCCTGCAGAAGGCCTGGGGCCAGACTGTCTTCCTTGAACCCGAGCAAGGGCATGTAGCTGATAGCTCCTTGGGGAACCTGCGGACTGCAGCTAGAGCACTGGGAAAGACGCTTGATTCCACACTCTGGAGCAAAGCCCTATATTGTACGGCTTCCATCTAGTCAGGGGCCACTAAGGTGGAGCCTCAGAGTCCCGGGCCAAGGGTTGTGAGGAACAGGTGTAAGGGGCAGTGCTTTCGAGTCTCCTACAAGGTCCTTGAGAAGGACTCCACGCAGCCAGATAGACACTGAACTCAGTGAAGGGGGCTGGACCCTGCTAGGCTGGCAGCTATTCAAGCCAGCTAAGCAACTGATGAGCTGGGGAGTTGGAGGACCTGTGTAGGGGCACCTGAGTACAGATAGGAACCCCAGAACGACCTTCTTCCCGAGAGGACAAGGGCCACCAGCAACCTGGATCTTATTGCTGGGGTGCTAGGCAGGTGGGGAGGATTGTAGAAAATGCAGATGGAAAAAAACTTGTACTAAAGCTAATGCCATCCCAGGCTGCCCTGTACCCAGCCCCAGGCGCCTCCACCGAAGTTCCCGGACTCCCAGGGGCAACGCGAGGCAGGCTCTGCCCCTAACCCTGTCTTACAGATGTGGAAGTCCAATCAGAGACCATGGCCCCGAAGGAATGGTGACAGCTAGAGTGACCCTCTCACCCCTCAGCTCACCAGCCTCCACCACTCGACTCCACTCGAGACTCTGTCCACGAGGCATGGGCTTATCAGAGCCTTTCCACGTATCCAAAACTAGTCCGAGTGCTTTGCATAAATCTGAGTGCTTTGCATAACCACCCCAACCAACCAGAAGCAGGGGTCATGATTATCTACCTTTTAGAAAAGTATAAACTGAGGCCTGTGAGCTCAGGTCGGTCATCTGAACGATTCAGCCAGAGTTGCTTCTGTCCCTTCAGTAATGACGGGGATGGGGGTGGGGGATGTGTGTGGGGAAGAGGAGGGCATAAGAGACAGTCAGGTTCCTGGTTTCAGCTATAGGCCTATTTTTTATTCAATATATTAAATATATTAATCAGAAAAGTCACATACTATAAATCCAGGAAAATACACAAATATAAATGTCAGAATCTGTCATTTGTCTTCCTCCTAGAATAAGGTTATGTACATGTGGAAAGAGGGCGGGAAGAGAGAGCAGGTGGAAGGAGGGGGGAAGGCTTGCCCGGGCTGGTGGGGACCGTCCCTCCCTCCCAGCCCCCACTCCCATCTCGGCCTCTTCCTTCCTGTATTTACAGCGGCATTTGGCTTATTTACAGCACGGCGGTGTGTGTTAAAAACGGTTTATCTTACAAAAACATGAAGGCCAGGGCCGGGCATAGGGGCGGTTAAGACAAATAGTAGGGGTCCCCCCCGTGAATGCATCCCCTCCCCCGGGGTGCAAGCTCCCTGCCAAACCACCCAGCCCAAGTGGGGAGGACGGCAGGTCTGCAGCTCGAGCCCAGGCCAGGATTTGGGGGCGGGGGTGCTCCGAGGGGCCGTGGGTTAAAGGCACGTGGGGTGGCGTCTGAGCGTGCACACGTGTTGCACGCGTGTTCCTGGGCTGGGATCAGAAGGGCAGCGTGTCCATAAAGATCTTATCGACGATGGGTGGAGGGGGCACCAGGTCCTCCAGTTTGAGGTAGAAGATGCGCTGCAGGCCCTGGGTGCCCAGGGTCCGAAGCTCAGGCAGCTTGCCCAGCAGGCGCGACAGGCAGCTGGCTGGCTGGGGCTCTCCTGCTGCAGTCGAGATGTGCTCCTTCAGGCAGCTGGCGATGCGATTCTGTAGCTCCTCCACCCGCCGAGGCTCCTGCAGCCCATGCCGGTCTGGAGGGGTGCGAGGAAGGTGCGGGGGGGGGGGGGGGGGTCAGCCACCTCACCCCCAGACCCCGCCTCCTCGCCCCGCCTCACTCCCTGGGGAGAACTGCCCCCCACTGGCCATCTTCCCCCAGTCCCCGGGCACTTGGCAAAAGTTCACACACAAACCCCCGCTGAAGTCTAGTGGCCGTGGCAGTCACACTCATTGTCCTCATCTTCCAAATGAGAAACCGAGGCCCAGAGAGGTTAAAGGAGTTGCCCAAGGTCACCAAAAAACAAACTCAATCCCTAACCAGATTTTCTGCCTAAGGCCCAAGGTTTTCTCCCAGGTACTTCCTGAGAAACCCTGGAGAGGAGCCATGGTTTTAGGGATTCCAAAACCCACCGCTTCCCTTGGCCCAAAGTGCCTTGGATTTTTGTCCTCTATGGCTGGGTCCCCTGTGAAATTTAAGTGAAAAGGGAAACAAGGGCAGATTCTGGTACTTTAACATTTTTAAATAAAAGAGATCTCAAAACCTCTGCATTTAACACAGAAAAATCCACCCTGAATAATTATACCTATGTAAAGGACACACCAGGTACAGTTAGCCTCGTGTTGGAGGTTGGGGCCACAGTTGCCCTTGGGGGAGCTGAGGGCTATAAGAGGATGGGAGGTAGGGTTCTGTTTCCTGATCCAGGTGTGAAATTTTCTCATTTGTACACTTTCCTGCACACGACGTAATTCAAGAAGGTTTTTAAAAACAACCCCAAATCCCAGGCCACACACAAAAACCACATGGTGTGCATCCTGGATAGTATGGGATAATTCCAACTGCCTCAGGCTTTACGATCAGACATACCTGTACCCGGACCCAGACCCCAGCTCTGTTGTCTACCAGCTATGTCACTTGGAGCACAGGCTGGTCCCTCTCTGCCTCGGGGTGCCCTCGCTTCACCATGTAGGGGCCGAGGGCCAGGCCCTCAAGCCCTCCCCAACTCCCTGGCGGCCACTCACCCGTGATGAGGACTAGCGCAGAGAGGCAGGCGAAGGCAGGGACGTCGACGACCAAGCCATGCAGGGACCGAGAGAAGGCCAGGATGCTGTCAATCCAGTCGCCGAAGCCACGGGCGCACTGCAGCCGGTGCAGGACCAGGCCGGAGCAGAAGATGAGTTTCCCCTCGGCAGGCTTCGACCTGGCATGGAGGGACGCAGAGGCTGGTCAGAGAGGGGAGCTTGAGGATAGAGCACAGGGGAGGAGCCCTGAGCAACCTCAAAGGTGGCAACTCACCGGTATGCCAGGCGGAGGATGAAGAGCTCCAGGAAGGCCGACTCCAGCAGCAGGTCCTGGTCGCTGGGGGACAGCTCCGCGAAGCCTGGGATCTTCTCGGCCCACTTGCGGATCACCTCTAGGGAACCTGAGAGCAGGTCGTAGAACTGCTGCACGTCCCCAGCATCCTCCTTCCCGAAGTGGGGCAGCACCGGCTCCTGGAACTGAGGGCGGGCAGGGGGTTGGAGGTCAGCAGCCATCACCTGAGGCCATGTGATATGGTCGGAGGACCTCCGGGCCCCAGGGGCGAGAGAGAGAGCCTGAGAGTCTGCCCATGCTCTTGCTTACCAGTTCTCAAGTATTAACCCAGGGCCGAGGCCGCTGGGAGGAGCACATTTTTCCTTTTTTTTTTTTTTTTTAAGATTTTATTTATTTATTTGACAGAGATTACAAGTAGGCAAGAGAGGCAGGCAGGGAGAGAGAAGAGGAAGCAGGCGCTCTGCGGAGCAGAGAGCCCGATGTGGGGCTCGATCCCAGGACCCTGGGATCACGACCCGAGCTGAAAGCAGAGGCTTTAACCCACTGAGCCACCCAGGCGCCCTGGGAGCACATTTTTCTAATTGGCCACCCACCCAGGGTGGGGGGGGTACACTGTCCACCTGGTCAGCCCCAAAGGGGGCTCCTCTTTTTTCCAGTGTGTTGTGCCCGTGAGGAGCCTTCTCCAAGATGCCCAAAGGCACTGAGTGTGGGGCAGGCGGGGCCTCACCTTGGAGTAGTCCAGTTTGGCGGTGCTGGGCCCAGAGTCCAGGTGCGCCCTGACCAGGGAGGTGAGGAGGTTGGCAGGGGAGGCATCCGGGGGCTGCTTGGGCTTTGAAGGGAGCCGCCCCCGCCGCCCCTTCAGGCTGTCTGTCCGGACAACTGCAGAGAAACGGGCAGGGCTAAGGAAGGGAGGCAGGGGTCGAGGGAAGGGACTCTCAGCCCAAGCTGTGTGCATCAATGCTGGGAAGCACCCCAGACTCTAAGGACCTAGAGCCCGACACCCTACAGAGAGCACCCCCCGCCCCCCGGCCCCCAGCCCATGCGCCAGACAGGGGGACAAGAGGGGGAGTGCACATCAGGCCTGCTCGTGCCAGCCACTGCGGCCCGCCAGGACAGAGGTCTGGGGGGCCTCTGTCTGCCCCACCCCACTCAGGCCCGCCTCTGTCCCGCCAGCCCATCCCGGCCGCCCACCTTCCTTCACCATGCCGACGGCCAGGCACTTCTGGAAGCGGCAGAACTGGCAGCGGTTTCGCCGCCTCTTGTCCACAGGGCAGTCCTTGTTAGCCAGGCAGATGTACTTGGCATTTTTCTGCACTGTACGCTGGATGGGGGGGCCACACGGAACAGGCTGTCAGAGTCGGGCGGGGGGGGGGGGCAGGGGAGGGGACCGTCCAGATCCTGCTGCCATCACAGACAAAAGCACTCTCTGTTCACAGCTATTTTTCTAACATTTGGGTGGCAGGGGAGGGAAAGATGGTGGGGGGATGGGGTGGGGGGAGGAAGAAGAAAGTCTTGGGGACACTGGGGGAGGTTTATGCCCAAGAAGGGAGACCCCCAGGACACAAGATTAGGGCCCAGGGGTTCGGGGCTCCCTAGCAGCCCAGACACCTGGACTTCTCGATGTGCCTTCCCTGGGGCTGGCAAGGGAGGGCAGAGGAGGGCTGGGGGGTGGGGATGGGAAGCTGAGCACCCAGAGCTGGGACAAACATACAGCCTGTTCCCCAGTCCGCCCCCAGCCCTCGAGCACCAAGCCCTCTTCCCAGATCCTTTTATCTCATGCCAGGAACATGAGTGCCTGGGGCCCCCTTCCCACCAGGACCTTGAGTTGGGGGAGGACGGGCAGAAGAAAACCAGAGGCTGGCCATTAGCATGTGCCCTCTGGGGGACATGCCTGCGGCCCCCACCCTTGCCTGTACCTCGCTATCCCTCTGTGGGCAGCCCCCTGCCATCTATGGGTCCCCAGAAAGACCCACCTGCAGTTATGACCCCTCCTAGAAGGGCAGGACAAGGTGGGAAGAGAACCCCAGGGAGGCTACCACAGAGACCAGCCTTGCTCACTTCCCATAAAGAGGGGCACCCAGGGCAGCCCAGTACCTTGAAGAAGCCCTTACAGCCCTCGCAGGTGCGGACTCCATAATGCTGGCATGAAGCGTTGTCCCCACACACAGCACAGCGGCCCTCGCTTCCACCTGGAGCCCCACTCCGGGCCTTGGCTGACGGCACGGGTGCGTCCAGCATCCCTGGGCCGTCCAGGTGTGGAGAAGTGGGCGCCAGGCCTGGGAAAGCCGTTGATATGGAATAACTCTCTCTCTCCCCCAGCTGGCAGGTGGCCTGTGAAGGGAACAGCTTCAAGGGGCTTTGGGCAAGGCTGGGGCTGGGGCCAGTAGGGGGGCTGAAGGAAAAGAAGGCTGGCGGCTGGGCGTGCCCGGAAGCCTTGGGCAGTTGCTCTGTCCATGCCCGCAGGCCTTCGTATGTCTGGCTGGGTGAGAAGGGGCCGAATGAGCCATCCCAGGGAGAGAGCTGGGACGGCTGGAAGCTGGGCGTGGACGGGGATGGCGCCGAGCAGGGGCTGCCGTAGTAGTCGGAGCCACTGGAGGACAGGGTCTCATCCAGGGGGGCACTCAGGGGGCCAGGGTAGCATCCGTACACCTGGAAGTCCTCAAACTTGAAGGAGGCAGAGGCCGGGGAGGTGGCCGAGGATGAGGATGTGGAGGAGGCTGAAGAGGCAGCCGAGGAGCACGGCTGGGCTGTTCCTGGCAGCTGGTAGAGGAAGGTGTCAAACTCCCCTGTGTAGCCGTCCATGAAGGTGCTGAAGCTGGGCAGGGCGGTGGGGGCCGTGGGGGCTGCCTCAGGGCTGGCCAGGTCCATGGTGGGCTTGCTGAGCTCGGGGGTCAGGGGGTCGCTTGCCAGGTGGTCTCGGGGTCCTGGGCTCGGTGCTGGTGTCCCATATTGGGCTTGGATACAGGGCATCTCTGAAGAGGGAGGAGACCAAGATTGGGGGAGTGAGAGTCAAGGTGAGAGAAGCCTGAAGCCTGGCCTTGAAGTCTAGGTCCCTGAGCAGCCAGGTGGCAAGAATCCCAGCCAGACACAGGCCACGGAGGCCTTAGCCCCGTGGCCCACAACAGAACCCAGAAAGCTCGGTCCCCAGCCGGAACACCATCTCCACCCCCATGTCACAGAGCCCCTGGGCAGTGGCCCAGCAAGAGTGGGCTCAGTTGGAAGGCCAGCCACACCCCAGTCAGCTTGGGAACCCTAGAGAAGGCATCCAGCCAGCATTTCTCTGCTAGAACAGGGGGAAGCTGTGTTCCCCCCAACCCTCTGCCCTATCGCACTGGGTGAGGCGTGGGTGGGGGCTGGAAGAAGGGTGGGTGGGAGATGCAACCCGGCAAAGTCCTACTCAGCCCACTCTCTGGGTGCAGATATGTTGTTTCTCCAACCTGGCCCTTCTGGGAATATTCCCAGGCATGGCCCAGCCTTTGCAAAACCCCCTCTCCTCCTCCCAACCCCCAGTGCCTGGGATGGACATCCTGTAAATGCAAGAGGAGCCGAGAGCGAAGGGCCCAGCTGCCTAAATCAGAAAAAGCGGCCATGAGCCTGCCCCCCCTCCCTGCCCCCACCCTACACACTGAACAAAGGCTGCAGCTCCCACGCGCCCCCTAGTCCTGCCATCTGGGGACGGGCACCCACTCGGCGCTGCCTGACTTGCTCCCAAAAGCAGAAAAGAAGGGAGCCCGGGCCTCTTCAGCAGTCCCCAGCTCCCCAGGGGATCAAGTAACTGGGCTCCAGACCTTTAAAGGCTGTATGCTGGAGGGAGGCCGAACAGAGGCCGGAAGAAAGAGAGAACAGCCCCCCAGATGTCCAGGAGAATGGACAGTCCCTAAGAAGAATTTCTCTGCTACCCCCAAAGCACTGCTCCTTGAGGGCTTTGAGCCCAGCAGACTTGAGATGCCTACATGGAGAGGAGAAGGTGTCCTTGCCTGGGTTCCTCCACTAAGGTGTATCTAAGTCCTGAAGAGCCCAGGAGCTCAGGCAAGGAGGGCTGGTTATGCTTCATGAGGCTTCATGAGAAGCCTCAAGGAGCAGAGACAGCACCATTCGAGGGGAATCCTTAAGTTTGCAGACTTGTCAAAAACTAACACTGAGGCGGCTCTGGGACACTTCCCCATCCCACATCCACACCTGGGATCGGTATGGTTCCAGCCCTTCCAGTCGGGGAGGGAGGCTGGGTAAGAAAGTAAGCTGGAACAGAGAGTGCCATAATCTAGGGAACAGAGAGAGGGGGCAAAGGCTGGCACCACCTCCTGGCCAAGAGCCCAGGGAGTCCTCTGGTTCTACCTTTCTCCCACCTCCATGGGCCCTGCACAGGGCAGCTCCACCCCTGGCCTGACACTCCCACAACCAACCCAGGCCATGGAGCCCCTTGAAGCGATGGCACTGCCCACCCAGGAGTGCCTGTCCACAGGCAGAGAGCACACCTGCGAGAGATAAGACTGGCCACATCTCCCTGCCCTAAGACAGCCTAGGCAGGGATGGGTTTGGGGTGGAGAAGAGATGGCAGCCACCTGGAATAAGGCTGGGTGTTCCAGCCTTATTCAAATCCTGTTTCTCCACTTGGACGTCCCACATCCGGATCAACCCCTACCAGCCTATCCCCCCTCCTTCGCCCAGGTACTTAACTACACCAGATCCGGACCTACATCTAGCGTTAAGGAGGGTGGGGGAGAAGCAATCCTACAGGGAGGAGGAAGAGGAGGCGGGGTTGAAGGAGGGAGCAGGGAGAATCCGGCTTCAGGCAGGTCCTGGCAACAATGTGGTTTGCACCTGTTATGCCCAACAAGCTTCAGGCTGCACCCTACCTGTAGGAGCCAACAGGGACTGGGGGAGGGGGGCACAGATGTGATCAGCATGTGGGGCTGGAACGGGGGCGGGGAGGGGGAGGAGCGGGGGGGGGGTATCCTTCGGGTACCACACGGAGACTCCAACATTAGCAACTCCCACCACGGATCTCCAAGGACCACACCTCTCTCTTCCTCTCATACACACAGATACATACACACACACACACACACACACACACACACACACACACACAGGATCCAAGCAACAGCTAAAACAACGTTCCCCGTGCTTCCAGAGACCCCGCCCCCAAGAAGACTCGTTTGGCGGAACACAAGCAGGACCCCTCCACAGTCCAGCTATCAATGCTGGCCATTTCCTTCAGCAATTCAGAAGTCTCCTGATAGAGTTCGGGCAGCAACTTCGGGGATCCCTGCAAACTAACCACAGGCTCTAAAGCGTTAAGAAAACAATGAACGGAATGGGGGAGGAGGCAGACCTGCGGGGAGGAAGAAGACCCTTTTGGAAATCCAATCCTGGCAAGAGTCCGATGGATACCAGCAGTTAAAGTTGTGTGTATCTTTCCCCCCACTGTACTGAGCCCCCATCGGCACCTCAGTCCGGGGCGCCCTGTGTCATGCGGGTACCCTCGGAAACAGAACTACAGCCAGCCTCCAACTGAACAAGTCCCCACTCCTGGTGCCAACTCTAACCCCCTGCGGCTTCCACCTTGCACAGACACTCCCCCCACCCCACCCCCGCGCCGGGTAGATTGAAGTCCGATCCGGGTCCACATTCCGCCCCAATCGCTCTCCTCTGACGCCAAGGCTGCACCATACACCCGCTCTCATGCACGCTGACCCTACAACATCCTTTCCGCCCGCGCGTACGCCCATCTCCTTCATGCAACACCCCTGAAAACCAGAGCAGAGAGCGCCGCTGAGATGCACGCTCCTCCTCCCCGCCCCCCCGGGGGCGCCTACCTGGCCGGCTACTGCTCCCCCTGCCCGGGACCGGCACCCCGAGTCGCAGTCTGGTCCCTCGTGCGCTCCCCCGAGTCCTTCACACTCCCCCAAGTTCCGCAGCCTCTGCCACTGGGGCTCCCCGGCCCAGCCCGACCCTCCTCTTAAGCGCTCCGTGACGCACGGGGAGGGGCGGGGGCGCCACTGACGCACGCGGCCTGGCGAGCTTTGGCCATAAAAGGGCGCGGGGGGCGGCGCGGTTCCGGCGGGAGGCGGCCAGGGGGAGGCGCGGGACGGGGAGCCCGAGGGGGCGGGGCGAGAGGGGGCCTGGAATGTCTGCGCGCGTGACGCACGCGGGGTTCCATTGACGCAGGGAGCGCGGATTGTTTGATCTATAAATAGTCCCCTCGCGCCCGCCGCGCCGGCTAAAAATAGCAGCTCGCGGACTCCCGAGGCTCCCCCCGCCGGACCCAGGACCCGGCCCGGGGCCCCCGGGTCCGAAATAACCGGCCTGGAGGGCCAGAGTCCACGAAGGGGGCGCTCTAGAGCCGCGGCCGCGGGGCTTCCCCGGACTTGAATCTCTCTTCAGCCTCCGGCTGCTTCGGGGAGTCACGACCGCGCCCGCTCCCTCCCGCTCCCTCGGGCTCCCTCGGCGCCCGGCTCCGCCTTTGCACCCTCCCTGTCCTTCCTGCAGCCCTGGGGGTGTCGCCCTCTGCGGCGACTGCCGTGCTGGGCTGCCAGGGCAGGCCTCAGGCCGGGGTGGGCAACTCAGGGACACAGCCTGGACAACGTGCACCCCCACTTCAGCCCAGGGCGCAGCTAGTGCACTTGACCCGTCTTCTCCAGCGGGGTCACTGGCTGAGAAACTGGCCCAGGAACGTCGGAGTCGTGTCCACCCCCCACCCCGGCATGTTTCCGTCCCCTACTCTCCCAATGCAAAGTACCTTCCCAGGGCAGGGGTTTGCCAGGCCCAAGACGAGCCAATGGGCTCTGTTCCACACGCTGAACTTGATTTCTTCCCAGGCCCTTACAGGGTGGGTGCAATATAGTTGGGAAATTACCGAATTTCAGAACCGGGTGGAGCCTGAGAAATCTTGTCAAATTTGTGCCGACTCTTCCCCATTTTATAAATAAACAAGCTCAGAGAAATAATGGCACTTGCTCAAGGTCACACAGCCAGCGTGGTGGTGGCACACTGGGGGTGGAACCTGGGACCTCTGGCTGCATCTGTAGGGGATCTTCTAACACCCTCCCCTGCCCATGACTCCTACCTCACCTCCAGCACCTGTGGAGAGAGCATCTGCAGACCACCTAGAGCCTTCCCTGATCTGGCTGTCACCCCTCCACCCCCATTCTACCCCAAACCTGGGGAGCCCACACTTGCTAAGTAAGAGAGAAGGGAAGTGAAGCTAACATTTACAAGGAGAAGAAACCACCCCCCCACCCCCTAGGACCCTGGGATCCCACCCAGCCCCCTTCTCCCCAGTAAGTCAGCTTGAAGTATTTCTGCTTCCACTGCCCCTCCACTGGTGGCCCCACTCTCACCTCATTTGGTCACCCGACAGCACTTCCCCCTACCCGAGGCACTTCCTGTTCCTCACTTCCACTCTTAACCTCCCATCTCAGGTCTCCCACACCCCTGTCTCCAGCCGCCACTTCTGCCCACTCAAAGGTCCTGCCAGCAACTCAAACTTCACCCATTGCCGACAGAGCTTGTCACCGCTGTACTCTCTGCCCACCACCCCATCTCTGCTCCTGATACCCCACCAGCAGCTTCTCATTTTCCTCTTACAATTCTATTTTGGAACATCTCTTGGATCCCCTTCCTACTGCCAACCACAGCCCACGCCTCACTGGTGCATGAAGACAGCCAACCAGCTGAGCGAAGCCACTGACCTCCACTTCTCCTTGCTCACACCCAATTAGGCCACTGCCCCTTTACCAGCTTGTCTCCTCTTTCCGAATCCCCCTGCCCGCCAGTGGAGTAGTCTTCGTGCAACACCAATCTCATTCAGAACCCACCTCTGAACCTGGTCAGAACCTGCCATAGCTCCCCCACTTCGGCATACAATCTCAACGTGGACCAATCTTCAGACAGCTCCGTTTTTCCCCCAAACCATCTTCCAAAGACCCTTCAAAGCCACCCAGGTGAAGGTGAAGAAATATGGGCAGAATAATGCAAGGTGACCCATCTGAGATCCCCACTCCACTTCACACCAGTTTTGTTTTTGTGTTGGGCTTTTGTGTAGATTCTGCTTAGAAAAGAGATGCCCCCCCCCCACACACACACAAAACAACAAAAAGACTCTAAAACTGCTAATATGGGGCTCCTGGGTGGCTCAGTCGGTTAAGCATCTGACTCCTGATTTCAGCTCAGGTCATGATCTCAGGGTCATGAGATCAAGCCCTGTGGCAGGCTCCTCACTCAGTGGGGGTCTGCTTCTCTTTCTCCCCCTCTCCACAGCCCCTCCCCTCACTTGTGTTCCCTCTCTCCCTCTCTCTAAAATAAATAACCCTTTTTAAAAAAATAAGCATTTACTGGGTGGCTCAGTGGGTTAAAGCCTCTACCTTTGGCTCAGGTCACAATCTCAGGGTCCTGGGATCGAGACCCGCATCGGGCTCTCTGCTCAGCAGGGAGCCTGCTTCCTCCTCTCTGCCTTTCTCTGCCTACTTGTGATCTCTGTCTGTCAAATATATAAATAAAATCTTAAAAAAAAATAAACATTTAAAGAAAAATAAAATAATAAAAAAGATAAATCTGCTAATATCATTCACATCCTCCCATTTTGCAGATTAGGACCCAAGGGTTCCCAGAGTACCTGCACGTTGCTGAGAAGTACACAGCAAGTTTGGGCTGGTGAAGCTAGACCTTCCTCCACCCCGGCAGGGCCTTCCTCCAAAAAATAATTAATTAATTAATCAATTAATTTAATGTCAGCAAAACATGTAGCTTGATCAATCTGGGCTCAAGCCCAGCTTTACCAGTTCTTTGCGAGTTGAGTCAGCCTTGGGTCCTGGTGCTCACCATCTTCCCTACCACTTTCCATTTGTAAAAAGCAACACAGACCTTCCCTGCCTTCCCACAGGGCCAGCCCACCCAGGAGCCCCAGGGAACTATGTGTGGTGAGCAGCTGCCCACGGCCCTAGCCTATATCTCCAGATCTCAGCATTAGCCTCCAGATGTGAGCCTGCAGCCCAGTGACCACCCCCCACACCCTCCCCTTCATTGCCAGGATACTGCAGCTTTGGAGGCTACCTTCTCACTGCCCCAAAGGCAGAGGGAGGGGAAGACAACCACAGCTGCCACTTGGCCATGTCTGTGGAGGCACGGATGCTGCAGGGTTCGAAAAGAAGTAAATAAGGAGAAAAAGGCAGAGTCCGTCTGTGGGAGCAAAACCAGGGCCACCCATTCAGGCACCCACAAGGGGCACCTACCTTAAGAGAGAGGGGAGAGAGGCACAAGGGCTTTGGGACCCCTGGTCTCATCCCTGCTGGCCAGAGGCCCTCCAGGGTGTCCTGGGGCTCTGAGGCGAGTGGAATCTGGCTAAGGTGGAACTCTGGGGAAAGGCACCATTAATGCAGACCCTGGGAGGCCTGGAGCATAAGCTGGTCCCAGGCTCCCAAGGGATCTCCAAGTCTAGCCCTCAAGAGCAAGGTCAGAGTGAACAGCCCCTTGTGGGAGGAGGTGTGGGGTGGCAGGGGATAGGTAATGATGAAGGAGGTAATAATGGGAGAGATATCTAAAACTAGAGGTGAGGACCAGAAGGTAAGGCAGGGCCATAACACAAGAAGCACAGGGAGAGAAGATGTCGTGTTGGAGATGAGACAACAGTCTTCACCAGGCACCCACAGCACAGCCTGGCCCAGTGCATCAATCTGCCCTCACCACCACTCAGTGGGCAGAGTGACCCATCTTCCTTCTGCTCTAATCCTGCCCATCCTCCAAGACTTTGGGCCATACCCCTTCCTCAGCTTAACTCTTAGTAACAAGCCCCTTCTCACCCGTGAAGGGAGGTATGGGGAATAACCACCAAGGGTCAGACCTCAGTCCACAGCACTTCACATGCATTCTTCCACTAAACTCTCCCCTCAACCTTACAGATTTAGAACTGACCCAAATTTTATAATGAGGAGATGGAGGCTCAGGGCTAGGCCCTCTAACTCCCAGGTCTGTGCTGGAGCCATGGCCCCTCTGTGGGCTGCAGACTGTGGCTTCTGGCCCGCTGCGCCTGGCTTCT
Source organism: Mellivora capensis (assembly GCA_004024625.1). NCBI lineage: Eukaryota > Metazoa > Chordata > Mammalia > Carnivora > Mustelidae > Mellivora > Mellivora capensis. The sequence goes on along the minus strand of PISX010001140.1, from coordinate 129,220 downwards.
TCTAAGTATACCTTAGAACCAGGTGTGCACAGGTGCACGTGCGCGCGCGCACACACACACGCAGCCTGTAAACTGAAAACAGCAGTGCCCATGAGGGGCTCTCTGGTGGGACTGGAAGCATTCCAGTTTCCAACCTGGACAGCGATCAGCCAGGTGTGGTCATACTGGAAAAGCCATCACACTATATGCTTAAGATTTAATACCTACGATTTGTACACTTTTCCGTATGGGTATTTTCAAAAACAAAAGTTTGTTTTAAAAAATAGCCATGCCTCAACGGGAGAGACTTATTTATTCACAGGGACGCAGATGCTGCTGGAAATCATCAAGCACAGATTCATTCAAGTGTGTGTTGCTGAAATCAGAGAATGGTGCCTGTTTCCCATTAGGGACTTGTTCTCCCAACACACGTAGGGCATAGGTACGGCCAGGAGCTGATCTCTCATTAGACAGGGGTCTTCACACAGGATGTTCTCTGTCAACACTGGGTGTTTTCTGAAGCACTCACTAGGCCCTTGTCCCTCCGAGGCAAATCTCATGGGGCCTGGGGACTTAGTGCTGACTCATCCCTCCTCCAGCTGTGTGTGAACCCGAGGGCAAGGCCCTGTCTCCCTGATCTCAGCAGGGGGGCCTTCATGCATCTTCAATAGTAACTAGCCTAGGGCAGGCCCCAAATGTTCACCAGCCAAGAGGGTGGGTGTGGATTTGGGTAAATGGGGGATGGAGGAAGTGGAAAGGCACAACCCCTTTCCCACACTGCTCCCCCACTCAGGCTGCCACCCCCCCCACACCCCCCAACAGAGGGCAGGAACCTGCCCTACTTTCACCAAGACCATCCCCACCCACAGGCCTCCACACCCTTCCCGCGTGGTGGGCAGAAGAAGTGAGCTTTGCCTCCTCCCGCTGAGAAGTGGCCAGGGAGCTTCCCCTCCTCAGCCCCAGGACTTAGCACCAACCCTGACCTGGCCACTTCCTCTTCCTGCCTCAGCAGTGGGTAGGGGGATTTGTGCTATGGGCAAGGAAGCAGTGCCTACGACCCCAGGGGCTTGCCATGGACAGGTCTGGCAATTAGGGATGTAGGGTCAGGCCCAGGTCTCTGGCACTGATCACCTGGCCCTCGCCCAGGCCCTGCCACGACCACACAGGTTCTCACCTCCCTGACAACAGACTGCCAAGGACGTGGGCAGGGAAGCCACTGACCCACACACTCACCCAAGCCCCAGCAGGGACAAAAGAGGGAGGGGCTTGCGGAGCCATCACTAGCCAGAAGCCCGCAAGCCTGATGTGTGACCTGGGGCCAGTTCCCTGCCCTCTCCAAGACCATTCCCCATTTGCCCAATATAGACAACATCACACTCCCGGGGGCTGTGAGAGTTCAATCGGTTCAGGGAAGGGGGAGGCTCACCAGTGAAACAGAGCCCTGCCTGGGAGGCTGAACTCTACAGACCTGCAGCAGGATCCCGGAGCAGGGAGGGCAGGCATGGAAAGGAGATACCTGGGTCTTCAGCTAGACTAGGGAGCCAGCACCCCCTTCTTCAAGAAATGGGGAATAGTAACCCCATCCATACCTCTTCCCCCTCCACGGCTGAGGAAGGAAATGAGAGTGTGCCCAGACCCAGCACTGGGAAAATTCCATACTCTGTATGCAGCAAGTGCTCAATTAATACTCTGGAGAAAGCTTGCAAGTTAAGGAGGCCAGGCCTCTCTCCACAGAGGCTGTCTTTAGTCCAGGGATTTCTTGACCCTCAGCTCCCTCTCAGGCTAGGGGTAATTAACATACAGCACAAAAGAGTAAGATCAGACTTCGGGGAAGAAGAGCCAGCCGGCACTGGAGCACTGGAAAAACGCAGACAAGATCATGGAGTGCCTTTGGGAAAGGTCAGCCTCTGCCTTGCTTGCACCCTCCTCAAACCTCCTTCTGTGCCCCCCAGTCTGCTCAGCTCCTGGCCAGCTCCTCTCCTCCACCCTTGGGGGCCTCCCACCACCTTGCAGAACATCACCGCCCACCAAATTCTCCTGCCCCTGCCCCTGCCCAAGGTCTCCACCCAGCCTCCTTGGGCAAAATTTCAAATTCCAAAATAAAAACCCTCTGATAACGAGCCCCAGCCGGAAAGACTGATGCATTTTCCTATTGTTAAAGTATTTTTAGTCACAGGCTCTGGATTCATTTAGAGACTCACGTTCAGAAAGGGGAAAAAAATTTTTTTTGAGAACCAAGAAGGAGAGCACAAGAGCCTCCCACGTAAGGAGCTGCCACTTATTTCGTGCCGGGCTGCAGCCCCTGGCCCAGGGCCCAGATATCGTGTTTGTGGCAAGATGGTTGGTGGACTTGCCAGACCTTGCTCCAGCCTTGCTTTGCAGGCACCAAGACCGGCTGGGGAGCCAGGCAAGGAGAGCAGGCCAGGGGCTGAGGGCTTAGGAAAGCCAAGTCCCTGGTCCCATCAGCTGGGGGAATCAGGGACCCTACTCAGGGACCAGTGCAGGAGTCCCTGGTTGGCCACCCAGCTCACTCCAGTGTCCCTCCCCAGCCCAAGCAGACCAGTGCCTCATTGAGGTCGGGTCGACAGGAAAAGAGGACCGAGAGCATGGTGGAAATCTCTGAGGAAGGAGAAAGATGGCAGCACCTGTCTCTTCCCATGTCTCCCAGCTCTTGATCACGGCTTGTGACTCCCAAATGTGACTCCCACCCACCCAACTCAGATCAAGCTTTACTCTCACTCCTCGGAAAGGTCAGCCACCCCTGTTTCCTCCTCCGCTCCCCCTCCTCTCAAGGCCAAAGAAACCACAACACAGATGGTCACAATGGAGAAAGATCCAAACAGCCCAGCTCCCATGCCTCAGTTTCCCCATCCCTAAGACTCACCAGCTATCTCCTCACGATCTGCTTAGACTCTCAGAGATCCTGGACAACTGCACCAGGCGAGAATCCTGGGGTTGGTCAGGGGCTCTTCCTGGCAGCCTCAGGGAGTCCTGCAGGAAGAGACGGGACTGCCTGGTCAGCCCGGCCTGTCCGGCCAAGGCTATGCACCAGCTGAGCAGACTTAGGACGTGGAGCTGTCTCCAAGCCAGCATGTCCTCCTCTGTTTATATAGCCGAAACCAGAGTGGCCTCTGGGGACAGAGGGAGCTGCCTCAGGGCCCTCTTGGCTGAGGCCTGACTTTGGCCCAGGTCAGCAAGAACCCAAAATAGTCAGCTGACGGGAGCCCCGGCGTGAGCGTGACCCTGGGCCTGTGCCCAGGCCTGGCAGACAGGTGCCCACGTCACAAGACCAATAGCTCTAGCACTCACGGGGCCCTGGCTGGCAACCCCTTGGGGGTGGCCCTGGCAGTGGATATGGCATGAGACATCCACCCAGTACCACCATCACCCAGACAACGAGGTGAACGCAAGGAATTCTGCCCATAGAGGCCACTCTGTAACCAGAGGACAAGGCTGGCTCTCAGGAGGCAGTCTGAGCTGACGGGAGAGGTGGGGGCCGGGTTGGTGGAAGCCATCTGGCCTGCTGCTGTCATCTGCACTCACGTGCCTCCTGAGATCCCCAGCCGACAAGGGACACCTGCCTCTCCCACTTACAGTAATTCCTCTCCCTGCCCCTCAGCCCAAGGCTGGTGGCACGGAGCCTGCTGCCAGCAGGAGTCCAGGTGCACGCCCAGCCCAGCCCCTGGAATGGGAGGGCCTTGCCTCCCAGGTCTTCCCCTCCTTCCACCTGGGCTCACACCAGCCACCCCGTCCTCCGTCATCACAGCCACTTCCATGGGAATCCTTGTGCCCTGAACACCCACTCCACATGGGGCAACAGTGTCTGGGGGGCCGGGCAAGATACAGAGCCAGCTCCTCCTTCATCTAGGGATCTCTCTCAAGGCCTGAAGGGTGCTGTGGCTCAGGGACAGTCCTCTGTTCTGGGAAAGGAGGAAGGCAATCACAGGTCCCTGGCCAGGGTGCCAGGCTGAACTCCAGCTCTCTTGGGTAAATATGGTAACCAGGACCGTGGTGCCCTTGGCCCCATCCTAGTATCTGAGATCTGGGAAAGACCTGGTGGAAATTCCATTCCTACACTCCAACCCTCACCAGCCATCTGCCGGTACCTTCTCCAGAAGCGTCCTCAGGCAAGGAAGGCGTGTTCTCCACCAGCCGACTGGGCCTCTAGGAGACCTTGACTCTAAGCTTGGCTCTACACGTCCTCACTAGAGGATCTTGAAAAGTCACTTCTCCCTTCTGTAACTCAGTTTCTTCATCCATAAGAAAAGAAGGTGAAGGGGCACCTGGGTGGCTCAGTGGGTTAAAGCCTCTGCCTTCAGCTCAGGTCATGATCCCGGGGTCCTGGGATGGAGCCCCACATCGGGCTCTCTGCTCAGCAGGAAGCCTGCTTCCCCCTCTCTCTCTGCCTGCCTCTCTGCCTACTTGTGATCTCTGTCAAATAAATAAATAAATAATCTTTAAAAAAAAAAGAAAAGAAAAGAAGGTGAACTCGATGGCCTAGGACCCCTCTGGCCATGGCCCCAAGTCTGAGATTTTCCCATTCAGGGGTGGTGGGTAATTGTGGAGGGTCTATCTCTGCCCTTTGTTAGCAAATCTTCCCCCTACAGACCCACCATAGTAGGACAGGAGTGGTCTTTGCCCTTTTAGGGGGGAAATGATCCCAGCCTCCCCTCCGTGTACTCCCTTGGTGCACGCCCTCAAAACAAGCCAACTTCCCACCCCCTACGCCCGCCTTGAGCTATCCAGCCCCACCCCATCAGAAACAGACACAGGCTGCCTTGGTAATAGCAGTCACTGACCCACACCCTTGCCCCTCTCCTCCCACACCAGCCCATGCCCACCAGGCCCACGGTCCCCCAGCCCATCCTGCTAAGAGAGCCAGGCTTCCCCCTTCCCCACCCCCACATTACCCCCACCACTGAAGAAACCAGATCTCCCCAAGCTGAGCAGCACCTCGCCTGCCACCTCTGCAGGGCTTCCCCCTCCACCCCCCAAACCACATCCGCTTAGGGCAGCTCCGCACCCACCTCTGCCCCCCAGCCCTACCTGCTAGAAGGCCCCAAAGGCACACAAAGGACAACAGTAGAGTACTTACCAGTCTGGATGAACCGAGAGACCTCGGACAATAGTCAACCATCCCTCAGGCCTCCAGGACCTGGCAGAAGGAGCTGGGACACCAGAGAGGGACCAGGGCTGGCTTCTGTCCATGGTGGAAGCCTACAGGAGGAGAATCAGTGTGAGTGCAGAGGAATCCGCCGGCAGGGACATTTCCTGGAGGCAGCACAGCCAGGAAATGCAGGAGTAGGACAGGGGCAGGACCCAGGCCATGAGAGGTGATAAGCCAGCCCAAGGACTTCCCTAGGCTGGGCAGCTGAGCCTGGGGGCACACAGAACCCCAGGCAAACAGCTCTTGGGGATGTGGGACGTGACCGGGAACTGGTGAGAGTACCTGGCCATCTCAGGGCCAAGGAGACACATGCCAGCATCCAACCCCTCGGCCTCCTGCCCCAATCCTGGGTTTGGGGGTGGGTAGCGGCTTCAGTCCAGCACTTGGCCCTGATGCACACAAAAGGGCACTTTGTAGGCAGAGAAAACGGAGCCACTTTGAGGACAGGACAGAATATCCCTCTCTCCTTAGAGGGCTCCAGCTCAGCCCCTAAAGCCTCAGAGGACCCCACAGAGCAGGGGCTCAATTGCCCCATCCCCAGGCAGCCCAGCCTTCTAACCAGAGCAACGGGGACTCCCAGGAGCGCCTGTGAAGGCACTCCAGTCCTCAAACACAAAGACCCAGCTTGAAGCGAAGCGGTTAAGGGCACAGACGCTGGACCCAGATACCTGCATTCAAATCCTGGCTCTGTCACTTGTCATCTTGGGCAAATTGCAGAACCTCTCTGTGCCTCCTGTTCCTCAACTGTGAAAATGACAATCTGTAATCGACATCTCTGAAATTAACAACCACAGGGCTATGGTGGGCTTAAAAGAAGTTCGCACGCGTAAAGGACGCAAAACAGTACCACGTACACATATGATAGCACTATCATTATTAGGAGAAATTAAATGAGGACACATCAGAGCCAGCCCCAGAACCTGGCGTTTATTCCAAGCCACTTCTGGGCACCTGCCCTCCACTTCCAGAGCAAACTGTGAGCACCACCCTTCCAGCCTTCTTAAGCTCTCGCCTGTCCTCTCACCAGTGCCTTTCTCCTTCAGCCATGGTACTCCAGACCCTACATCTCTCCTTCCCTTCTTCCACCTTAATTCAGCCCTCTCCGCTCTCAACTGACCCTCAGAGTGACAGCAGGAACAGGTGACCTTCAGGTTAAGAGGAGGCATGGGAAAAGAGAAGTAGATGTTCCCATGCTGGGAGGTGGAGGGAATAAGGAGGAGGAGGGCCCCAGAGGGTGCATGATGGGCATAGTTGTCCTCCTGACCTCTGCCCCAGGGTCCACAGGCTAAAGGGAGCTACTCTGGACCACAGTACCGGATTCTCTTCTTACACAGCTACCAGCAATCCCATGCTCCTGTAGTACACATGTATGGAGAGCAGAGAGTGAAGGTGGCAGAAAGGGAGGGGAGAGGTCTAGAACACCTGGGGGGCTCCCAGCCCCTAACAGAAGGCAAAATCAGGCTGCAAACCTGCCCCAGCCCACCTAGCTAGCCCACCAGCTACACCTGCTTCCCAGAACGACACTGTCATCTTCCCATATCCCTGAAAGAGGTCTGCAGTAAGGCCCCGGGCTCCCCTCCACAGCCTTCCCTTTTCTCCCAATAGTCCACAGCTGAGGAGGAAACGCAGGAAGGGCCAACACTTTCCACCACAGTCAGGCCTGCCCTGAGCTCCCGGGTCAGAGAAGGTCCTCCAAGTACCTTCCCCTGTCTCTGAGAATAGGCTCCAGAGTCGGGGACCTAGGTCATACCTACAAAGTGCTTTATAACATCTGATCCCATTCTCCTGTCTCAGGTCAAAATTCTCTCCATGAGCAGTGACTGAGGGCCTACTGTGAGCCAGGCAGTGAGTGAGCCATGAACAACAGGAGATCCAAGGAGCAAATCCACATCACTGGGCCCCAGGAGGTTACAATGGGGGAATGAATCAAGGTCAATTACAGTCAGCACTGTGCAGAGGGCAGACCTAGGGCCAAGGGGGCTTAGAGGAGAAGAGTGTGATGCCTCCTAAATGGTGTGGGAGCCTCAGGCCAGACCTCAGGACCCAGCTCTCGTTCCCCCAGCTCCAAGCACATGGGCTTTCTCTCTCCAGTCAGGCCTTTGCTTTGACTGTTCCCTCTGCCAAGAAAGTCACTGCCCCATATGTCTGTATGGTTAGCCTCTTCTCATCGGTCATGTCTCCAGCCCCACCACATTAACCTATTTTTATTAGCTCCTTAGGACTGATGCTGTTCAGCTCTTCACCCGTCTGTCTCCATCACGCAGACTTCGGTCTCCCAAAGGGAGCTCAGCACGAATAGGTACTCGGTAAGTATTTGAGGAATGTGGGAGAAGAGGACTCACGCAAGCCTGCAATCAGAACTGGGCTGAGAAAACCAGCCAGCTGCTTGGAAGGAGGTGGGGAGAATGTGGGAGCTAAGGTCCCACTGGAGGGCAGATCCAAAGGCTGACGGTTCGTCCCTATGCCGAGCTACATCCCTGACTCCAAGAGCCCCAGGCCTGGATCCCAGCTCTGCCTGGGTCCACCTGAAATCTCCTTCCCCTCTTTCCTCTCAAGTACTTGTCTTCTCTTAACTACACTCCAGCTCACCACAGGACAAGGCTGGCAGACGGGCACCTTCTTGGGTTGTAAGCTCTGCACTGGCCAAGTCCCCACCCAGAAATGGGCATATTACTGGTATTAACAATAATAACAGCAGATAATATTTACTGAACACCATGTGCTAGCTACATTATTAAGCACTTTATATGCAATTTCTCATTTCAGCCTCACGACACCACGAGGAAGAGGTTACTATAAGGAACATTTTACCAATGGGGAAACTAAGGCACAGAAATGCTAAGCACCGTGCTGAAGGTCACACAGCTAGGAAGTGGCAAAGCCAGGATTAGGACCAAGGGAGCCCAACCAGGGAGCCCCGGGCCAGGCAGCCATCTCTTCCACCACTTGGACTCCTCTGGTGGGTAGAGGTCTTGGAGAGCAATGGAGCAGTTGACAGCTAACACCAGAAAGCAAGTGGGAAGCTCCGGGCCCAGGGCTGCTGTGCCTTAGATCCAGGCACTAGGCCTGAACTCCTGAGCTAATTTTCTTCACTCCAGCACAGGCCCCAACATTTATAATCAGTCACATTCATCTTGTTCATCTTGGTCCATCCTTCTGCCCGGCTGCCATCATTTGAAATCTTGACTTTATCCTATTGAACACCTGTCACTCCCCTAGGCTCTAGGCCTTTACAGAGTCAGCTGGCTTCCTTTTCACGTTTTTATTCAAGTCACTGATCTAAACATTCACTTGGGGTGGCTGTAGGACCATGGCTGTAGCTCTCACTGAGGCCCCTGTCCAGGCTGTCATCAGCCCCCTTATCCATCAGCAACCTTTGGGCACCACTGCTGTGAAGACACCTATCTCTACCAGCCTTCCTTTTCCCGGCATGCCCAAACACTAACTAGCCCCCAATCCAAATTAATGCTTCACTGTAAACCACTGTAAATGCCATATCTGCATTTCTAATCTCAGGTCCGTTCCTGCCTCTACAAGACCCTCTCCAGGCTTGGTTTTTTCACTCAATCCCACGAAGGGGTGCACCGAGCAAGTCTGGTCCCTCCCCTCCCGAACTCCGGGAACCCATTCCCCGCAGCCGGCGGGGAAATGGAAGGAATTTCTCCGGCCTGGCCACCTCCTGCGCCCCTCGCGGGCCAAACCCCACCCTTGGCGGGCCTGGGAGAGAAAGCCTTGGCCGCCGCACTCGGGGGCTGACTGTGAGCGAGCAGGTTCCTCTGGGAATCCAGACCTTCCCTCCCCACCCCCCAGCCCCACACACAGCCCCGATCCCCAGCAGGACTCCCACGGTGGCTCCCGGCCCGCCCTATTGCCTATGCCGAGACCTCATTCTTCCCGGACCTCTCCCAGGGACCCCCTCTCCTCCCCACCGGCCCCCCTCACCTGGCCCGCCAGGCTCCGCTCGCCTCTGAACCCCGCCTTCCGGGGTCGCGCACCAGCCGTCTGGGAGCCGCTCCGAACCGCAGGGGCGCCCATGCCTGGAGGCCGGGGGTCGCGGGCGCCGCGCGGGGGGTCCCCCACCAGTTCCGCCGCCGCCGCGCGCTCCTGCAGCCGCGCCGCCGCGGTTCCGAGCCCCCCACCCCGGGAAGCCCCCCGCCCCGCAGTTCCGGCCGCGGCCGCGCCCCCCGCCCCCGCAGTCCGCGGCCGCCAGCGCCGCCGTCCCAGCGCGCCTCCCCCGGTGGGCGGGCGGGGACCGTGACGCGAGCCCATTGACGTCTCCGGAATCCCGGCGGCGGCGGCCGACGCAGCCTCATCAATGGGGCTAAAAATAGCGGCGCCCGGAATAGCCGCGAGCGCCCCGCCCCGCGTCCCCCCCCAACACACACACCGCACACCCTTCTTCTGAGTTACATAATCCGCCCCGCTGCGGCTGGGGTGCGGGAGCTGTTTTTCAGGTGAGGGTTCTGTGGCCTTGCTAGCACCTTCCGGGGCAGCAGACCTCGAGCTGGGTTCTAAATAAATTTACCGGGGGCTTCCCCGGAAGAAGAGACGGGAAAAATGAGGCCCAGAGAAGCCCCGCGGTGGCCCAGGGTCACACAGCAATTAGGCTGGCTTAGGAGGACAGGGCCCCTGGCTCTCTGAGTCTTGGGCACCCCCACCCGCATCGATTGGTTGGCCTGCATGCCACCCCAAGGACAAGAAACCCAAGTACCAGGGTGCCCAGCTTCCACACAAGACGGCATCTTAGGGAGAGAGGACTTCTTGGGAGGGTAAGATTTCTCCTGAAGAGAAGCATTCCCAGAGGCGGGGAGTACAAGGCTGGGGCAAGGCTGGGGCAAGGCTGGTGGTGGATTCACGGATCTAGCTGTTCTCATACTGCTGTGTGATCACGGGCAAGTCACTTCACCTCTCTGAGCCCAGATGATAATATTATCCACCTCCTCTGGTTATCAGGGGATTGAACAGCTATAGAGGTGCCTGGTACACAGTAGGCACTCATAGTTACTGTCTTCTCCTTGCTCCCCTCTAGGAGTCAGACTTCCCCCAATCCACCTGAGCACTTAGTGCAGGGAAAACGCAGAGACTCCCCACAGTGGCCCGGAAGCCAGGGAAGGCCCCAGCCTCTTCTGGCCACAGCGTCCAAGCACAGGCCTCTCAGTAAGAATCTTCCTTGGGGAGGGAGTCCTCAGAGGGTTTCTCTGTCACACCTAACTGGAACATTCTTTGGAAATGGAAGAGAACTACCTTATCTGGAGCAAATCCTTTTCCCCTGATAACCTCTGACTTAGGAGTGGCTGGTTCAGAGCCAGGCCAAGGCTGAAGCAGTGGGACTGGGGGCTGACTAGGCAGCAGAGTTGGGTTACAGTGTCTGTTCCCTGAAGGCGGGGCAGGCAAAGCTCTAGGGGAATAGCCATGAGGCAGGCCCCAGTCCTGAGCTCTGTTGCCCCAGCCACCAGGCCCCGCTCAGTTTTAGAACCACCTTAAGTTACAATCATGCTATCATATCCCCAGCACCCAGGCCAGGCCCCACGCAGCAAAGAATCTCTTTTGTATTCAAAACTGTCCGAAAGAGGCCCCACACCCCCACTCAGCCCTCATTCCAGGGGCCGCATTCCTCTCCCCACTCCCCTGCCTACCCGCAGAAATCCTTTTCTAGACCTGTCCTAAACTGCTGCACTCAGAAGCTCCTTTCTCTCATTTTTCATAATGATCCCAGGGTTTGTCTCAAAATCCAGGTTCTTCTCAAAGCCTTTACATTCCTTTCCCAGATTCGAGTATGAGGCGGACATAGAAATAAAGAAACTGAGGCTTCAAAATGGCAAGGTGGGGGGCGGGGGGGAGGGAGGGGCTTGGGGGCTAGCTCCCCTTTCTCCTTCCTACCCCAGCAGCTGCTTCCAAATGGGCATTTTTTAAAAACCACTACCCCCACTCTCTCTTTTTCTTTTTCCAGAAATCTAACTTTTGAAATACATTTTAAAAATATTTGCCTGTGTAGGAGAAATACATTTATTTGGACAGGAAGCATAAAAAAAAAAAAGAAAGAAAGAAAGAAAGAAAAGAAAAGGCTTGATTACCAGTTTTTCCATGAAGGCTTCCAGCCCACAGAGGTCTCTCCCTTCTATAAATACTTTAGCACAACTTGGCTTTATTATATATTCTCTTGTTTTATAACCAAGGAAAACATATACTGAAGTATATAATGCTGAAACACACACACCTGTGCAGCCTATGATGGCAGTGTGAGGAAGCAGAAGGAGCACGGATTCAAGAGGCTGTTCCCAACTGTTCCCAACTGTGTGACTTCTGGGAAGTTACTCACCTTGTCTGTGCTTCGGTTTCTTCATTTGAAACAAGAAGATGAACACATATCTATGTCACAGAGTTGTCATGAAGAGTGTATCTTTGGTAGTAGAAAGAATGTAGCAAGTGGTCTGGGCGAGAGTAGCAGACATGCTATTTCCAACAGGAGGCCTTAAGAGGAAGGCTGGCCTGGGGAATTTGTCTCGAATCTGCAAATGCAGAAAACTCACCTAGCTTTACCCAGCTGGTGTGTTTTATTTGGGGCTTGTGGAGTTGCACAGGTGATGGAGACAATGTCACACGAAAAGTGTGATTACAGATGTCCAGTAGATCTCAGCCCCCTTCTTGCCTCCTTGACCCGCGTCACTCAGCTAGTTGGTGTCCAAGCCAGGATCACAGCCCCGGTCTTCTGACTCCCAGCCTAGTGCTCGATCTTCTACCCACTATCTTGTGCCTTCATACCCAGCCTCTCTTCTTGCTGCACGAATTCCAGGAACTGCCACACAAGCCCCTTTTGCAGATGGGAAAACTGCCGAGAGAGAAATCCAACCACTTGCATGACTCAGGAGCTTAGGACTGGATGGGAAAACAGGGCCCCTGGCCAGTGCTGTCACACATTCCGGGAAATTCCTAAGGTAGTAGGGCAAGATAATGCTGCAAAAATTGCTTCCTAGTCTGATGGGGGTGTTGGGGGTTGGGGAGGACACAGAATAGTTATGAAAATATTGCCAGAAGGCCCAAAAGGTGGTCTCCAAGAGGCCTCCAGCTGGCATCGGGATGGAAATCTGGAGCGTTAATCTGAGAGGCTTCCACTGAAAAAGAGAACATGGGGCATTCACTGTGTGAAGGGAGAGGACCAGGCAAGACAGAAGGACATCGCAGGGAGGAAGGTTAACCTAGAAGTTAACCTAGAGTGGGGGTAGGGTTGAGAGCCTAGGGGTAGAAAACCCCAGGACCCGGATAATCAGCCAGACCCCTGGCGGTCTTCCCCACACGCCCCTCCCTCTCCTAGTGGCAAAAACCCTTGCTCCAACTCCACCCAGTCCAACTCCACCCAGTCGGGGAGACACGATCCAACGTCACCTCCACCGCGGCTCGCTGGGGCTGGGACTAAAGTATGTCAAGGGGGTTCCCCAGCCCATTCGGCCCAGACGGGGCTCCCCTGCCCCAGCCCTGGCCCTGAGAGAGGAGAGAGGGGCCTTGGAGAGGATTCCCTTCATGGTTCCCTTCCCCATCCTGAGACTCAAGAAAGATTTCGCTGGGGTCCCCTCACCCCTCCCCAGTTTTAGGAGCAATTAATGGGGAAAATGGGGACACAAAGATAGGGCAGAGCCTTTCTTGGGCTCTCCCAGGGATCCGGGTGGGGATGGGGTTACATGCTCTGAATTAGGTAAGGATGAGGAGGCCTGGCTGGGTGCTTTTCAGAAAGTGCCTCCCCGTTTGCTTTTCCCTGGTTGCCATGAGAGGCCGTCAGGGCCAGCAAGAAAAACCCCAGTCTGGAAGTGACAGAGTTGGAATTAATGGCAAGATTTCCCCTAAATCCAAGCCAGGCTCTCCATTAAAAACAAGCAAAAATCCTCCATAACTTTATTTTTTACATTACAAAATCAAACAGACTCATTGTACACAAATGCAGAACGTTACAGAACTACGTGATTTACGAAGCGAGAGTCTGGTAATCAACTCCCGAAGGAGGAGAATTTGGTAATCCTCCGGAGTCTGCTTCCAGATCTCTCTCCACGTCGGCAGAGATCAGATCTGGCCCAGCAGGCCCTGCCCCTGGGGCCGGGACCGGAACGCTAGGCCGGAAGGAACAGGGCTGGGCCCCGCCGCAACACTGTAGCCTAGACCGTGACCCACGCCACTGTCCCGGGGGCGGCCGCGCTGCCCCGCGCCTGGCCCCGCTGGGCGGGGTGGGGCCTGGGGAAGCCGCTACGTCACGAAGCCGACGGGAGGGAGCCCGCGCCAGTCCTGCCAGGCTTCCATTACATCACCCGGCGGCGCGGAGCCGCCGCGGGGTAAACACCGCTGCAAACCATTGGCTACCTTGCGGCCCTTCCAACCAATAGCACGATTGTATGCAAATCAGCCACTGGGCGTTTGCTTCTTTCGGGTCTGGTGTATGCAAGTACACGCCTTTGCGAGGATGGGGGCGCCCCGGGATGAGGCAGAAGAGGGATCCCAAAGTCTGAAGGGGGCTGGTTTGCGATTAGCCATCCCAAATCTGGTCCTGCCAGTCCTCTGGAGAAAGGAATGGAATTAAGGGTAAGCTCCCTTAATTCTTGAGCTGTCTTTCCGGTGAGAGCCGGATTCTCGGAGATTCAGTGAACCTAAGAAACGATGCAAACATTTTTTAGGTCAACTTGAAGGTGAGGAAAATGAAGAAATAAGAAATAAATAAAGAGATACAGGGGTTCCTGAATGGTTGAGTCGGTTAAGCCTCCGACTCTTGATTTTGGCTCAGTTCAGGATCTCAGGGCTGAGAGATGGAGCGTCAAGCAGGCTCCGCTGGGCCTGGAGCCTACTGGATTCTCTCTCTCTCTCTCTCTCTCTCTCCCCTTCAGCAACCCCTAAAATAATAATAATAATAATAATAATAATAATAATAATAATGAAGAGATACAGGGAGCTGGAACATACTTCGGATACTATGGAGAACACCTAGGCCAAACTCTCTGGCTGGAAATGTGAAAAGAAGAAAACAGACACAGCCCCTGTCCTCCCAGGCATATTCTTACAGCCCAGCAGGGGGAGACTAATGTTACACATCTTGCCAATAAGGAGTAAGTGCCATAAAGAGAAAATGAGAGGGCTGTCCCTCCAGGAGCAGCCCATTGGGTAAGACACACTGTGCAGTAAATCATTTGAGACCTGGGGAAAAAGAGAGAGAGAGAGAAAGTGAGAGAGAAAAAAAAAAAAAAAAAAACCTAAATGCAGGATGCCTACAAGATATTCAGTGGGGAACTGTAATTTAGAAGGGATGATGGGTAAAGGAATGCTACTCCAAGGAAGTAATTTTTCAACTGAGAAGTATTTGTCAGGTGGAGTATGGGCGGAAGGGCCAAGTATTCTAGGGAGAGGGAACAGTATGGTACAGTGAGAAAGGCCAGAGCCCAGAGGGAGTTTGGTTCCTTGGAGCATCAGAGGAAGGTGAATGGCCCCGGCCCAGTGGCTGGGGGAGAGGGCTGGGACGTGAGGCCAGAGAGCAGAGCCTGGGCCAATCCTGCAGAGCCACGTGCCAGGCATTGGGCCAAGTACCTTCCTTGCTTTGTCTCTTCCTTTTTTAAACAGCCCTCTCAGGGGTGTACTACTTAGTATTGAGGGACCTGAGGCTCCAAGAAGTTAAAGAATGGGCCGGATGTCCCACAGCTGAGAAATAGCAGGGCATGGATTAGTATTCTCGCCAATGTGGCCTCCAAGTCTGTGCCCTGAATCACTAGTGTTTGCCTCCCAGATCGGAGTGTGTGGTTCAGGAAGGTGAACTGATTCGCCTCGAATTTCCTGGCTTACAGCAGAGCCTGGGATCTCCAGAGAGGTCTGTAGATTTTTCCCTTTGCTGTGAAGGGTGATAGGGCTCAAGAAGAGGGACAGGGACAGGGAGGCGAGGAAGGATAGGGAGAAAACGTGTCTTTCCTGCCCAGACCTTGGGGTTTGCTGGAAATTCGCCTAGAACGTGGGGTTCCCCAAAGTGAAAATAGGTAGAAGTTTTTAAGCATCTGTCTCTGGGGGTCTGCTGGGAGCCGGCAGGCAGCCGCCTGCCAGGGCAAAGCCAGATTAGCTGGATCCTACGTGCTGTCCTTGTTGCCAAGTGACACCTCCTCCTGCTGTCACCAGCAGAGCCAGCTTTGGTTACCAGCGACAACTCCCAGGGGAGTGCCTGGAGAGACATGGAGGCAGACAGAACCAGAGAGGCCAGGCCCTTCTCCCATGTGGGTTTACCCTGCAGTGGGGTAGGTGTCCCTTAACCCTCAGATGCACCTTTGGAGCCTGTCTCTTCTGTGCCTTCTGCGCGGGTCCAGAAGTCCAGGACCCCCAGGCACACAAGGAGGGCGGCAGAAGCATGGCCAGTGCATCGGCACGAACAGGGCTTTCCAGAGAGTGCTGCCAGAGTGATTTGGTGGGGAGTCCTGCCCTCCCCTTGCATTGAGGGGCCATAGGTGCAAGGACAGAGTGGGCTGTGACACGGGCGTGGGGTTGGGGCAGAGTGCAGCCCTGGGACAATGTAGCCTGCAGCCCCCATGTCACCCTCTCAATCTCCTCTCACTCTCTATACTGCCGCCCGCCCCCCGCCCTCCCCGTGGAGGACCCAAAGGAGCAGACCTTCCCGCTGTCCCTGGTCCTGGCTCCAGGTATCGTAAAGCACTTTCTCTGGGCCAGGCTCTGGCTCCCAGCATCCAGGAGAGGGCTACAGTGGCATAGCGTAGCGTTAGCCACTCAGGCTTGTGAGCAGGACGATCCTGCAGACACTCACACCATAAATGTCCAGACGCAGAGTCATTTTGGAACTGTTGTCTGTGAGCCAGGCAGGGCCTCCTCCCCGGGAGGGCTGGGTAATCTGAGCTGCCAGCAGGCCCTCAGGTCACTTAGGGAGCGGTCAGCTGATGCTCCTGGGGACCATTCATCATGCCCCCGGCCCAGCCCGGCATTGCCATGGCTATTTCCAGTCCCCGGGTATGGAGCAGCTTATATAACAGGTTGGAAGCCAGGAGCTAGGCTGGGGGCACTTGCGGCAAGGGATGGTGTTTCTCCCACCTCCACTGTCAGGCCAGCCTCTCAGCACCCCTATTCTACTGGTGGAGGGGGGTGGGTGTGGGGCTCACAGGCCTGGGTGGCATCACTGTGGATGTCTGGTGTCTACCAGCACCCTTCACTTCCTCCCATCCTGGCCCAGAATGTGACCCAGCCTCCTTGCTTCCACCAATATGAGGCCACCACGCTGCCTCTGTGTCACCCACTCTGCCTTTCATAGCCTCTGTTCTCTCACCGTCCCGTGATCCTCAGAGGAAAGAGCAGGCATGTTTGCTGCTGGCTGGTCATTGGAGAGAACTCAGTCCCCATCTCCGCAGCCCCTTTCCTGATACATGGGGACTGGGCGGTATCACTTGGTGTTTCTGCAGGGTTCAAATACGCTTGTTCACATCATGGCCTTAGGCACCCTTTGTAAGCTTGGTGAGCCTCCGTTTCCAACCCGGGAACTAGAACAATAATGTGTCTTCTTTACAGAGTGGTTGCGACCACGAGGGCTTGGGAACCTGATCTGGGAGGCCGATCGCTCAGGTGTGTATCCCAGCCCTATCTGTGTGGCCTTGGGCAAGTTGTTCAACTGTCTATTTCAGTTTCCTCCTGGGAAGACTGGAGACGATGATGGGACCCAGCTCCCTGAGCTGTGAAAATCGGACGGGTTGTATGCATAAAGAGGGCACTTGAACAGTGCCTGGCACAGGGCAACAACGTCTAAGTGTTGGCTATAATTAGACAAACGTTTGGAGATCGTTTTCCTCAGCCTTGGCTCCTGATAAGCTCTTGGTGAAAGGTAGTTGTTATTTTTAACAACTTCTTTCTCCTGTACTGTCTCAATCTTCTTCATAAGCCCACCTTCGTTTAGCCTGGCAATTCCCTTCGAGTGACGTTGGATCTCCCCTCTTCTGTCTCTGAAGCTGCTGCCATTGCCGGTAGAGGCGTGTGTAAATGACATTTGCTGGATGTTTACTTTTTAAGACATTTCACACACTCTTCTGTCTGGGCCTTGCAGCACACCAGGGACCAAGCAGTGCAGTTCACGTCACTGCCCTCCTTTGGCACAGCCAGGACAGGGCGTGCGCCCCCCCAGAAGCATCCGCAGCTAGGATGTGTCCCCAGGCCCAGCGGTCAGGGTATATTCCAACCTCGGGCACTGGAGCACCCCGGAGGAGGCGGCTAGGGCTCTCTAGCGCCATGCCTGCCTGTACAGATTAGTACAGGAGACCCTCTTTTCTTCCAGTCTGAGCTTTACTGAGAGCCTGCGGGGTCTCCCATCCTAGCACGGGCCAGACCACCCCCAAAATGGTGTGCGGTGGTGCCCCCTGCTGGACAGAAGTGGCCTCTACACACGATTCCCTCTGAAGGGAGAAAGGTGAGGGGTGGATTTATTCGTATTCACAAAACAATCTCTGCAGGGCGGTCTTCTAGGAGCCACAGAGATGGGGGAGCGATAAAAAAAAAACTCCAACAGTCTCTGCCTTCCTTGGAGAAATATTGGCGGGAAGAGGGGAGATACTGATAAACATATGTAACAACACCTCAGACCGAGAAGCTCTAGGAAGACAGGGCAGGTAAATGGCTACAGAATGGCGGCGTCTGCTAACTCTACAGGAACAGTCAGAGGGGCTTCAGGGAGTAGGGACCCCAGGGAAGTGAGGGAAAGAGCCCTTACCTGGGGAAAAGGCCAGCGAGGCAGAGAGCAATGGCAGGGCTCTGAGAGGGGGAAACTCTGAGTGTGCTGGAAGGATAATGAGACCCATGGGGCCAAGAGCAGCGTTGGGGTGGGGACAAACTCAGAGATGGAGATCACACCCTTTCTTACTACTAGGACACGTGTAGAAAGAAGAACATCTTTCACACTCCAAGAACCACGGGGCTGGAGAAGAGTCTTGCTCAAAATACAGGCACGAGACAGCACCTGCTAGCAGGTTCTGAGCTGGATATGCCCAGGGCCCGTGAAGGGGGTATTCCTGGCATTAATGCCATTATGTAGATGAAGAAACAGGTCAAGAAAGGTAGAGGTTATGTGGTTTGCCTAAGGACAGAAGGACTTGAAGCCAGTCTGACTCCAGAATCCAGGCTTTTAATCATAACTTGTGCACTTGGAGGGGGGAAGAAAGGCCAGATATAAAACAGCACATAGGGTATGGTCACATTTGTATTACAACCCATGTCTATATATATGCTTCTATCCATGGGGAAAAGACTAAAAGGCAATTCACCAAAATGTGATAACCCCTAGAGATGAATTTTGCCTCTAGTTCCACTGTGGGCCAAAGACAGGGGGAAAGTTGGTCTCCCCTAGCCACACCCCAGAAAGAATGAAAGGACTGCCCTTAGCATTAACTACATCCACACCTTGTACCCAGTTGCTCCTTTGGGGTTTACAAAGTGTCACTCACTGTCCTGCCTTGGGTCATCATGACTGCTTATCACCAGGAAGAAACCGGAGTCTAGCCTGTGGCATAGCTGGCACTAGGACCAGACCTACAAATTCGGAATCCTCCAGGGGTCAGGTAAAGGAAAGAAGAGATATGGCAGAGAGGTCAAGAAAAGGTCCGAAACCAGGCGGCCAAGGGGGCAAAAGCAAAGGAAGGGACGACCAAGAGGTGAAGCAGTTCCCAAGTCTGTCCAGCAGAGGGCAGCAGCGCCCCAAAGCTCTGCAAACTTGCCCGGGCCACGCCCCCTGCCCGGACCGGCCCCTCCTAGGACCCCCGGAGCCGCGAGGGGCGCCGCTGGGCACCTTCCTGGGATTCTAAAGGGTCTGCGCGGCGAGAGGGCGGAGGGACGGTGGCTGGGGTGGGGTGGGGCAGGGGAAGAGGTGGGGACCCGTCGGAGAGGTTGCCCGGGGGCACGGTGTGGGTGTCTGCAATGGGGTCAAGTGTGGCTGGGGCGCCGCACGTCTGCGCCGGAAGAGCGAGCGCGAGAGCGAGCTGGAGGTGCGGAGCCCGGGTGGGCGTTTGCCAGGAGAAGGTCCCGGCGTGGGCGGGGGGAGGGGGTGCAGCATGTCTGTGGGACTTCCTGGGGCGGCAAGATTTGCTGCTCCGGGGAGGCGGTTACTCACTCAAGCTCTGCCACCTGCTTCCCTCCCAGCTTCCAGCCAAACACAACCCAGAGTCCCCATCTCCACTCCCACCCCAGCTAATGACGGCTGCACCCCCAGGCTGGAATCTGCCTCTGCAATTCAGCCCTCAGCCTCTCAGCTTTAGAGTGGGCGAGGACAGGGAGGGGGGCCCCCCGCTGATTCCACGTGGTGCACTGAAGTGGCACCCCCACTCCCACCCCACTTAAACCAAATCCAGAACTTGAAGGTCAATCCTGCAGCCCTGGAGGCAGCTCGTGGGGCTTCTCCCCCAACACTACCACAAGTCTTATTTCCCCGTGCTGACCCCCAACTCTTGGTCTAGACATGAACCCTTAAGGAGCAACCGCCTGCAGGGAAGCTCTAGCCTGCCTGCCCCTGGGGTCCCAGCCTCCTCTCCCCTCCCCTCATCCCTGAGCACCGGCCCCCACACAGGTCCCCATACCTCTATAGTGTGCCCACACCGGCTCCAGCCTACGTGGGGACACGCATATGTCCAATGGGATCTCCCGCTCTCCAAGAGTTCCCACCCAGCCTGGGGGGCGGGAGCCGCCACCACACCATGGAGCAGAAGGGGCCAGTGGAACGCAGAGGTCATCAGCTCCCTATGGATGCTGTGATCTTCCGGGAGCCAGAGTGCTGTTAGTACCTGGAGTGCCAAGGTTCTAGGTGGGAGGGAGCTCAGAGGTCTCTAGAACCATCTTTAGTCAGCATCCATTCAGTAATTCCTTACTGAGCATCTGGGGTGTTTTTTAAAGTGTGGAAGCCTCAGCTTACCATGGAACTTCGGAATCAGAATCTTAAGGGAAAGGATAGGGTCCTAGCTACCGTTGAATGTCCGCAGGGGATCTGTTGCCATAGTTAGTCATCACTGCTCTTGCCCTCACTGAACCAGAGACCAGTATCTCAGAGAAAGTGGGGTGAGGGACGAGCCTCGATTACAGTGAGATCTGGAGAGAGCTGAACATGCTATGTGTGCTGGGACCTGGGATACCTGCCATTCTGGTGTGTGTTGGGGGGCGGGGGCTGCTGCCTGGACCTGGACAGCTGGAGGGGGTGGCGGAGAGGGGGACTTTTGAGTGACTCTGCAGAGGAACATGGGAAAAGAGCCCCAGAGGACCACTATTTGCATATTTTTTACTTAAAAAGAGATTTTTTTTCAATTTATTAAAAAAAAAAAAAAAACAATAACCCTCAGAACAGCCCATTTCTCCCACCCCCCACCTCCTGCCTCTTGCAACCACCAATTATTTGTCAGAATCTAACAGCTTGGGTTGTTTCTGTTTTGGATTCTATATATAAGAGGGATCACATTGTATTTGTCTATCTCTGTCTGACTTATTTCACTCAGCATGATGCCCTTGAGGTCCATCCATGTTGTCGCGAATGGCAAGACTGCATTCTTTTTTATGGCTGAGTGATACGTATATATATACCCCAATTTCTTTATCCATTCAGCCCTTGATGGACACTTAGGAGGTTTCCATATCTTGGCTATTTTAAATAATGCTTCAGTAAACATGGGGGAGCAGATAGCTTTTCGAATTAGGGTTTTCCTTGTCTTCGGATACATATGCACAAGTGGAATTGTCAGAGCATATCATACTTCCGGTTTTAAATTTTTGAGGAACCTCTATACTGTTTTCCACAGTGGAGGCACCAGTTTGCATTCCCAGCAACAGTACTGGGGGTTCCTTTTTCTCCACCTCCTTGCCAGGATTTGTGATTTTTCTTTTTTTTTCTTTTTTGATACTAGCCATTTGGACAGGTGTGAGGCCATAGCTCATGGCAGTTTTGATTTGCATTTCTCTGATGATGAGTGACGTCGTGCATCTTCTCGTGAGTCTGTTGGCCACCTGAGTGTCTTTTTTGGAAAAAAAGTCTATCCAGGTCCTCTGCCCATCTTTTCTTTTTTTTTTTTTTTCCTTTTTTAAACATTTTATTTATTTATTTGACAGGCAGAGATCACAAGTAGGCAGAGAGGCAGAGGGGGAAGCAGGCTCCCTGCTGAGCAGAGAGCCCAATGCGGGGCTTGATACCAGGACCCTGGGATCATGACCTAAGCTGAAGGCAGAGGCTTTAACCCACTGAGCCACCCACTGAGCCACCCAGGCACCCCTTTTTTTTTTTTTTCTTTTAAAGCAGGCTCCATGCCTGGTGTGGAGCCCAGCTAGGGGCTTGAATTCACGAACCTGAGATCAAGATCTGAGCTGAAGTCAAGAGTAGGACGCTTAACCGATAGAGCCATGCAGGTGCCCCCCTCTGCCCATTTTTAAACTGGATTGTTTATTTTTTTGCTATTGACTTGTAAGAGTTATTTACATATTTGGATATTAGCCCCTTACTAGATACATGATTTGCAAATATTTTCTCCCATTGAGTAGGTTGTTATTTTGTTAATTTCTCATTTTGTTAATGGTTTCCTTTGGGGTGCAGAAGATTTTCAGCTTGATGTGGTCCCACTTGTTTACTTTTGCTTTTGTCACTTTTGTTTTCGGTGTCAGATCATTGTCAAAATCTATGCCAGGTTGATTACCGCCTATGTTTTCTTCTAGGAGTTTTATGGCTTCAGGTCTTACATTCAAGTCTTTAAGCCATTCTGAGTGAATTCTTGTGTATGGTGTAAGATAGTGGTCCAGTTTCAGTTTTTAACATGTGGCTGTCCAGTTTTCCCAACGCCATTTGGCAAAGAGACTGTCCTTTCTCCGTTGTATACTTTTGGCTCCCTCGTAGTAAATTAATTAAACACATAAGCATGGATTTATTCCTGGGCTCTCTGTTCTGTTCTAATGATCTGTGTGTCTGTTTTTATGCCAATACCATACTGTTTTGATTATTATTGCTTTGTAATATAGTTGGAAATCAGGGAGTGTGATGCCTTTGTGCTTGATGATGTTCTTTCTCAAGATTGCTTTAGCTGTTTGGGGACTTTTGTGGTTCCATACAAACTTCAGGATTGTTCAATTTTTGTGAAAAGTACCACTGGAATTTTGATAACGATTGCTTTGAATTTGTAGATTGCTTTGGGTAGTACAGACATTGGTTTACCAATGTAATTCTTCCACTCCATGAACATGGACTACCTTTCCATTTATTTGTCTTTTTTTGGTTTCCTTCATTAATGTCTTACAGGCTTCAGTGTACAGATCTTTCACCTCCTTGGTTAAATTTATTACTAGGTATTTTATTCTTTTTGATGAAATTGTAAATGGGATTATTTTCTTAATTTCTTTCTGATAGCTTATTATTCGTGTATAGAAACACAACAGATTTTTGTGTATTGATTTTGTATCCTGAAACTTTATAGAATCTCTTCATTAGTTCTGATAGTCTGGGAATGGAGTCTTTAGGGTTCCTATATATAATATCATGTCACCTACGAATACTGACAGTTTTACTCCTTCTTTCCCATTTGGATGCTTTTTTTTTTTTTTTTAATCTTACCTAATTGCTCTGACCAGGACCTCCAATCCTATGTTAAATAAAAGTGGCAAGAGTAGATATCCTTGCCTTGTTCCTGATCTTAGGGGGAAAGCTTTTAGCTTTTCACTGTCAAATGTGATGTTAGCCATGGATTTTTCATACAAAGCCTTTATCATGTTGGGGTACCCACTTTATTCAGAATTTGTATCATAAATGGATGTTAAACTTCGTCAAATGCTCTTTCTGCATCTCCTGGCTCCAACTAATTGGATAACCATATGATTTTTGTCCTTCATTTTGTTTGTTTGCCCTTCATTTTGTTTGTCTCACATGGACTCATCTGTGAATGTTGACCCATCTTTTCATCCCTGGACTAAATCCCACTTGATCATGCCATATGATTCTTTTAATGTACTGTTGAATTCAGTTTGCTAATATTTTGTTGAGGACTTCTGCCTCCATATTCATCAGGGATATCGGCCTGTAATTGTGTCTGGTTTTAGTATCAGAGTAATGCTGGCCTTGTAAAATGTGGAGGGAAGAGTTCCCCTCTTTGGTTTTTTGGAAGAGTTTGAGAAGGATATTAATTATTTGAATGTTTGGTAGAATTCTCTGGTGAAGCCATCTGGTCTTGGACTTTTGTTTGCTGGGAAGTTTTGTGGGTTTTTGTTGTTGTTTGGTTTGGCTTTTTAAAAAGATTTTATTTATTTATTTGACAGAGAGAGAGAGAGAGAGAGACAGAGAGAGACAGAGAGCACAAGCAGGGTGAGTGGCAGGGAGAGAGAGAAGCAGGCTCCCTGCTGAGCAGGAAGCCCTATGTGGGGCTCCACCCCAGGACTGTGGGATGGTGACCTGAGCCAAAGGCAGAGGCTTAACCAATTGAGCCACCCAGGTGCCCCTGCTGGGAGATTTTTGATGACTGATTCCATCTCCTTACTAGTAATCAGTCCATTCAGATTTTCTATTTCTTCATGATCCAGTCTTGGTAAGTTGCATGTTCCTGGGAATGTATCTACTTCTTCTAGGTGGTTCAGTCTGTTCCATATAACTGTTCCTAGTGGTCCCTTTTGATCCTTTGTATTTCTGTCAGTTTCTGTCAGTTGTAACATCTCCTCTTTCATTTCTGATTCTATTTATTTGAGTCCCCTCTCTTGTTTTCTTGGAGAGTCTAGCTAAAGGTTTGTCAATATGGTTTATCTTTTCAAAGAGCCAGCTCTTGATCTTTTTCTATTGTCTTTTTTGTCTCTATTTAATTTATTTCTTCTCTAATCTTTGTTATTTTCTTTCTTTACTAAATTTGAGCTTCATTTGTCCTCTCTTTAGTTCCTTGAGGCATAAAGTTAGGTTGTTTATTTGAGGCTTTTCTTATTTCTTGAGGTAGGCACTTATCACTATGAACTTCCCTCTTAGAATTGCTTTTGCTGCCCCCCCATAAATTCTGGAATATTCTATTTCTGTTTGCATTTGTCACAAGGAATTTTTGTTAAGTCAGCTACCCACCCAACATGGGGCTTGAACTCACCACCCTGAGACCGAGTATTGTGTGCTTTACTGACTGAGCCAGCCAGGTGCCCCCGTGTCTCCTTTGATTTCTTCTTTGGCCCATTGGTTGTTGAGGAGCCTGTTTCATTTCCATGTACTGGTGGATTTTCCAGTTTTCTTCATGCAATTAATTTCTAGTTTCGTGCCATTGTAGTTGGAAAAGATGCTTGACATGATGTCAGTTCTCTTCAATCTAGTAAGACTTGTTTTGTGGCCTAATATGTATCATCTCTCCTGGAGAATGTTCCTTGTGCATTTGAGACGAATGTATATTCTGTTGCTTTTGCGTTGAATGGTCTGTAAATATCTGTTAAGTCCGTCTGGTCTACCATGTCATTTAAGGCCATATTTATTGTTGACTTTCTACCTGGATGATCTATCCTTTGATGTAGGTGGGGTATTAAAATCCCCTACTATTACTGTTTTGCTGTCAATTTCTCCCTCTGGTCTATTAACGTTTGTTTTCTACATTTAGGTGCTTCTATGTTAGGTGCATTAATATTTACAATTGTTATATCCTCTTGCTGGACTGACCTCTTTGTCATTATGTAACACCCTTTTTTGTCTCTTATTACAGTCTCTGAGACAGGACTCAGTCGTTAGATGTCTGCCTTTGGTTCAGGTCATGATCCCAGGGTCCTGGGATCGAGCCCTGAATCAGGCTCCCTGCTCAGCTGGGAGTCTGCTTCTTCCTCTCCTGCTCCCCCAGCTTGTGTTCCCTCTCTCACTGTGTCTCTCTCTATGAAATAAATAAATAAAATCTTTAAAAAATAATAATAAAGTCTATTTTATCTAATAGAAGCCTCTCTACTGGGGCGCCTGGGTGGCTCAATGGGTTAAACCTCTGCCTTCGGCTCAGGTCATGATCCCAGGGTCCTGGGATCGAGCCCCGCATCGGGCTCTCTGCTCCGTGGGGAGCCTGCTTCCTCCTCTCTCTTTGCCTGCCTCTCTGCCTGCTTGTGATCTCTGTCTGTCAAATAAATTAAAAAGAAGAAGAAGAAGCCTAACTACTCCAGCTTTTTTTGTTTGTTTCCATTTGCATGAAGTATCTTTTCCATCCCTTCACTTTCAGCCTCTATGTGTCCTTACAACTAAAGTGTTCTCTTGTAGGCAGCATATAAAAGGGTACAGGTTTTTTTCTTTTTAATTCATAATTTTTTCTTTTTAATTCATAATTTTTTTTCTTTTTAATTCATAATTCAGCCATTATGACTTTTGATTGAAGAATTTAGTTCATTTACATTTAAAGTCGAATAGGTAATAGGTATGTACTTATTGCCATTTTGTTCTTTTTTTTTTGCTGTTTTTATAGTTCCTCTCTGCTCCTTTCCTCTTCTGTTGCTTTTCTCTGTTATGGTTTGATGACTTTCTTTAGTGGTATGCTTATGTTCCCTTCTCTTTATTTATTTTTGTTTTTACTATAGGTTTTTACTTTATGACTACCACGAGGCTTATGTATAACAACTTATAACAGTCTGTTTTAACTTCATAACGACTTAAGTGTGATCCCATTCTAAAGCTCAACATTTTTACTCTCCTCCACCTAGGTTTTGTGTTTTTGATCACATTTTATATCTTTGACCTTTGTATCCCTTAACTAATTATTGTAATCATAGTTATTTTTACTACTTTTGTCTTTTAACCTTCATACTAGCTTTATAATAATTCATCTACTACTTTTACTATATATTTACTTTTCCAGTGGGATTTATTCTTACATGTTTTCTTTTTTTTTTTTAAGATTTTATTTATTTATTTGACAGAGATTACAAGTAGGCAAGAGAGGCAGGCAGGGAGAGAGAGGAGGAAGCAGGCTCTCCACAGAGCAGAGAGCCCGATGTGGGGCTCGATTCCAGGACCCTGGATCATGACCTGAGCCGAAAGCAGAGGCTTTAACCCACTGAGCCACCCAGGCGCCCCTCTTACATGTTTTCTTGTTACTAATTAGCACCCTTTCTTTTCCATACTTTTTACTTGTACACATTGGTGCGTTCTCTATACTCCAGGAGGAAAGTGTTCACAGATGGGTTGTGTGGTTCAGAGGGGGCTCCACTTTGTGAGTGTGGGGCAGGGCTGAGGAAGTCCTGGAGAGGTGGGCTCTAAGGAGGGAGAGCCACCCTCCCGCACTTGGCTGACAGGGCACCCTACTTCTGTTGGGTCCCCTGCCGGTAAGGTCAGGGCTGAGAGAGATGCAGTGTTCTGAGGTCACCACTAGGGGTCAGGCACACTTGCTCTACTCTTAGGTGTCCTCTCATTTTTTGGCTCTTTCATGGCTTGGAGGAGCCCTCCTTGGTCTCCAGCCTTCTCCTTGCCCCAGGCTCCTTTCTCTCTCATTTGTCTCAGCCAAGCCCTCCCTTCTTTAGGCCACCCCATCCAGCCATCAAATGCAGGGCCAGACAGCCTCCCAACTAGACAGCTTGGCATTTCTCCTGACCTTTGGAGAGTCCTGCAGCCTCTCACTTCCCCAATTTGGGGTGTGACTAATTGGTGAGCAGAAAGTGCCTTCTCCTATCTTATCTCTTCTCCTGCCACCATTCAGCTCAAGTTCTATGGTTTTGTCTCCAAGCAAAATGGGACTGTTTCTGGATTACTCCTTCTAACGTCTTTTCTTACATGGGTCAACAAAGCTCTTCTCCAAGCCCAAGCCCTTGTGTGGTCCCCAGAGCCCAGTTTCAAGAGCCCCTCAATCTTTTGACAAGAAGGTTCTCACCTCATTCCAACACAACACCCACATACATGGAGCCTTGATCCTTCTGGACCTGATCTCCATTTGCTCTCTGGTACATATCAGACCCTATTCCCTCAAGTCCCACTTTCATCCACCTTCCATGTTCCCACTTTCCCTCCCCACAGGAGAGCCCCACAGCCTTCGAGGCTCAGCTCCTCTAAATGGTTCTTTACCATCTTGACATCCGTCTTCATACTCCTTCCTCCAGGAAGTCTTCCCTCTGCCCAATCCAGGTTCTAGAGACAAACATATATGAGGGAATGCTGACTCTGCCAGGTACCAGCTTATGCTACCTTAACCTCTCCAACTCTTAGCTGCTTCTTCTTCACCTGTAAAATGGGGACAGTGGCACATGGTTCTCAGATATGCTGTGAGGCCTGAGTGGTCGAAAGCTCTGGAAGTGTTTCACACAGTGCTGGTACCTAGAGGTGCTCTGGGAGATAGTCCCTTGTCCTTTCCTTCAGGTACAGCGCACCACAACTCCACCTGCTGATGGAAGCCTGTCCTTGTCTCTGTGCACTGGCTCTTTCTGCTCCCCCACTCTGCTACTGAGCAGAGCTCTGGCCAGGGCTGAGCAGGGAGAACCAGGGAGCTCAGGGGCATGCAGCCACCATGCCAGGGGGATGGGGAGAGGTGCAGGGCTCTGTAGGGACCTCAGACCAGAGCTCCACCTGCAAGGCTGTGTCCTCACTTTACCACGCACAAGACCTAGAGTGGCCTCTACTCTTTTCCCTGGAATTATTCAGGGTCCCTTCTGACTTGGGGATAGGAAAGGTCTCCCAGAGTCCCCTGAGGCACTGAGAGGACCAGAAGGCTGGTGGGAGACGAAGGAGAAGGAAGGGAGGCAGGGCAGGGGAATACCAGCCACACACTATTCCACGTCCCTGCTCCCTTCCCATCCACCCCCACCCTCCACCAAACACGATCCCTGGGTTAATTTTTAGCATTGCAGCTCGCACATTAGTCACTCCCTGTCACCCACCTACACGGCAGGAGGCTGCTGTGCTGGTGCCGTCATCCCATCATCTGTGAGGTGGGATTCATCCCCCCTTTGGGCACCCCCTCACCCTCCTCTGTGCACGCTGTGGCCAGGAGTCCCCTTCCACCTGGGTGAGGGCTACAGGACATCACTCCTGAGACTAGATGCAGGGGAGGAGGGGAGGAAGAGGCTGGTCACAGAGGGGCTGGGTATCTCTGCTGGGAGGAGAAAGCCTTTGCAGAGCCAGCCCCCAGCAAGGTGCTAGGCTTTGCCAGGGCAGCTTGTGCCCTGGCAGTCCTGGGCTCTGGGAACAAAGGTAGGGAAGGGCCCCACCCCAAGACCTGAGCCTCTGGGAGCTGCTGTTTTTCATGGCTACAGAGCAGCTGTTCAAACAGGGAGCCTGGGGAAGCTCAATTTTCTTAATCAAATGTTCTCCCTCCCCCCGGAACCAGGGAGGACAAGGTAGCCAGGTGCAGGTGCCTGGGCTGGGGCTGACGCCCAGCCCCAAAGGGATATCATGAGAGGGGCCCACAGGTGCCAGCATCAGCTGGAGCAGGGAGGGGCCTCTTCACCACCCCGACCCCAGGGCTGAGAACAAGGGGTGGGGGGAGGGTGCGGGGAGGGAGGTGGTGATCACCTCTCTGCTCATCAGCCCAGTGGAAGCATTCCTGTTTATTGAGCACCTGCTGTGTACCACACTGTGTTAGGCCCTGGAGGTACAATGTAAACAAGGCTGCGTTTCCTGCCCTAGGGAGGCAGAAGACTTATCTGTACAAAAGAAGTCATAAAACAACAACAACAACAAGAAAAACTAGACGGCTCAAGATAAAGAATGATGAGGACAGGAAACTACTGATCTGATCTGGGAAAGCTCTGTGAGAAAGTGTTTTTAGGCTGTAGCAGGAGGATGAAGAAATCAGTCTTGTAAGGAAGAGTAGTCCAGGCAGAGAGCACACCGTGGGCAAAGGGCGAAGACAAGAAAGGGCCGGGCGTATTTGAGGAATTAGACTAGGAAGAACAGTGTGGCTTAAACAGGAGAAGTGACATGGAAGGAGAAATAATTTGAGCTTGAAGAGAGAGATAGAGACCTGACCCGGGAGGGCCTCCTGCAGGGCATCCCAGTTCGCTCACTCACAGATGTTGTGCACTGCACAAAGTCTCCTGGTTACCACATTCTTGGGCCTGTGTAGCTGCTGTCAGCTCAGAGGAAGGGATGTCTTTTTGTCATTTGTCTGCCCAGAAGGACAAGATGTTATGGATAAGCTATAGGCAACAGTTTGGATTTTATTATTTTATTCCAGGGGACACTGTGAGGGGTTTTAAGTGAGGAGGGTTATGATCGGATTTCCTTTTCGGAAAGATCTCGCCCACACTACTAGGTGAGGGGATGGGCCGGGGGCAAGAGGGGAAGTAGGGAGGCCATTCAGGAGGCAAGGGCAGTTCCATGCGGGACTGAGAGGGTAGGAGATGGCCTGGCTGGGGGAAGGTGCCACTCAGACCCCTTAAAGCTGCCCTTGTATGCTGGTCATTGCCAGCAAGCACTGGCACAGGAGTCTTACGTCCCAGGCCTAGCTCTGCTACTTGCCTTCTTCATGACCCTAGATGGGTCACTTGCCTTGGGTCTCCTCAAAGAATGGTCCACCTCCCAGAAATGTTGTGAGCACGTGCTGTCGTAATTGGGGTCCGACTGTGAGCTAGTAGCAGGCAAGAAAGAAAGTGGCAGAGAAGACAGGAAAGGTCCCCGAAGGGCTGCTGTGAGGAGTGTGCGTTGTCACAGGGAGCCAGGCCAGGCCAACACCAGACTCCACTGAAGTCAAGACAACTACAGAGCGTGATGAGTGGTAGGACAGAAAAAGCCAGGGATCTCCCACAGGGGAAGGTGTGACTGTATTTTCGACTGGGTGGGGAGTCCTTTGGGAGGCAGAGCTGAGGACTGAGGGGGCCAATTATGGGAAGAGTGAAGGCAGAGGGCTCAAGTGGATGGGATCTGAAGCGTTCCAGATATAGCAAAGGGGCCAGAGAAGGAAGCAAGAAGAGAGACAAGAAACTGAGGCAGGCGGGGGTGTCAGACCACCCGGCATGGGAGTCAGAATCTTATTTTAGGAGTAGTGAGGCATTCTAGAACAATGGAGTGGTCAGTGGTTAGGCCTGTCATAGGTTGGGGGGCTGGCGGCTGAAGCCTCCTCTGTGGGAGACCAAGGCCCAGTGCCAAGAGGGTTCCAAGCAGGGGGATAGGTAAGTCCTTGAGAGGAGCCTTGGCCACCCCCTGTTGTGAGGATTTGGGAAGGGAAGTTCAAGAGCACTTAAACCAGAGGCCCAAGTTCTGAAGAGGGGGTGGGGCCTCTTCCTCAGGTTCATACTGGAAGTCAAGATCTCCCAGACTATGCCCCTGGCTGCAGGCTCCAAGCAAATAAGATGTAAATACAGTGTAAGGGAGTGTGTGTGTGTGTGTGTGTGTGTGCGCGTGCGCGCTCGCAGGGAGGCATGCGTGTTAGGGGGAGGGCTGTGTGTGGTAAAGTCAGAGCTTTCTGGAGCCGGGTCCTGCCTCCCGCCTCCCACCCGCGCCACCACTCCCCCCGCAGCCCCCCCCAACCAGGCAGTCACCACGCTGACAACAGATGTAAAAAACCGTCAATTTTATACAGTTTGTGGTTCAGAAGCAACAATATGCAAAACGGTGGAACAGTCTGAGCTGCCCCCATCCCACCTGGACACGCCCACTCCTGTCCCCCAAGGGGCAGAGAACCCAGGACCCCTGGCCGGCAGGACCCAACTTAGTTACAGGCCCCTGGGAGGGGCCAAGCCCTTAGGGGTCAAGGCCGAGAAGGAGGGGGCCCAGCACCTTAGGCCCCTTCAGGGGCCCGCTGGTTAACTGGAACTGTTCATGTGTGTGGAAGGTAGGGGAACGACCGACCGGAGGCCATTTCTCCGGGGCCAAGGGTGAGACGCAAGTAAAGCTGAGGAGAGGGCTTCGCGGGACAGGGTTCCTCCCCTCCAGAGGGGTTTTCCTGGACACCCCACAAGGCACTACTGACCCAGATGTAGGATGAACGCCCCCAAACGTCTCCCATCCCCAGCTTGCCTGGTTCTCCCCGCCCCACCTCCCTCTGTGGTTTAGGGGAGGATGAGTTGAAAAGGAATCTGGGGCCCCCGGCACCAGCAGACCGGCTGGCGCGCTGGCAAGGACCCTCTCCCGCTGCGCTGGGCTCCTGGGGTCCCTTGGGGGGGCCCGGATGCCCGCCCCTCCCCTCGCCCTCTTTCTGCACTGGCTGGATCGAATAAATAAATAAATACCTTCCCCACCCGCCCCGCCCCTACAGCTGGCTCTCCTCCTCCTCCAGGGAGCGGTTGAGTCCGGGGATAAACTTGAGCAGCCGCCGGCGGAAGCTGCGGTACTTGGCTTTGCGCAGGCCGGGGCCGCACAGGGCCTGCTCCCGGGCCTCAGTCCACAGCGCGCCCGGCGCCCCGCCGCCGCCGCCGCCGCCGCCCCCGGGGCCCGCGCACCGCACGCTGGCGCTGCGGCTCAGAGCGGCCCGGGGCGTGGACGCCGCCGGAGCCTCGGCGGGGCCCGGGCCCGGGGCTCGGGCGGGAGGCGGCGGCGGCGGCGCTGGTGGCTCGGCGCCCCCGAAGAAGCACGTGTGGTAGACGGCGTCGTCAGTGTTGCTTCCGGCCCGCCGCGCGGCCCCGCGGGGACCCCCGGGCGTGGCCAACAGGGGCCCGAAGGGCAGTGAGCCCGGGAGCAGGCCCGCTCCATACAGGCAGGAGCGCACCGACTCCAACGTGTCGTAGATGCTCGGGTCCTTCACCACCAGGCCTGCCAGGGAAGAGAGGACACGAGGGCGGGCGGTCATAGCGCCCGGGGAGGGGACCTCCGCTCCTTCCTCCCGACCATCCATGTGGTCCCCTGGCCTAAGCCCCACTTCCCTCCTCTATAAAACAGGATTCTCCACTCAAGTCCTTAGGAGGACCCGCCGGGGCGCAAGGGCCTCGAAGGTATTTGAAACCGGCTCAATGAGCCTCGCGCTCCCATCTGTGAAATGGAGGTACTAAGGCTTTGTCGAAGGCCATCATGAGAATGAACTCAGAATGCGTGTGCAGTGTAGTAGCCCAGGGCAGCGCTGTGCCCGGGAGTAGTAACCTCTCTCCACCTGGGAGACGGAAGGAACACCCTAGTTCTGAGGGGGAGCGAGAAGGGGCGTGTGGGTGGGGGCAAGTTCCACTCACCGTGCACCAGCCGCTGCTCCTGCACCATCAGGGACCTGTATTCTCCCCACTTCTCATACAGGGTTTGCTGCAAGAGACACCCCCCGCTCCCTGTCAGCAGCTAGCAAGAAACAAGCAGGAGGTGGGAAGAGACAGACTGAGGAGGCGGGCAGTACACAGAAGAAATCTTAAGGTTAAAAGCAGGTCTGGACAGGTAAATGGGCCCCTAGGAAGACTGATGCTGGAAGGGGCAGGGGCTGGGGGAGGAGAGGGCCGAGGGGGGCCATTATCCGTGCTCTCTTACCTTTAGGTACTGCAAACGGGCCTCCAGTTCTGCCTTCCGAATTGACGTCCCGTACAGAGTTTCCAGCCTGGGGAGGTTGGGGAATCAAAGGTGGTGTGAACCCACAGGGTGGGGAAACTGAGAGAGGCTGAGCTCGGGGATCCTCAGGGACCACAGCACCTGGACCTACCTGAGAACGTTTCCAGATGCCTTAATGATGTCAACGATCTCTCGATGCCGGATGCCTTCCACATTTAGGCCATTGACACTGGCAATGGTGTCCCCTGCCAGGCAGAGAGGGGGGTCAGTTTCTGTTCCTTGAGGCACAGCCGAAGAATTCTAGCCCCCTACCCGAGCTGGAAAGGGTCAGGGTAAGAACCCCACAGAACGCTCCCGAGCTCCCTCCAGCCACTCCTCATGGTGGTGGGGGAAACCTTGTCCTGGCCCAGCACCCCCGGCTGCAGGGGTCAGGCCCTCATACGCCCACACCTTCACCCCACCCTCAGGAAACTGTCCCCAAAGGCTGAGCCCGCTCAGACACCCTGGGCTGCCCCCGGAGCTGGTTACTTCTGTGTAGCCCACAGGGGGTCATGAGACTCAGTCCAAACAGGGAGGGGTCAGGATGAGCAGCACAGAGCTGGGACCTGACACCAGCACCCCAGCACTAGAGGCCTCAGCTTCTGAGAGCTTCAGCCACCGAAGAACCTCCCGACTTGAGGCAGGGGAAGCCACCCTCTCCGAGGGCCCACTTCCCATCTGTAAAAAAGGGGGCGTGGATCCCTACTGTGGCTACTTCTGGGATCAGGAGGGAGAGTGGATGTGAAGGTATTGTGCAAAGTTGAAGTATACCAGTTGGCCAGCAGGGGCTGCTGGTGAGTGGGCACAGAGGTGCGGCTCAGGAAGAAAGTGGTGACAGAATCAGGGGAGGGGCAGAGTTCACAGGGTCTCAATCCCCTCCCTGGGACCTGGGGCTCTAGATTTGGCCAACCCCAAGGGTCCCCTACTGGAAGCATCATATCATTTCCTTGTTAGAGGAAGGAACACAGGTACCCAGAGTTGGGCCAGGTCGGTGTGGGATAGGTCCTGATCTCCAATACCAAGCAGATCTAATGGAACGTTGCACCTTTCCCAACTCCTGCCCTGGGCTGGATGGCCAGATTGCCAGGAGGAGGAAAACAGCAGCAGCAACATCTGCCATTAACCAGGCCCTGGCTCTGTGCCTGGGGAAACCCCAGGCATGTTACTGCCCCCATTTTGCAGATGGGACTGCTCGATATCACAGAGTAAATGGCATGTTTGCTTGGATCCAAAGCCTAGATTCTATCCATTCTTCTTTTTGGCCTTCTCAAAACAGGAGGAGGAAGGGGAATTGATTTCAGAAGACATTTCTCAGCCCCTCTGCTTGGGAGTAAAGTCATGCCATCTTCCTGGAGCCCTGTGTCCTGGGCTCAGGCCTCACCTGGTGTGAGCCCAGCCAGCTGGGCAGGGCTGGACTCATGAACCCGGCAGACAAAAGTCACCATCTCCACGCGCTGCTCCTCCCGGTGGTGAAGGCCGTAAGTCTGTCAGAGACAAGGGGACGATCCGCCAGGGCTGTGGCAGGGGCCAGCCATCCCTGGCCTCCTGATCCCTCACTCCCTCAGTACCCAGCTTCTCCCACCTGGATCTCAAAGCCGAAGGTCTGGTTCTCTTCCTTCTCCAAAGTCAGCACTTTCCTGCAAGGGGACACAGGGGCCATTTCAGGACTGTCACGATGAAAAGGAACTTCCTGGTCCCATAGCGTGGCCTTCCACTGATTTTGGGGTCTGCTCTAGAACACCCAGGCAGGCCTCCTCGGTCTCCAGCCACAACCCACTCTCACCACGGGTTGCTGGAATGCCCGTCCCAATCCCCAGCCGAAATCGGCTTCATGGAGCCACAGAGGATCAATCTAGCCTCCGGGGCAGGGAGGCACTGGAAATGGCTGGCCCCCAGAGGGAATGGACTCACCGAGCTTTTGAGCCACTCCTCCAGTTTTCTAGCAAGCCCTAGGGTACCACTCACTGACTCCCTGAGGCCCCGAATTCCGGCCCCAGCCCTGAGCCTCTCCACAGGACAGCCTTGGGGAGAGGGCTGGCCCCACCCCCACCCCACCCCCAGGCCAGTCACGAGGCTCAGCCCAGACCACAGCTGCTCCTCCCAGCTGCGGTGGGCCAGCCCACCAGATGTGAGGCTGGGGGGAGGGGAACCTCAAGGCCGCCCCTTCCCGCACTGAAGGCCTGCCCACTGGACACAATGGTCTGGAGCCGCTCCAGATCCTCCCCTGCTGGGGGAGCCCAGAGTTTCCTCTGCCCACCCCCACCCCCTTCCTTCCCGCCCCGCCAGAGGCAGAGTGAAAGCAGCCTCCAGAGGCCCCTTCAAGTCTCCTGCCTCAGAAAGGCCCCGGAGACCCAGGCCTACAGCTCCCAGCTTGATCCAGATGCCCCCCAAATGCTGACCAGCAACTCCCAGCCCTAACTTGAGCTCCTCCCCACTGGGAAAGGAGGCCTTTCCCCCACACTGTGTGTGTTGTGCGTTGGGCCGAGGAATAGGGTGACTGAAGTTCTGTGTTACCCCAGCGCTCTCTGGGTTTCTGCAAATGTTGGCCAACTTTTTTTCTGCAAAGCGCCAGATAGTACATATTTTAGGCCTTCTTTGCGGGCTCCATTTGGCCCCTGTCATAGATTGTTCTTTGTTGTTATTTTTACAACCCTTTAGAACTAGAAAAACAACTCTTAGCTCAGGGGCCCAACAGGCCAATCTGGCTAGCGGGCTGTCGTCTGCTGATTCCTTTTAGCAGCCATGCCCCAGTCTGCATGGGGATGTAGGGCCTGAGGTCAGTGCCTACTTCAGCCCTGGCCCCAGGATGAGGACAGCAAAGGACTAAGCTCTTGGAGGCAGGGGTCGTTGGACTCAAACAGCCAGAGGCAGCAGGGCTAGGGTCTGGGCCCTAGGGTGGGCTGGGACCAGGAAAGCTCAGGGGAGTCCCCCGAAGACTTCCTCCACCTCCCAGATACAGATCTCCCTGGGGAGGGGTAACTGGCAGGACTGGTGGTGGCCTGAGGAGCACCTGATGACTCAGGAATCCCTACCTCCTTTCTCTGCCACCCCCTTAACACAGCCCACGCCCCCACCTGCCCCTCACTCCTAGCGAGGGAAGCCTGCTGAGAGGAGAATGACTCCCACTGGTCCAAGAGCTGTGTCCTGCTGCTCTCCACCCCCAGCCCACCTGACCCTTGGGGACCAGAGCAGGGGCTGGGGTGCTGGCGACTCACCGCTGCTGTTCGGGACTCTGGCCAAGATTCTTCCAGCGGAATCCTGAGCCCTGGGTGGGCAGATACAGAGGAAGGAGCAAGTGAGAGGGGACGTCCTCGAGCCCATGCTGATGGTCCTACTCTGGGAGGTCCCTCCCTTGGGCTCCAGCCCTGGACCCAGCACCTCACTTCCTGTCGCTTGCCTGTCTGGTGCCAATTCCATACCTGCTTTGGGGCCAGTGTAACTATTCGCCAAGCGCCGCTGCGGCATCACCCCACAGAGATCTCCCTAAGGCTCTACCCCATAACGGAGACTGTGGGAACACAACGGTCCTACTGGGTTCCAGATGCATGAACTTCTAAGCATTGTGCTAGTCCAGATGGCGAGGGGGGCAAAAGGAGGACTCATTAATCTAGATAGAATAGTCTCTACTCTCAGGGTGCATGTCTGCAGGACTCAGAGCCCCCAGACTCTGAAAGCTGAGATAGGGGCTCTTTCCAGATGTTCCCAAAGAAGGGCAGGGGGACCCTGAGCTGGCTTATCAAGGTACTCCAGAGACACCACCCCCACCCACCACCACCACCAGTTGGGCATCTCCTCCTATTTTCTTAATCGCAAACAGTGACTTGGAGGAGCTGGGGTCAGAGACCCAGGTCTGGAGGGCCGGCAATTCCAGCTTGAACATGAAAAGTCAGGGGACAGTTGGGCCACCCCCCTCCCCCAAACTACAGGCCATCTCAGGGACCAACCGTGGATCCCAGCGGTAGGTGGCCAGCTGCACCCAGCTCCACCTGGGTTTCTCCACGTTGCCATATATTTTGTTGCACTCTTGGACAAAACAAACAAAATCCAGACCTCAAACTTGTCCTTAAGTCTCACTATACTTAAGAAAGAGACTGGGAGGGTTTTGTGTGTGTGTGTGTGTGGGGGGGGGTGTTAGAGCCGAAGATTCCTGCTTCCTTGGGACCCTGGAGCAACTAGTCTCTCTCCTTCCCTAAATTATTGGCCCTTGGAAGAGGCAGTGCCGACCAGCCCCTGTCCCACGAGCCCTAAACAGCCCAGGGCCTTCCTGGTTGGTGCCCTAGTAAACCCTCCCCCCAGGCTGCCCCAAGGCTAGGAAGAGAAGTGAGCCCTCTTTTTCCAGAACCAAAGACTGGCCTCAGGGGTGGGGGCAGTTCCCAAACGGGCCAGGGTGGAAGGACTGGGCAGCATAGAGAGAGACCCCTTTGTCTTTCAACCCGATTTTCATAAAATGCAAATTCTCAACAAGCTGTTCATTGTATGGGGGGGAGCCAAGGGCCGGGGAGGGGGGGGGCGTGCTGAACGGGGAAAGGCCACCAGCCCCCACCCACCCCCCTTTAACCTGGGTCTGTGTCCTGACTTCTGAGCGCTCAGGTCCCCACAGGCCAGAGGAAGAGCCCCGCAGAGGGGGCGACTCGGAGGGCGGGCGCGGCTCGCATCCTTCCTGCCCCGCGGGCGCCCTGCGACCCCTCCCACCGCGTCCGGTCCCGGCGAAGTCCTGGGAGCCGTGGCCTCGCGCCCCGAACCTCCGTCGCGGGGCAAGGCGCAGGCCCGGAGCCCAGCAATCCGGGCGTCCCCTCGGAAGTCCGCCGCGCCGCGCGCACTTCCTCGTCCACCCGCCTACCTCTCCCCTCCGGGCTCTGAGACCCTCAGCGTGTCCCGGCGAGCGGCGGGACCGCAGCCCTAGGCCTCCGCGCTCCAACTGGAGAAGCCCTGGCGAGGGGTCCCGGGGGCCTCGAGACACTTGGGCGCGGGGGGCAGGGCACAAGGGTGCTGAAGGCCAGATGGAGCGAGCAGGAGAAGGGGGTGCTCGGGAAGGAGAGGGGCGAGACGCGACGGCTGCGCGTGGGGAGCGGAGTGGGGAGCCGACGAGATCGGGGGCGGCGTGGAGGCGCGGGAGGCTTGAGCCTTTGGAGGAGAGGGCCGAGGAGCCCGACCGAGGGACAGCAGGTTCAGAACGTGTCGGGGGGAAGAGCGGGCTGGGGAAGTAGATGGGGGACGCGGTGGTCCCCGAGGAATACATTGTGGGGTCAACGGGCACAGATGCGGGATATTGCGGGGCTGAGCAGGTCTTGGGGAAAAGACACCGGAGGGTACCGAGGGCTGGGGGGCCGTGGGAGTTGGGGGGTGGGGACGCACCTTTCGGCGGGGCAGGGTACCCCCGGACACGGCGAGCGCGCGGTACAGCTCAGCCGGGTGATAGTCCTCCAGCGCCGCGTACAGCTCGTCTCCGGGTGCCCCAGAGCTGGCGGCTGCAGCACGGGGGTCCGAGGCGGGGGTCGGGGCCGGAGTGGAGGGAGCGACTTCCGAGTCGGGAGCCCGCGCGGCGGGGTCCGGGGCGGCCGCCGCCTCCTCTTTCTGCTGCAGCTTCCTGAGTCGGCGGAGGGTCATGGCTCCGGCGCCCGGCGCCCGGCGACCCTCCGAGGCGGTGCTCGCTCCGCGCAACAGGGGTGCCTGCGGCTACTGGGTGCCAGCCGGGCGGGCCCCGGGTCGCTTCCCTTTATAAGATCGGCGAGCTGGGCGGGCTGGGGGGGCGGGCGGGGAGCGGCCTCAGATAGCCTCGCCCCTAGAGCGGCAGGCCCCGCCCCTTGGGGGGCCCGCTGCCCCAGAGCCCCGCCCACGGCGTCCGCCGCCCCGCCAGGCTGGGGAGAGTCTAGGGACCTGAACGCTCACTAGGAAAAGCCTACGCACGAAGGAGGGGAGCAGGACGTCCTTGGGCGGGGGTCTCCCGGATACCTGACGTGTGTGTGTGTGGGGGGGGGAGGTCTCCCGGATACATGGCGTGTGTGTGTGTGTGTGTGTGTGCGTGTGTGTGTGTGTGTGTGTGTCGTTTTAAGGAGGTTTGGACGCTCAGGGGAAGATTCTAGGAGATCCAGGGGGCTGCAGGAAACTTTGGGCAAGGGGAGAGTAGCAGCAGCGCGGTGCAGGGGTATGGACAACGGGTGGGGTGAAGTCCCAAAGGAGGTTAGAGATACCCCTGACTATGCAGAAGCCCCTAGGGAGTGAGGGTCAAGGATATCCCCTTTGCACAGCAGCCCCAGAAGTGAGAGAGGCTCCCTCCCCGCTCAAGGGCAAGGGAAGCAGTGGAAACCCAGCAGCGGTGGGTGTGGGCATAATTTTGGCCTGTCCCCTCAGAGGGTCAGGAGTGGTCCCTCCTGGATAAGCCTTTCCCTAGCTCCTGATGTTGGAGCTCAGACACCCTTTTTCCCAGCAGAAAGATCTTAACTCCACGTTGACTCATGGGGAGGGGAATGTGCCTGAGCGCGTGGGTGCTCAGGGCTGGGGCAGGTGCTCCACTGTTCTCTGACCCCCTCTTTGGGACCAGCCCCCAAGTCTCTCCCGCCCCCCACCCCACCCACTGCCTGTGTTACTGTGGCTGCCAGGCAGTGGGAGAGACTGGGATGGCCCAGCTGAAGTTGCTGTCGTCAGAGGTGCCCAAATAAGAAGTGAGAGGAGGAAGTGGAAGGCCAGTCTTGGCGTCTAAAGAGCAGCTAGCCACCACAGGGCGTCAGCACGCAAGCTGGGGGCCTCTGCATCCCACCATGGGCCACTAAACAGGCTGAGGAGGTACGGTCCCATCTGTCCCTTTCTCCTCCAGTCTTCCCAAACCTGTGTTATGCCTTTACAGCTGACATTTATTGAGCAGTAACCCTGGGCTGTTCACATTGTTGTGTGTGTGCTGTGTTACATACATGTGTGAACTCACTTGGTTTTCCTAATAAGCCTATGTAACCGGTACCTCACAGATGGGGAAACTGAGGCCCATAACTCGCTCTAGGACCCTGAGTGGCAGAACTGAGACTCCAACCCAGGGAGCCTGATTCCAGAGCCTGGGATCCTAACCCCGTGTGATGCTGTCTCCTTCAGTTCCCCATTCACCCTACATTTCAACCCTGCTCCAGGCCAGGTGCTGGCTGGGCACTGGGCTTACAGAGGCTCCAGGTCTGGTTATGCGTTCCCGTGCTAGTTTTGAGGGCCAGCATGAGGGGTACGAAGAGGGGTGCCTGGGTGGCTCAGTGGGTTAAAGCCTCTGCCTTCAGCTCGGGTTGTGACCCCAGGGTCCTGGGATCGAGCCCCGAGCCCGCATCGGGGCTCTCTGTTCAGCGGGGAGCCTGCTTCCCTTCCTCTCTCTGCCTGCCTCTCTGCCTACTTGTGATCTCTGTCTGTCAAATAAATAAAATCTTAAAAAAAAAAAAAAAGAGCCAAGTGGCCATATCTCCTTGAAGAGGCCAGGAAGGGCTTTCTGTCTCCTGTCTGTCTCAGTCCACAGGTCTGTCTCAGTCTCTGTGCTTCTGTGTCTCTTTGACTCATGTCACTGCCCCAGCCCCAGGCCCCTGGGGCCCCAGCCTCTGCAGGAGGTGTGGGTGGGAGGGGTGCTTTGCCACCCTTCAGTAATTAGCACAAGTCCAGATGGCAGGATGCTTGTTGGGTAGCGGAGGTGGGGGGGGGCACAGAGGGTGGGTTGGGGACTGCTGGGAGCCAAGAGCTAGCTCCCTTAGTGTCTTCCCCTCCCTCCTCCCACCTCCCCCTTGGCACCACCAAGTGGCCATCAGCTGAGGGGCCGAGGGGGTGTTGGTGGGGAAACATGGGACTATATTGTGAAGCATGAGCACAGATGGACCCCTGGACCGTCTGCTGCCTGCTCCTGACAGACGGCATCTGTGGTGCGGGTGGGGGTGGGGTGGGGGATGGGGAGGCCGGAGGCGATGGTTTCTATTCTCTTCACTCCTGCGGCTGTCCCCGAAGGGACCAGCAAAAGGGCACCTTGTGCAGTCTCTCGTGGGAAGGACCACCACCCCCGCTATCACAGAGGGCGACCCCACAGACACTGCCTTGTCTGAAAGCCAGAGTGGACGCCTCAGGTATCACAGCACCAGTGTCTTGAGCCCCGTTAAGACAGTCCTCCTTCAGGCTGATATGGAGGCAATCTGCAAGTCAGTCTGCCTTTCTGCCTCCGAGTGAGGGCACAGCACCAGAGAACTGAAGTTCACACAAGTTTCCCCCTCCTGCAGGCAGAGCTCCAGAAAACCCCCGAGTAAGGGCGGGCCCGGAAGACGCAATGCGAGGCTCATTGCACGATTTCCTCAGATCCTGGAGTTGGAGAGCTGGAAAGGAAGGGTCTCATGGCCCCGTGATGATACAAGGCGGTCCAAGCACTCATTGAAAGGTGGTAAACTGAGGTCAGGGAGGAAGGATGGTGGTGGAACAGGCACTAGAACCCACGAGATCCAAGGTCTCCTGACTCCAGGGACTGTTTAATTCAGCGGCTAGCAGCTTCCCTGAGAGCTCAGAGATCCTTGCCTGCTCCCTGCTCCTCGGCTCATCAGTTTCTCCAGGGAGGGGAAGGGGAGCCCAGGATGCCGCACTACGGGCTGGTGATGCCCTCTGGTGGCCATGTGTCTCTTGCTGGAAAATCTTCAAACGGGAGTGAAGGGCTTTCTGGTTCAGTGCAGGCTCCGCCTTGAATCTGAGCAGGGTTCCCGGATCTCCCACGTCTCCTCTCCTGCGCAAGAGGGTATCTGTCCCACCGAGATGCCACGCTGCACTTTGGTGGTCGCCGAGTTCTGGAGTCCCGCCACAGTCGCAGTTCGGAGGTTCTGTTTTTGCTCTCCCCCAGGGCTGCTGTGCTGTCACAGCTGGTGGGCCTCCTCTGTGCTACAACCCCCAGAGGCCAGACACACAGGGACCCTGAAGCTTTGCGTTCTCCCTCCCTCCACGCCCCCACGACTTTCTCCTAAGCCTGAGTCTCTTGTCTAGCATCTGTTCTCCCCATCCTATCTTCTGCAGCTTCTTAAAGCTCGGGGGTGGCAAGGAGGATGGCGGAGGGGGTGGGGGGGGAGCATGCCGCACGTTGCCCTCAAGGAGGCCTCCTTGCAAACGCTCCAGGCTCTGGGACCTCAGACATGTGCACTCAATCTGTATCTCCTCCCCGAGCCAGTCTCTTTCAGAATGAGCTCCCCAGCTTTGCTTACTTTCCCTCCAGCTGCCCTGGTTCTTAGCTCTCAGGATAGGGCCTGCTGTCTTGGTGGGGGTTCCTTCCGCTCATGGCCAAGGCCCGAGGAAGACCCCTTCTCTTTTTTTTTTTTAAAGATTTTATTTATTTATTTGAGAGAGAGGCAGTGAGAGAGCATGAGCGAGGAGAAGGTCAGAGAGAGAAGCAGACTCCCCGTGGAGCTGGGAGCCTGATGTGGGACTCGATCCCAGGTCCCTGGGATCATGACCTGAGCCGAAGGCAGTCGTCCAACCAACTGAGCCACCCAGGCGTCCCAACCCCTTCTCTTTGGGACAAGCCCCTGCCGGGATACCTAACAGTCACCGGGCCCGGTGGAGGAAGCGGGGAGAGCTGAATCTTGTCCCCACAGGTGGGCTCAAGCTCTAGGAAAGTCGGGGTACTTGGGGGCGGGCTAGAGCTCCAGCAGCTCAGGCTGCTCTGGAGTCTAACGCAGTGTCAGCTCGGGCATCGTCATTTGATTCCAGAATGGGGAGGATAAGTAATAGGTCACTGAGACTTCTCTCTGGGTACTGCCGCTACTCCTGAACTGGGGAGGTGGGGAGAGGGGGGGCCTGGGACTCAGCTGGTGCTCTGGTTGGGAATGAGGTCCTGGGCCCCCCGCCTGCAGGACGCTGAGGGAGGCAGAGACAGCCGGTGGGCAGCTGACGGGGCGGGGAGTGGCTGTTTTTCTTAATGGCTCTCATGGCCCAACAGTTTCCACTGGGTAGTGTCTGTGTGTGGTGCTGGGGCCCAGGGGAGCCTGGCAGTGAGGAGGATCCAGCACGGCCCACAAAGCCAGTTCTGGGGGGTCTGGGAGTAAGGGCAAGGCAGATACAGCAGCTTATTTGTTCTAGATCGGGGTGGCCTCTGGGTCTAGTCTGGCCAGAGGCCTGGGACCACCTTGCCTCTTGGGTGGGGATGGCAAGGTGTCTCCGGCTTGAAAAGGGGAGACTGACGGAAGAAGGGAAGGTTGACTCCCCAGCTTTCCTCACCGCATCCACACGCTGCTGTTAGGACACAGGGAACCTGTTGCTTTACCTTGGCTCCTTTCAGGATGATGAGATAGTGAGGGCAGAAAAGGGCAGTCCTCCAGGCCTCGGACACCCCAGCCCTCCTCCCTCTGGGTGCGAACAGCTGCTGGGGAGCTCATCCCCGGTTCCCGCTCCAGCACCCAAGTTTCCTCCACCTACTCCAAACTGACTTTCCCCTGCCCGACTCCAGAATCAGCTCCCCTCTTTCTCTCTCTGCCTCTGGTTAGGCCCCAAACCTGTGTGTTCTACCCCTCGTCTCTTCCTTTCCTCCAGCTGTTCCCGCGCGACCGTTGCCGCTCGTGACATCTGCGAGGTGATCTTCCCCGACACGAACAGGATCACCTCATTCCTATTCCCTCCGCGAGGGAGCCGGGACCTCAGAGAGGTTTTAACCTACGGGCGACTCCACAGAAGCGTGCTGCTGAGAAACATTTGTGGAGACCAAGCCCAGGTTCGAGGGGACAAACCGCTGATGGGCAGAGTCTGAGGTAGCTGTCACAAGCGATGGCACTGGTGGCCCCCAGGACGGAGTCTTTTTTATCTCAGCATGGGACAGCCCCCTTGCGCTAGCCATCCATAGCCGAGGACATGTGTGGTTCTTGAATGGTGACACCTCTGACTAAAACCCTCTCCTCTCCTCAGTCAGCAGGCTGTGGCCTACAACAAAACAGAGATGTCACCTCTCTTGACCCCTAGCTTACTGTCTGTCCTGTGTTCCTGGGTCATTCTGTATCAACCGCTCTCCTAGCTTGCCCCTCGCTGCATCGTGGTTGTCTGTCTACTAGTCCAGTCCACCAGTCAGGGAGCCCCTGGAGGGCGGGGACGCACGGGGTTCCCTAGGCACCCCGTCTGCGCTTCCGTGACACGTTACATATAGTTCCGCAAGGGGACTTGCCAGACTCTGCCTTATTGTTCTTTCTGTACAAACCA
Organism: Mellivora capensis; assembly: GCA_004024625.1. Lineage (NCBI taxonomy): Eukaryota > Metazoa > Chordata > Mammalia > Carnivora > Mustelidae > Mellivora > Mellivora capensis. The sequence goes on along the minus strand of PISX010001140.1, from coordinate 85,547 downwards.
TCTCTCTGCCTCGAAGGGCAAGGACCATAGACTGTCTTTGTATTCTCTCTGCATTAACACATTAAGGTTGCTCAACAAGTTAAAGAAAGCCTAGTCCATCCAATTGTTCTTTCAGCCTTCCTACCTTATTAGCCCCCATCCATGGGTCCCAAGGAGGATTCCTAGATGGACCCAAGGCTCTCTGCCATATTCCTTAAATCCCATCCTGTCCGACCACGGGATGCTCAACAGCTTCCGGAGTGGGGCGTCAGTTCTTTGGCTGGACCTGTCTAGATGTTGCTGCGAGGTTGTGCTTTAGATGTGATTAACGTTTAAAGCAGCAGATTTTGAATAAAGCAAATTACCCTCCTTTATGTGGGTGGGCCTCATCTAATTAGTTGAAGGCCTTAACTAGTTGCAGTCCGTGAGGGAGAAGGAATTCTGCACACGGAATGCCTTCGGATCCAAGACTGCAACATCAACTCTTCTCTGGATCTCTGGCTGTCGGCCTGATTTCAAACCTGCCCGTCCCCACGGTCGAAAGTCACTTCCTTAAAATATCCATCCACCCAACCATCCAGCCATCCCATTGGTTGGGTTTCTCTGGAGAACCACAGTACGCCATTTCCTCCTCCTGCCACCTTCCTTATGCACCCCTCCTATGTTCCCGAGTGTCTCTTGAACTCTACTGCTTTACTTTTAATTTTGTTTTCGTTGTATTTCGCAGGCATGTTCTCCAGCCTGTAAAGATCAGAAGACAGGCCCTGGTGGGGACAAAAATTGACAATGTGTGAAACAAAAACCCAAGTGATACACTATTCAAAAGAATTCAGGTCTCCTGTGTCATGGGCCTTACAAAGGCGAAACGTTGTTAGTAACTGTCAGGGGCACACAAAGGGGTACCCCATGGTTGCCATTCTTTCAGGATGGTAAAGTTGAAGCTGCAATCCACAGCCTAGTGGGTTTTCGGTCCATGCCTGGCCAGATGATGGATTCTTCACAGGATGGCTTTTTGACGGGGCTGTGATTCCCTACAAGCCATGTCACCTTTCTTTCAACAAAGAAATGCAACAGTCACAACAATACCTTGCCACTTCAGAAAGATATTTGGACTTGTGCTGTTATCTCTGTCCACAAATGAATTAAACGGGGAGGGCACAAGGACAATTTAATTAGCAGCTAATCCAGGTTCCCAGGATATGTGCCAAACTTAAAGCCAATTTTTAGAGGTCAGTTACTTGATTTTCTCCAGCCCAATAGTCTCAGACGGGAGAACAATGGAAAACTCTGGATAACAATCAGAATTTTTATTTTTTAGATTTTATTTTTAAGTAGTCTCTACACCCAACGTGGGGTTTGCACTCAACCCGGAGCTAAGAGTCACATGCTCTCCCTATTGAGCCAGCCAGGTGCCCCAACAATTCGAATTTTTAAATCTTGACAAATTGGAGCCATGAGCACATCCTCTGGTAAAACTTAATAGGGCAACTTTACAGGTCCTGCACTTGAGTTCAAAAAAGCAGCTTCCCATGGATGGGATGAAGGAGGTGGCCGGGCTTCACTCAGCCCATGAGATGGGAGTTCCGGGGTCCTCAGATGGGACCCGCAGGAGTCAGGCACAGTGTCATTTTTGTCCCAGTCTGCACTTCAGCTAATGCCCGAATGGGATGCTACATGCCCTTGCCGGTCGCAGGCTTTTGCGACATTCAGTGGAGCGCAGCTGGCAGGGCAGAAGAACATGGAACCATGCGGGCAGGACAGCACACAGGCCAAGAGGCCACAGTCTGTGGTCAGACATCCCAGGTCCAAGGTCTTTTCCACTCCATGAGCTCCATGGACAGCTGACTGACTTCTCTAGCCCTCGGTTCCTAATCCACGAAGGGAGGAGAGTAATGCCCACCTTGCACGCTCTCTGAGGATAAGGGCAGTGAATATATGTAAAGCAAATTTGGGGGCACCGCTTAGCACTGAGCGTCAAGGTCAGTCAACAACACTACCTGATGGTAATGGAAGGGACCTCCCAGGACGAGACAGTAACTGCTCTCGCCCGCCCTTGGAGAAGACGCCCGGAGGCTGCCTGGCTCCCCATGACAAGGGGCTTGCTACCAAGCAGATGGCCTACAGGGGAAGGCGTGGGCCTCCCAGTAAGTGGCAGGGGGCTGCAGGGGAGCCCAGTGCCTGACACCAATGGACCAGGCGACCTCTAGGGTCCCAGCTACACTTGAGCTTCCAAGACCCCGAGGACTTGATATCTTGGGTTCCCATGGCCTAGAGAAAGGCATTCACTGCCACCCACATGTTAAAAGGCCAAGCAGCCACTGAGGATTCCCAGCTCCAGGTCACCTACATGCCCCCAATTCACATTTATTCTCTAATTGACAAGGGGGAAAGCACAAACCCAGCAGAGCTCTTCGGCTGCCTTCAAGGCTAGGTGGTTGGTGATGCACCGGGATCAAGACCCTCTTTTGTACAGATGAAAAGGCTAAAAGGCAAAAGCAGCTACAGACGAAGCCTGAGAAAAGATTGAGTGGTTTGCTCCTGCTCTCTCGTCCAGGCTAGGCCAGGCTGCCCGCCGTGTGCCAGAGAGGGAAGAGGGCTGTGTTCAGACCGGCATCTCCTCTGACCCGGAGACGGTGACTGGCTGTGACTGGTGCACGTGGGAGGGTAGCACCACCTCCTCGAAGCGTCTGCCCCCCCGCCCCGCCCTCGCCCCCGACCAGAGCTGGGCAGTCGGGCTACACACACAGAAGACAGCGGGCACCAGGAAAGCTCTGTGAATAAAACTTTAATAATGTACAGCAGAAATTGGACAGGCTCATTCTTATATTAAAACAAAAAATTTCCTATATTACAACTTATTTACATTTGCATACTGAAGAGGTAAAGTGTCTAAGTGGCTATTTTACAGTCCTTTCTAATAAAATGTACAAAAACAAACAGAAGTACCGAGAATGCCGTTCGGGGGCCTTGATGGCGACGTGAGAACGGGCTTGGACTTGGTCTGTGAATCCAGAATCCAGAGGTGCAGGTAGCCCTATGGATCAGGGTTAGCCCCAGGGGCCAAAAACCACGGCTTTAGGCTTCAGTGTCTCCCCAGCTCTCCAACTCCTAACTCCTGGTGTTAAGAGCAGTGGGGAAGAGGGTGGGAGCTTCCCCAAAGACTGCGGAGTCTTCCCCAAGGTGCAGTGAGGCCAGAAGGGCTTCCCGGGGAAGAGGCCAGTGGCTTGGGAGGCCCTGGGTCGAGGAGTGTTGGCAGATCCCAGAGGCTGGTTGTGACTGGGGCACGGGAGTCTAAGTTCCATCACCGCCTCTACTCTGCCAGGTTCTGCTGCAGGGCAGACAGGTAGGGGATGGGGGGGCATAGGGATCAGCAGGGGTGGGGAAAGAAGGTCCCCCTAATGACACAATTGGTATTCAAGGGAAATTAGTCAGTAGCCAGTAAATTGGCCCAAAGGGTGAGGCAAAGATCTCCTTTAATGCAAGGAAAGAAGCAACACATCGGGAAAATAAATAGGAAGACCAGGAGCATTTGGGAGACCCATGTAAGCAGGGAGAGGCGCGCCCCTCCTCCACAAGCTTTGGCAGAAATCACTGGGCTGGAGGAGGGTCCGCTCTCAGGCTGCATACATCATGTACCTCCCCTGGGGGCAGGAGGGGGGCTTAGAATGAATGCAGTGATTTAGGGTCTCACTGCCCACCACCGGGCTCTTTGGGGTGGGGAGGCACCCTGCTCCTCGGTGGTCTTCTCTGCGAGCAATCATTCCAGGCTCAAAAGGCTCTCAGAACCAACCATACAAACATCTGGTCTTGAACCAGGCACCCACTAACTGGGGTCAGCCCCTTCTTCAGTGCTCCAAGAGGGGCCCCATGCCGGTCTTGCTCATGTATAGTATTCCAAGTGCCCGGCACAGTGCCTGGCACACAACAGGCACTTGGCAGACATCTGGTGAATAAATGCTGGAGGAAAAGGTGCAACCAGCTGAACAATGCACAGAAGGCTAGGGCCCTGATGCAGAAACCACTCACAGAACTGGGGTTGGGGGGGGCGGGCACAGTGCAAGACAGACTGACCTCCAGGGCAAAGAGGGAGGAACTCTCGCTGCTCAGTGGGAACAGGCTCAGGTGCAAGGACAAACATTTCCAGTGTGATTGAGCTGTGTGCGTTTGATTGAAGTTTTTTGTTTTTTTTTTTTGCAGTTGTTTTGTAGGAATTTCTTTAAAAACAAAGAGATTGAGAGGTAATCATCACATAGAGATGGTTTTCCTTTTATAAACAATAATATTAAAAAAAGTTAAAATTCAGACCCTTCCAATAAAATTAAGAAAGAAAAAGAAAGAAAGAAAGGAAAGAGAAGAGAAAGAAGGAAGGAAAAAAGAAACAAACAACCCAAATCACTCCAGTTTAAAAGTTATGGCTTCAAAGTTATTACATACCTAAGATATGCTGAGCAAATACCACCCACAACCGTGCTTCTAGACATCATTAAATACTATACTCAGGTTAAAAGAACAGATTTGGCTCGGGCTGTTCCCTTTCACAGGGCCCCTGAAGTGGGTGCAAGTCTCACATCTTCCCTCCACCGTAATCAGATAATCCAGTAAAAGACCCATGCAGATGCCTCCCTCCCACCCCGGACTCCCTCCCCACTCCTTGCCCCCCTCTCCCTTCCCCACCCCAAACCCATCACCACCAAAAATATACACTGCTGTTTCCAGAATCTGGGATATGAAAGACAGATGTGACATTCCAATCTGAGTCCCAGGATCTGGGCTTCAGATCCCTTGGCCCTTCCTGCTGCCACCGAGGACGATGCCCTTGGGCTGGCTCATTTCCCACAGCTGCCACTGACTGCACCGCCTGAGACTTCCGCCAAGATTCTTTCCCCGCCCACCCCCACGCCTCACATTTGGACCCAAAAGCCTCGCCTGACATGGACAACTGGGCCAGCTTTGGTTCCACAGTCTGAAGTGGAGGTGTTGAAATGGGGTGGGTGGGGCAGCCTGCTGGGCAGGGAGCCCCACCTTGGCATGGGGGTCCTGGGGCGGGGAGGGGCCGGGAGCAAGACCTCTGGGAAGGGCACCAGGGAAACCAGATGCTGCTCACTACCGAACAGAGGCACCAGCACGCAGAGATGGCATGACAACCACACCCCCGACCTGCACATGCACAGAAAGCTCAAGCAGGTAAGTGCGCACCTACAGACACACACATACACACACACACACATATGTGTAAGGGCGTGGCACGGACCAGGCACAACAGGGGACGCACCTCGGCACATGCACACACACACACACGGCTGGACAGACAGGCGGCAGATCCCATCTCCACTGGCGGGCCCTCCAGATGTCCGCAGGAGGGAGGAGGGGAGCCTGGGGCCCAGAGCTGCCTGTGAGAGGGCGCTGACTTCTTGGTGCCTCTGGGCCACCTTGGAGTGCTGGGGTTGGTCCCTGGTGGAAAACCCTCAGTGCTGCACAGCACTGGCGCCCTGGCGACACTCGGCTTTGTCCAGGCCGCCAGCCAGCGCACCAGGGTTGCGGGACTTCCCACCACAGCCAGCTCGAGTTGTGGCATCGAGTTCTCCACACCCTTCGCGCTCAGAGTCTCCATGCCGTTAGGAGGTAAATATAAAAGGTGTCTGTGTCTCAAACCCAACATGGGAGTGAGGGAGTCTCCCGGGCTCGGTCCCTCTTTCGGGCCAGGACTCCTGGCCACAGAGGGCTGGGCAGAAACGAGAGGTAGGCCTCCATCGTACGCTCAACGCGGCAGCTCTGCGTGTAGTTCCCGCTGCCCGGGGCTGCGTGCAGGGGAGGGAGAGGCTTAGATCTTCACATCTTCCTGCACGCTGAGCTGTGAGAGGGTCTTCTTAATGCGCAGAGCGGTGAGGCGGGCCGCGCCGTTGGCGTACCAGCACTCCCGCATCATCTTCCCCATCACCCGCAGAGCCTGCACAGGGAGACCCAGACAGCATCAGTCCGATCCTCGCCCCCGCCCCGGGGAGGCTTTCCCGACCACCTTCCTGAGCCCTGGGATCTCGGGGACGAGCTTCCTTCCCCTCACTTCCTCGGGGGCCAGGAGAATGCTGTGCCTGGAGAGGGGAGATGTGCCCTGCAAGTACCCTCGGCCAGCCATCACTGGGGTGCTCTGGATGGGGGGTCCGGAAATCCCTTCTGTCAGGCTGGAGACTCCCTCTGCATGATTCTGTCCTAAACTGTGGTTTTCCAAAGCAGCATGTGAACCAGGCACAACAGGGGTGCCTCCGGGCACATGCACATCTGTGAGCCCACGGCTCACAGGCGCAGACTGGGGGTGAGGAGCAGCGGCAGCAGGGCCCCTGAAGGCAATCCTGTCAGAGGCAGCAAGCTCCACTGCCACTCCTGGACTACACTGGCGGCCACCACGGTCAGGCCAAGAGAAGGGTTCTGGAAGGTCGCCTACGAACCTCTACTGGTTCCTGAGGGCCAAAGAAGTCCCCAGTGGCTACCCTAGGCCAGCGGTTTTCAAAATTTCAAAGAGTGACCGAAGGGCGTGTGGAACAGGGGCAGCTAAAGACCAGCTCTTTCAACCTCACCCTCATCCTCGGAAACCCTGACCTGAGGAAGATGCTGCTCTATGATGCAACAGGAAGACATCACGGCAAACGTGAACGGAGTGATTTTGTTCTTAAATGCACCAATGCCCCCTAGTGGTTTTAATGCCTAAAAGCAGCGCCACAAGGGCCAAGGAGGCCCACGTGCACTTGGTTCCGCAAACCCTGCTCCTGGGAAGACTCTTAAGACCCCAGAATGCCATGTTTATTAGGAACCTGCATCACAAATTTGCTCTCAATTCAGTCCCCCGCCCCATGCTGTCCCCACCCCACTTCAGATGCCACCTCGCCCAAATTCCAACCCTATACACACCCTCCTCCCGAGTTTTTAGAAAGGCCGCCTCCCTCATAGACATGCCTTCTCCATAAGTCCTGTCCTGCCATTCTTCTACATCCAGGCTAAGCTTCTTTTCTGGATGCCTCTTCTAGGTTCTTCCACAGAGTTCAGCTCACCCCTGTGGTTCCAGAGCCATTTTTCTAGTTAGGTCTAACGCTTCCCGCTCAGTTTTTGTTTCTGTCTCTCGTTGACCACCTCACTGGGCTTGGTCCCTAAGACACAGATTTTTCTTCTACTAGGCTGCCGATTTGCAGGGGAACCCTACAGTGACCAGGACAAAGTGCCGTGGCCCCTCAGGGCTTAGTATACAACAGCACACGGTTGTGCATAACTGACACATTCATTACCTCTGGGCACAGTCTCCTTGTTGGGAAACCCTTTTTCCTTTTTTTTTTAAATTAGGAAACCCTTTTTCTAAAGTAGAAAAATCAGGCAGATGGAAAAGCCACAGGAGGCAGGGAAGCTTCCTACCTCGTAACTCTGCCACCAGTTGGGGATGTTGGGACGGAGCTTCTGGTCACATACAACCTTTCGCATTTCCTCGATGGAAGGGTCAGAGGGCACTAAGTCATAATACGGCAGCTGATATTCTTCATGGACTCCTGGGAGAAAAGAAAAATATCCAACTGAGTTATCAACAGAAGGAGGGCAGTACTCAAAAACCTACAACAACACTTACACTGTGATCTATAAATACCACTTCCGCTAAGAGGAGCCAGGGCTCCCTGGAGAGGTGGGTGGGTTCCAGGAAGGGGATAAGAGATACACGAGATTAGCCAGGAGTATCTTTTCCATACGAAAAGCAAGCAACTATCAAAGACTACTAAGATCATGTCAAAAGGCACAAACTTGGAAAGCTCCCCTGTGGCCAAAGATGAGAACGTTTAAGCAAAAGTAGGACTAATTAATCACTTCAATGGAAGCAAATATTTTAAATCCACCAGTTCACAGATATTTAAAAAAAAAAAAGGGGGGGGGGACACCAAAAACCTCAGTTACCTTTGTAGAGGGAACAAACTCACTATTTTGAAAAATGATAAATAAATATAAAGATTAGAGTATTTTTCCTTCCTTCCCTATTCAAATTACATTTCTTGGTAACTAAACAACTAGGGGAAATTTCTCTTTAAAGAAGAAATCCAGGGGTGCCTGGCTGGCTTAGTCAGGAGAGTATGCGACTCAGAGTTATGAGTTTGAGCCTCATGTGTGGAGTAGAGTTTACTTAAGAACAAATTATTGTTTAAGTTTTAAGAAATTAAAAAAATAAAAAATCTAGCTAATATTTCAGGATTGACAGTATCAGAATATTGGCATTTTTCAACCTCTAATGAATTTGGATTCGGACAATGATCACTGATGGCTGTTAACATCACAAAGAAGACAGAACCAGCATTATGTGCCTGGTAACAGAACAACTTTGGGGGGAAAAACTGTGTGTGTGTGTAATTCTCATCATTAGATAGAACTATCACAGGAAATCCACAGGAATAGAAGAACATGTGAATGCCAGGAAAAGGTAACTGGCAAAATCTAGATAGGAAAACTACTAGGCAAATGACCTAGATTCTCCAATGGAATAAACTGCAGAGGGGGGACCCATACATTATAAGAGACTTAAGATGTGTGTCAGCCAACTGCAGCTGATGGACATTATTTGAACCCTAATTTGAACAAACTGTTTAAAAAATCTGGAGACACCTGGGGAAATCTTAACCTGGACTGGTTAAATGATAATACTATTCACTTTTTTTTTTTTTTTTAAGATTTTATTTATTTATTTGAGAGAGAGGTAGTGAGAGAGCATGAGCGAGGAGAAGGTCAGAGGGAGAAGCAGACTCCCCGTGGAGCTGGGACCCTGATGCGGGACTCGATCCCAGGTCTCTGGGATCATGACCTGAGCCAAAGGCAGTCGTCCAACCAACTGAGCCACCCAGGCGTCCCTACTATTCACTTTTTAAAGTGTGATAACAGTGTCAAGTTTTTAAGCTCTTATCTTTTAGAGCTACAAACTGAAATACTTTCTGTAATAAAAAGCTAATTTAAAAATTCCAAGGTAATTTTCCCTGCCTTTTTCCAGGAAAAATTCTACTGTTCTGAGCTAGTCGGGCAGATCTATAAACAGAGTCTGACTTGGTAATTATCTAAGGGGTAGCTGAGAAACTATGCCCTGGCCTCAGTCTGCCAGTGTTTGAATCCTAGCTGATTAGTGTGACCTTGGACAAATTACCTAATTTTGCTGTGACTCATTCTCATCTGTAAAATTATGAAAATAATAGTACCCACCTCTTGGGTTCTGCAGGACAGATTCAGTGAGTTCATACACAGTGAGTGGTGAGTAAGTATCATTATTACTAGAATACTCAGCCCCAACTTCTGGGGAAAAAATTAACTTATTCACAGTTTAAGACCTGTGTAACCAGATTTTTCTTAAATCTGTTTTATCTGTATATAATGATCCATATTTCAGGGGTGCCTGGCTGGCTTAGTCAGTAGAGCACACGACTCTTTAAAAAAATAAATAATAATATAATAATTATTATTTTTTGTCAGAGAAAGCGAGCAAGCAAAGGCAGGCAGAATGGCAGGCCGAGGCAGGGAAAGATGCAGGCTCCCTGCCGAGTGAGGAGCCCGATGCAGGACTTGATCCCAGGATGCCAGGATGATGACCCAAGCCAAAGGCAGCCACTCAACCAACTAAGCCACCCAGGGGTCCCGAGCACACAACTCTTAATGTCAGGATCATGAGTTCAAGCCCCACGTTGGGGGCTGGGGGGGGGTAAAATTTGCTTTAAAAATAAATTTTTAAAAGTGTTATATGTGCAATTCCATGAATAATACCTGGGCGCCTGCTCCATAATGTGAATCTTCCCAAACACATGAGAGATGGAAAAGGTGAGTAAAACAGAAGAGTGTTCCACTAGAAGACTTACCAGTTCTTTTAAGTTTACTTAATTTTATTTCATTTCCACTGACCTGGAATCTTTTACAACAGAGACAATGGCTGAGGGAAAGATTCTAGTGGTTCCTGAATTTGTTCACATGGCAGAAAAGTTAGAAGTCACTGTATAATACTGATGTACTAAGCTAATGATAAAAAATGTTTCCTGCTAGATCTGATACTACCTTTTACTGGATTCTGATATGGGGGCGCAGGTGCAAATGCCAAAGGTTGTAAGAAACAATTACAGAATAAAAAAACTAACTCATTTTGAGAAAATCCTGTTATGTTAATAAACTTTCTGTTCTAAATTCAGAAATTACCACCATTATTTGATCAGCACTATGGCCTGAGAGCTGCTGTCAGAACATACTCCCTGCCTCTCATGGAAAGGGAAGCCCTGAATTAGTCCTGGGCTATTTCTGCCCGGGGCTTTCCCAAACTCTGAGGATAAGGACAATGTGTTTAAAACAGAACAAAACAAACAAACAAGTCAAATAAGCCTCCAGAATGGTTACCACAATGTAAAACACTATTCTACAGGGGCACCTGGATGGCATGGTCGGTTAAGCATTCAACTCTTGATCGAGGTTTAGGTCATGATCTCGGGGTCCTGGGATTGAGTCGGGCTCCAGGCTGGGCGTGGAGCCTGCTTGAGAGTCTTCCTCTCTCCCTCTGCCAACCCCTGAACCATTAGCACACTCACACTCTCTCTCTCTCAAATAAATAAAAATAATTTAAAAAATAAATACAATTTTGTAAAAAGCACTATGCAACAGAGTCAACACACCTTTAGTACAATCACCTCCAAGATTCCCTCATCTTTGATGAGGACCCGAGGTGTGATGGGCTCTGGCACTAGACACCCAATAAGTTGTAAAGAGAAAGGAGGCACAGAAACACCAGCTCCCTCAGGTGAGCACCCTCAGCGGATCCGGCAAGCTGGACTGGGAGCGGGGAGCAAAAGAAGGCAAAAAAGAAGGGTACCTCCAGAATTGCATCTCCGAGCAATCTCCCAATACACAAGCCCGAGGGCATAGATATCAGCACATTTGAAGGAGTCGAAGTGCTTCATGTTAATGGTTTCATCAAGCACTTCAGGGGCCATGTATCTGCAAGAGCAAAGGAAACAAGATCACGCTGAGAAAACGATGATTTCTTCGTTTAAATCCAAGTAGAGATTCAGGGGCCCTCTGAATGTAGAAAGGCATCACCCCAAGAATGCTCCTTGGGGAGCAGGAAGTGATCAATTCTCTTTACTGCAAACTCCCATGTTTTGGATTCGAATCTAAACACTTCAGCCAGGGCTGGGTGATACTAGGCCACTCTTATTTGTACCTCTATTTTTTAACCATCGAGATGTAAGTGTGTTTTGCATGTTCCGATTTCCTGACAGTAGTATTTGTTCTGTGGATCACAGGGCAGTAACAACCCATAATATCTGGTGGTTACTGGGATCTTGGACTTTATTAAATGTAGCCACAGTGATGGGTTGAGTTTAAATTTCACTCTGAACTTCTTTTGTTATCTTACCTAATTACAGATAAAAATGAAATTAATTCTAGGTGATTGTTAAAGTCTTCCTTGGTTAAGTAGTACTACTCGAGCCACACCCCTCACCCCTTAGCACCCCCCCCACCTGAAGGCCAATCAGGGGTCACCTCAGGCCTCACACTTTGGGGGCTAGGTAGCTGCACTCATATAGGTCAAAAGGAAGGAGGAAAGCAGCAGCACACCTGAGTGAAATTCACTGAAATTTGGCAGATAAATAGATCTCCTCTTGTCCCATTACAAGACCACTCCGTTTCTAACTCATGAAATCAACCTACAATCATAATTCCTTACTCCTTCCTTCACTTCTGTATGAAGCAGGAAGCAGGCCCATAATCCTAAAGGTACCCCCACTCTCCACCCTAGGTCACCTCTGCTCGAGGCAGGCAAACCTGCTCTGACCCCAGAGCAGACATACCCCTGTGTCTGCACAAGCACCCTTGGGACTACACATTCTTCCTCCCTGTCCCAGCCAAGTCTGTGGCCTGCCCCCTCTCAGATCTTTCTCCAGATTCTCTTGCTCTGCTGCCTCCCCTGCCCAACACCAAGAACAGCTATGTGTGCCTAGTTCTTTAGAGCCGGGCTCACAGCACCCATATCTGTCGGATGCAACCAGCACAGCTTTCCAGTGCACGGGGTGGAGCTTCGATTCAGCTTCCACTGTCGGAGAGATAGGCCACACCTCCATGCCTATGTCTCTTTCTCCTTTGCAGATGGGGAGATGGGCACCCATGTGCACCTCGGTACAAGGGCAGGGCAAAGGCAGAGGCCCAAGGTCTTCCTACCGTTTGGTCCCCACCCTCTGATTTGGGGCGATGTCGATGGTGTCTGTGACCGCATCATGGCGGACAGCCAGGCCCAGGTCTGCGATGGCGCACATGCCATTTTTCTTCACCAGGATGTTCTTTGATTTTAAGTCTCGGTGAGCAATTCCAGGCTTCCCTGGCAGAGAAAGAAAATATGGATCTTTATATAGAGAGAGCATACATGTTAAAAGCACAGACTCCGCAGCCAGACTGTGTGGTTCCGACTTCTGGCTTTGCCTTCCACTAACCCGGTAAACCTAAAAAGCGAGTTAACACATCTGCACCTCTGTCTTCTCATCCACAACATGAGGCTACCCCAGTCCACACTTGACAGCTATGTGAGGACGAAACGCATTAATGTGGGTAAGTGAAGAGCTCAGAAGGACATGCACATTAGTGATTCTCACCCCTCCTCCTCCTTTCCTTTCCCTGAACTGATAATGCTCCAGGACAGAATTGCAAAGGAATTCCAAGAAGAACTGCTGTACTGGCTAGACTCTCACTGTCAAAGAGGCAAAGAGAAGGCCTGCTACTGTCACACAGTACTGTCACACAGTAGCCCCACAGGGGCTAGGAGCAGGATCACATGTTAATGGTTGGTTTCCGGTCAGGGCCAGCAAGAGCCATTGCCCTGATCAACCAGAAATCAGGGAGCACACCCACGACGTGGACAAGAACCACGATCCCCCAGGGGCGCCCGGGTGGCTCAGTGGGTTAAGCCTCTGCCTTTGGCTCAGGTCATGATCTCAGGGTCCTGGGATTGAGCCCCGCATCGGACTCTCTGCTCAGCAGGGAGCCTGCTTCCCCCTATCTCTCTGCCTGCCTCTCTGCCTACTTGTGATCTCTCTTGGTGTCAAATAAATAAATAAAATCTTTTTAAAAAAAAAAAAGAAGAACCATGATCCCCCGAAGAGCTGATGTCACAGTCAACCTACAAGGAAGCTCAAGGTTTGTTTCCTCCAGGAGAACCTTCCTAGGTTAGAAAAAGCCCAGTGTCTAACCCACCACGCAGTCTGTAAGCCAACTGTCCCCAACAGCGAATGTATGACGTGACTTTAGTGAACTGTGCTCCTCTGCCCTAGCTCCCTTTCTCCTCTGGGCTCCTTTCTTCTACACGTGTGGAGACTTTGGGGATGACAGAACACTAGCTCGCCACTCAGCAATCCTGCCAGGCCAGCCGATGACAAACAATGGAAACTTTATGTTCCAGAGCCCTGAGGGGATTCTAAAGACAGAGGTGGAAAGACCCCACTAGAGACACCTCTTGTTCTCAAGAGAAACTCAAACCTCTCTCCCTTAGATTGGGCCACAGTTCTTGAGGCCCACCTCCAACCGCCTCAGTAAAAAAGCGTTCTGGAAACTAAACCTGGATGGTACCGGCTTTCAAAGTCTGCTCAACTTCCCGGCACTCTGGCGGGGTCCACTCACCTTGGGTGCCCACAATCTCCATGTGCAGGTGTGCTAGCCCACTAGCCGCAGACAAGGCCAGCTTAATCATCCCCTCGATGGTCACCGTGTATCGGTTAAGATAATCAAACAGGGAGCCATGCTCATGGTAGTCTGAGACGAGCCACAGCTGTGTCCAGGTGCCATTATCTGCAGAGAACCACAGAGGAGTTCTGGAAGAGGCACAACTACCAGCAAAACGGTTAAGGCAGGAAAGAAAGAATAGGTGAACAACATGAACTCCCAACTAGACGCCTGATTTCATGGTGGCCTCCACACCTCCTGAGGCTCCCCCTCTGTACCCGTTTCATCTACACTTGTTCACCAGTGTGGAGGTCCAGGAAGGACAGAAGAATGATGTTCTTTCTTAGACATGCTCCCTTATTTCTGGCAGGTGCTGTCAGAGTCTGAACACGATCTACTCATTAGACCTTGACTGGCTCTATCCGCTGTGGCCAATGAGGAAGGCTTTGCAGACCCTCCTCTGTGCTCCACGAGCCTGTGAGCATAGTCCAGCCCTCCAGCTGGCTCATCCGTAATGCTTCCTCTCAGGCCACCGCTCCTTCCAGGCCATGAGCTCTCTCTCTGGGAGAAGAGCAAAGAGCTCCTTAGTGTGTTCTTATATTCCAGACCAAAAAAATGCTTTTCAGGGCATGAAGAGCACAATTCCAAGTACTGCAGAAAGGTCACCTTATCCCCAGAAGAGCAATGGAAGGTGGACAGTACGTGCTTTTCTACAGGGTAGGGGATGAGAAGCAGTGTGTAGTAGGAAGGAGGAAGGAGAAAAAGAAAAACCCAAAGCTGGTAATCTAATTAGGTTATGCTGCTGTCAACAGGAAGATTGGAAATTGGATTGAGATCTCCAAATTCCAGGCCGGTGCTAATTCCAGGACACCGTACTATATATATATATATCATGCTAAAAAGGCAAAAACGAAGGAGTCCGATTTTTCCTCCTCCCTTGGCCCTAATGTGAGTTTTTACAGCCAGATCCCTATTCACACGGGCTGCCAGAATCAATACAGGGAGTGGCTTTTGGAACGGCACCAATTCTGGCTTCTCTGATTATGAACAAGGAGCCCACCCAACAAACCACTCTGGCGCTCCAACTAGCCCTGAAGTTGGGAGGACCCAGGCAGTAAGTCAAAGTTAGAAGGGAAGACACCTTCTGAGCCTTTAACCTGTATGTAAAATTGAAGTGTTCTCAAAAGATGTTGCTGCTTAAAAAAAAATAAAAATAAAAAGCACAATATATTCAGAGGGAGTAAACATGCTCTCTTCCCTTCTTCCCCTGTGTTTGAGTCCGAGCCTCTTCCACTTAGGGGCAGTTGGGGCCATATGACAATCCCCTCCCCCCCCAGAGCAATGCAAGGAACCGGCAGTCTGCTGTGGTCTTAGGAAGGAAGAATAAATACTTAGGATCTTCCGCACGCTTTGGAGACACTAACTTCTAGAAACTGCCATGTCATGGGAGCAGCCTGTGTCACAGCTGTCGGGGCGACTCTTCTCAAATGCACAAACATCTCCCGGTCTTTCTGACTTCAGGGGAGCTACCTGCCCACATGCCTGCCTCCCCCTCTCTCTGGAAGCTGCAAGGACAAGGCCCACGATTTGCTCCCTGTGACGATCGAAGCAGCTGGCAGAGGTCTTCCCCCAGAGTGGTCAATGGCTATTAGTGAACTAATGACTGAAATGCCAAGTACTCCCCACTATCTCAGAATAAATCGTAAGGCTCTCTAGGACCCACGTGACCTGCAGGGTCCCAGACACCCCTCACCTCTACATGTGTGTCTGCAGTGTCCTTCCCATTGATTCTTCTTCCTGAAGGACTCCTGACACCCTGGCATCAATCAAGCTCACATGGGACCTCCCCGACCCCCATCTCACTTCCAATTTTTGCTCACTGGAAAAGCTTTAGACTGATTGGCTTTAGATTAATCGATTAGCTAATTGGTTGCTATGAGAGTCTAGCTTCCTAGAATTCCTAGAATCAACTATTCGTTGACCTCTCGCTCTGCTGGTCAGTGAAGCCCCCCAAAACAAGGATATGCCTGGCCACACAACAGAGACTCCAAAATTAAAGGAAAAAAGAGAAGGGAGAGGAAGGAGGAACCAAAGGACCCCAGGCCCAAGCCGACCAAAAGCGGAGCCTGAAGACCATGAGGAGGTGACACTCTGTGGGGCGCCAGGTCACCCCTGCTATGCTGCCCACTCCACTACACGCGTGGCTACTGCCAATTACATCACAGAACATGGACCACACACTTTTCTGGGCTCTCCTGCCCTGACAGGGGGTGAGGTTACAATTCTTCATTCCAGTGATTTTCAAGGTAAATTAACTGGAGCTCCTGCTGGGACTACACTAGGGGTGAGGGGAAGGGGTGTTAGGAATGTAGAGTAAGCAGGCAGGGTGAGGGGCTGATCTCGTTTATCTGCTTAATAACTTCGCTTGCTGAAAAGCCTGGGTTTTGGTGTAAGCTTCTCATAGAACAAAAGTTGGAAGGACTGTCAGCTTATTCGGATTCTCTTTCTATGGGAGTAACTCTGAAGGCAGTCCCATAGCCCTTCAACTTCCTCAGTGACCCCCTCCCTCTGGGGCTACTGCTGGTTCTGGGACCACCCCGTACCCAAACCTGGCTCGTTACCTTTATTGTCAGCAGCAATAAATCCAAGGATGTTTTCGTGGCGCAGCATGACTGTCTGGTATATCTCTGCTTCCCGGAACCAAGACCGTTCTTCACGAGAAGAGAAAATCTTCACAGCCACGTCACCACCCCTCCAGCGGCCACGCCACACTTCCCCAAACCGGCCCTTGCCAATAATCTCCTGCAAAACGATGGTTCGGGCCACTGTGCGCTGGACAAAAAGGGGCAACCCTGTGGACCAAAGAATGGAAAGAAGGCAGATATTATAAATTCGCTGAACTTTGCAACTCCCACTCTCACTGCCACACTGGAAAGGCCATTACCTACCACACAATGCCTCCGATCCACCCTCGTCCACTGCCCAAGGACAGCTGTGGCTGCCCCTGCACCATGGCTAGGTGAGCAGTCAGAGGGCTAAACCAGGCAGTGACTGGCAGTGAGTGGACACGGAAACAGAAACACATGAGATTAGCTGTGCCTTATCTAAGCAAATTTTCCTTTCACTTAGTACAGGTGACAGATTTGCACACATCTGACCAGATTTACCAACTCTGCAGCCGGCGTCTGGTGAGCCAGTACACCCATATCTGCTTTATGCTAACTGAAGAGGAAAGGCAGTGCTGGAAGACTGGGGGTGCCTCAGGCAGCTCCCCTCTGCAGCCACTAGAGGGCGGTGCTGTGTGGCCCATGAAAGTCCAACTGGTCAGGCCGGCAAGGTTCCCACCTCTCTCCAAAGCTCTGCTCACAGGTCAAGCTCCAGATACGCAACAAGAGACAACCCACGATTATCCTAAGAATAACTTTACTGTCTTTCGCAGGGCTCATTTACTGCTTCATTTGCCCCCTTCAGTAGTCTCCCTATCTATCCAATCACAGTTACCATCAGGACTGACTCGGAGCTCTCTCACATCCTTTCCCAGACCAAATAAACATGTTATTAATCCCTAAGTCCTGTGGATGTGAATACCATTTACCGGAGGCTTACTGTGCACCAGGAACTATGATAAAGCTTTAGATAAATTATCTCATTTCCTCACAACCACCTATAAGGTAGATGGTGTTATTATCCCCATTTTACAGATGAGAAAACAAAGGCTCAAAAGGGAAAGTTAAGTAACTCATTTGAACTCATACAGGCAGCAAGTGGCAAAGAAGGGATTAAAGTTTAGAACTGTCCACTCCCAAAGTTTATGGTTTGGTTTTGTTTTAAGATTTTATTTATTTGACACCGAGAGATCACAAGTAGGCAGAGAGTCAGGCAGAGAGAGAGGGGGAAGCAGGCTCCCTGCTGAGCAGAGAGCCCGATGCTGGGCTCAATCCCAGGACCCTGAGATCATGACCTGAGCTGAAAGCAGAGGCTCAACCCACTGAGCCATCCAGGTGCCTCCCGACGTTTATGCTTTTAACTACAACTCTGTGACCACCACCATGTGTCTCACATCAGACCCCTCCTCTCCACCCCCCTGTACCCAGTTCTGGCCCTTCTTTAAAAGACTCCCCAACTGGTCTTTCTGCCTCCCCTGTCTTCCTCCTCCTGCCCTGCACACCCACACACAGCCTTGCCTCACCCTGCCCTCCCTAATGGGAGGGGCTGGTGAATGAGTGAATTCACCCTCGACACCACTGCCAGAATTCCTTCAACAGGAAAACATGAAAGTTTACTTTGCCACATGAAAACTTCCGGGAGATGCCTCTCGCCTTACTGGATAAAGGACAGCACACAAGGTCCTGCCCACCCGTGCTGTGCTGCCAGTCTCCACCCCCCAGTGTGGGCAGGGCATGCCTGTCTCCGTATTGTCCCCTGAACACATGGTGAACTTCAGTGCCTTTCTGTCCTTTAGCTCAAGGGAGCTAAAGGATTTCCTTGGCCTGGAATGTTCCCTGTCCTCTTACCTCTCATAAAACCACCAACTCCGTCTTCAAGGCCCCTTTAAATGCACCTCCCCCACGAGACCCTTTCCCAGCAATCCCCATCTCTTCTATCTGATCCTGGGTCAGCCCTTTTCATCTTTGTTTACCTTGTGTCACCCAGAGGGCCTTCGATACCTACATGCTGAAGGGAACTGAAAGCCACATGAGCACTTATCACTTTAAAAACCACAGTGTTAAAAGGCCAACACCTTCAAAGCTTTGCATATTTGGAATTAAGAAGGGACTTGAACAAGGAGAATTCGTTAATATTATCATTTTACTCCAGAGGACTAAGTTACGACCGTGGACCTTCGTTAGCTTCAGCTAGCTCTGATCTCCAAAAGGACTCCAGAAAACTCGAGCTACCCTCCTGTGAGAAAGCAAATCAAGTCGCAGAGTCAGTCAGGCAGTTCTAACCACTGCCCTACCTCTTTCAGCAAAGAACAAGACATGTATTTTCTCTCTTCCTAAAAATATGCAGCTTTTAAATATATCCATCATTTTGGCACTCTCTACTGCAGAGCTTAATAAAGGCAAAACCACTGAAATTCAGGAGATGTCACAGCTCAAAGTATTCCTTGTGTTCAAGGAGGAATGTCTGGCCATGACTGATGGCATAATTTCCCTACGGAACAATAGTCTTCGTCACACGGCAAGGAAACATACGTAAACATACACAAAATTCTCACAATATGATTCTGTATGTTTTAGCCAGAATGGCAATAGAGTCCTTTGCAGATGATTTTTTTTTTTTTAACAAGGACAAAATACCACCATCACTAAAATGATTGTCTTCATAAAAAGACTCTTTGGTACTCATTTCACATCTAATAGCTAGCTGAGCTATGCCCTGAGACCTGAGCAACCCCAGTCCCTTTATCCTGAATTCTGGGCTCCCACCAAGGTCCAGGGTTCGGTTCAATTCCCTCGTCTAAGAAAGATTCAGTTACCAACAGGCCGTGCAGGAAACAAATGGTACGAATCCCACGCTGCCAGCCCAGGCTGCCTTTACGTAACCCCCACCAAAAAACCCTTGGGCAACTGGTATAAGTCAATGATTCACCAAACCCCAGCTCTCAGCTTTACTCAGTGTCCTTAAACTCCCCTTGTGGTTGCTCGGAGATCAATGATTAGCTATCACCACCTCACAGAAACCCGGCACACTCCTGTTTCTCCAAAGGGGCCCTTCCATTGAGCACTCCACTGCTCAGCTGGAACCAGGTGAATTTTAATAGATGTACAGTTACAAGACTTGAAGAGAGGCAGGGTTTCTGGAATGGAGAGTTTTGCAGTTGACCTTTGGAATCCCAGGGAATGAGTTTTTCTGTGGACCCATTATCTTATTATATATCAGACTCCAAAAGAAGGGGAATTAGGAAGCCAAATGCTTCATGCTGGCAGAGACAAGCACAGCGCCCAGCCTTCTTCATAAACGGTCTATCCCACTGGGAACCGGTGACGAAGACTAACCACAGACATAATCGCTGAAGGACTCGGTACCTGAGCCAGACCCTGATGTGGAGAGATCGTAGACAAGATCCTGGAGCGTCTTGTCTTTGGAGAGACACATCTCACATGAGGGATCTTCCATGTCCAGTCTCTGGCGGTTGTGATAGACACGCTGATGATAGTTAATGACAAGGAAAACAATGATGATGATGAGAAACAGGAGGAACACTGGGCCAGCAATAATGCCCACCAGCTCCACAGGGCCCCACATGGAAGGGTGCTCAGACTCCTTGAGATGACCTGGGTCAAGTGAGAGAGGAGAGGGAAAGAACACAGTAAAAAAAAGGGGAAAACTCTGGCCTTATCTGTCCCCAATACCTCGCTCCAGGTGAAAAATGCCCTTTCCCTCTGCCTGTGTTCAAGGTGCCCTTGACCTCCCTGGTCTTACCGGGCTGTCTGTCTGCCCAGTGCTCTCAGATGCAGTCCTCTCTAATGGAGGAGCCCTTTCCAACAGTCCGACTCACAATCCACTCTGTCATCCGCAGCATTTCATGGGACTATCCCATCTCAGTGCCCCAGACAGAGGCCAGCTTCTGCTCTTCCACTCATAACAGCTGCTTTAAGCCCGGCAGCTTTAAGTCCCTCCTCTTCTGCTCTCCCAGTAATGCCTTCTATACGGTACACTTGCAAAGGAGTGCCAGCTAATAATACTCAGCCATGACTGCTGTCCTTCTTTTCCAACTCTGGTCTCTCTTTCCATCTTGCTATCACCCTGGGCCTGCAGCCGCCTTCACAGAGCTCAGGGGTTGTCTCCATACCTTTCCGTGGGGATCCCTGCCTGGCTCTCCCATTCCTCACCAGCTGCCCAAAGCTGCTCAGCCAGCAGCCAAAACGCGGCTTTCACCTCTGGGACTACCCTGACCATCTGCCTACCCCCGACCTCTTGTCCATAAACCTGACTGGGGAGGAATCCCACCCCCTTGTCACCTTGGAGAACATCAAAAAGGCATCTTCACCTATGGCCAAACAAAGGGATTGGGAAAGAGCAAAGGATGAGATGATGGGGGTGCCCTACCTGCAGGATGAGCCAATAGTCCAACAAGGTTGTCCACTCACCACTGGGCACCCGCAGGTCGATCTTGTTGCAGAAGTCAGTATAGCAGCAGTGGGTGTTGCGGAGGTCCTCAGAGCTCAGGCAGTAGAAGGGCTTCCCGGCGGGGACCAGCTCCACTTTGGGGATGCAGGTGCGCACGTGGTGCTCCATGCCATCCAGGTTGAAAATGGAAACCATGCAGGCCCCATCTGTTTCACACGTGTAGTTGGCCTGGAGGCAGCTGGTACACGCACACTGCAGAGCTGCAAGAGATTGGGGAGTACGCTGACATTAATGGGGAGATCTCCTCCTAGGTCCTTTTCCAGACTTAGCATATAATCCTTTAGCACACCTGATGTTCCCAAATAAGGAGCTTTTATAGACACAGGGCACGAAAGATGACACCATCAATGGGAGCACCAACTTTTCATCTGCTTATTCAGCTCAGAAACCCAGCTTCCAAGCTCCACCATTTTCTTCTAAGTGCTTCTAAGTTCTAATGCCCATGAGAAACAGAGAAACCACCTCTTGAACTCTGTCTTAGACTCATTATACATTATTTTGTAGCTTGGAATGAAGTTTTCCTTTAAACATAGATCTCTGAGGACAAGAGGAAAGCACCTACCCCTTGAAGAAGACAGGGCACCACCTCCTGCCCCAACCCTACATCCTCCATCCAAAGCCACACAGGCGCCCTCACTTGATGGTGGCTCATCATTCCATCCCCTTTCTCTGGCACCAGGCAAGTCCACAGTTTTCTGAATGCAGCACGCTCTCACACATTCTTTTGCTGCAATGCTTTTTTTCCTGGCTACTTCTCACAAATCCTTTAAGATTCAGCCTGACCATCACTTCCCGTGAAAAGCTTCCCACCCACTAGTCCAATATCCTTCTCCCTTTGGTCCATGGCAGGTGCACCTCTCATGAGGGGCGAAAAGAATAACCTCCAATGAGGATAATATTAATGCTTACCTCATAGAGTTATTGGGAGGATCAAATGAGCTGATGCATCATAAAAAGTGTTCAAAATTAAACCTACTCTGGAAGGTCCCTGGATATCACTTGAAAATCTTGTATATGTATATAAAATATATACACATATATAAAATATATAAATATATTTTACACACACATGTGTGCTCCCCCCCCCCCAAATAGGCAGTGTGTGCAATCATGTCTGGGACTAATGAGTTCTGCTGGGTGTGTTTTATACATAAGAGTGCACTATTGACAGGAAATTACTGTAAGTGAATTTGGCGCCTCTGAAAGCCAGTTCAGCAGCCCTGGAATCTGAAATCCTTTATTTATCCATCTAACAAGAATAGCACAGACAGCAGCAGTTGGTTCTCCCCAACACTGTCTCCCATGAGCCTAACCCAGCCCTGACCTCTCGGAACGGGCAGGAGCGCGACTGGGACACTTAGGCTGGGACTCGGTGCTGAATGAAGCATTCGCCCATAGGGAATGGAGGGGGCAGCCCACCCAAGTCCCACACTGGACACTCATTGACAACTATCTGGATACCGAGTGGGAATACATTCAAACCAAGCCCCCTAGAGAAGAGATGTTTATGACCAATCCCATGAAAACCTAGCTTGTTGTAACTCACCCCTTCAGGCTGTAAACAGTCTATCTTTGTCTCTTCCTGTAAGACACTGGAAGGCATCTCTTGGCTTTTCAGTTCCAAAGACAGATTCTAAATATCTCCATGCCCAAGCCCCCTTCCTCAGGCTCTATAAATGATACAATCCCTGGCCATTCCCACGCCCGGAAACAAAGGGGAGCGCACACTGACAGGTACGCGGCCGCTGCCGGGCTTCACGTAAGGCCTTTGATCAGAGCCCTTTCTTCTGGGAGAAATTCCAAAACATGCAGCTACCTGCTGAAGGGTGAGGGTAGTGTTCTATTTTAAGGGCAGGAAGTTTAAAGCAGGTCCCTTTAGACTAGAATCCAAATCATAAAAGCAATTTTTAAAAATAAGTTCTTCCTAAACTTCGATTCCAACCCTTTTTAGACACAAGAAAGATGAAGAAACCGCCTCATTTTCCCCCAAATACCTCTTTTTGCTCCCTCTTTTATTCTTCTTGCTAACTTAAATTTACTTCTGCATCCCTCTTAATACTCGAGCCAAACCTTTTACTCACGCTGGAGTCCTGACCGGCCATCCAAGGAAGCTGACGCCCCTCCCCTCTGTGTCAGGGAGGACATTGAGGTACACAGGGGTTCCCCGTGGAGCACACACCTCTCAATACATGTGCCCTGATATCCAGCAAAGAGAACAGCACTGGGGCTATTTTGGGAAGCAAGAAGGGAAAACGAACAACTCCAAGAGGGCTATTCTGAGCACAGTGGGACACACAGGCCAGACCCGTAGCTGCCTTTTAAGAAGGAAAAAAAAAAAAAGCTCACTTCAGAGTCTGTCAATTAGCAGACAGGAGAGCCCAGAGTCTCTGATTCCAGATACTTATTCTCCCTTCATTGGTTCATGGCCTCTTTCACAGTGATTCATTCTGGAGAACGAACACACCCACACGTGGCTCATTATTTTTGGGAAGTACTTAAACAATCTTGGTGTAAGACAGGAAAGAACAAAAGTGGTGAAATCTATGTGAGACGGGATGAAGAACGGAACTGGGAGCAGGGCCATGTGGGTTTGTGATAAGGAATTAGGCAAGTCCCTGAATCTATCTGGGCCTCAGCCGCCTAACCAGAAAATACCATTTATCTTACAGAGATGGTATGAAGATTAGCCAAACATCCGCTAAGTGCTATGAGTGTTCGGAGAAGGACTCTCTCTGCACACATCTGGGTACCTCTTTATATTTTACAGAGTGAGGGAGAAGTCTGAAACAGATATATCTTTAAGATAACCATCACCATTGCCCACACCCCTGAAAAGGCTTCAGTTACTTACCACTCGAGCTACAGCGGGGTTATGATGGCAGGAGTAGGTCAGAAAGACCCAAGGCTCAAATACCAGCTCTAACACCAATCACATGACCTTGCGCAAGTTAGTAGCCTTCCTGCACCCCGGTTTCCTAATCTGTAAAGTGGGACTGTTAATAATCGCTTTACAGGACTATGCAAGAACCATACAAAATAATACATTTTAAAAAGAGCTCGGCAAGTAGGTGCTCAATCAACTTTACTCTCTCCTCTAAATGTAAGACTCAAACATAAACAGACACACACTCAGGCATGCACACGTACAACATCTCTTTAACCACTAATTAGGAAGTGGCAAGTTACAGTAAGACCACAGCAAGCGCAGCAAGAAACTGCTATGCTAGCCTCAGCTCTTCCAGGAACTAGCCATGTGGCACTGGGCAAGTCACTTAACCTCTCTGAACCTCATTTTCCTCATGATTAATCAAAAAGAAGGCAACAAACTAAATGACCTCTAAAATCCTCCAGCTGAAATATGAATCCAGTTTGTTTTTAAATTCACATTGTTTGGATCGCTGATCCAACACTGGGAAGTTCTGCTTTAAATTTTATATACTTTCTCCTGAACTTTAAAGACAGACATTAATACCAGTCTTCTGTTAATATTCATTTATCAAAATAAGTAATAAAGTTATAAAAAAAATCTAAATTTACTGTAAATGTACTAGTTCACTAAATCAGAAACCTAACCACGATTTCTTTGAAAAGTTAAATCTGGACTAATGAATGCTAATAGCCCTTTATAATCTACTTCATAGTGACTCATCAGGTTAAATAAGTCTACAAACACACACACACACACACACACACATACACACTATATATATATATATACCTAAAACTCTCTGTATTCCACAACCAAGGAGTTATGTAGTAGAAATAACACAATTTGGAAAACCAATCACAGAGGAGTAACAAAATCATCGAGACACAACCAAGTTAAAAAGTGGTCAGAACGAGGAGGCACCTTGGTGGTCCAGTTGGTTAAGCGCCCAACTGTTGATTTCGGCTCAGGTCAAGATCTCGGGGTTGTGGGGTCTGCTTAGGATTCTCTCAGCCCCTCCCCCCACTAAAAAAAGGGGGACCAGAACAAATTTCTCGCTAGCACAGCATTTTGTTATTAACAAGTCAGTCAAACCTTAATTAAAAACAAACCACCTAAGCAGGATTTGAATGTGGCTCCAAAATAGGATCAGGAGGCGGTCTGTGGTAGGATAAAGATGCAAAATTGATTCACAAGAGAGTCTGTGTTTCGAGGAAGACCAACAAGTCCCAACTTGGACAGCGTCTGTCTAGCTGAACTTTATGGAGGCACTGAGGCAGCTAGGTCTCAGCAAGGACAACCCCACTACAGGCAGGGCATGGGGGCTGGGTCCTCTCTCTCTCTGACCCACTGGGAGGACACTCAGCAAGGGTGTGGCTCATGGGAATTCCCAAGAGCCACCATACAGGCATAGGCTCCTGGCCACTCAGCCCACTATTCTGCCCCAGATCACATCTCCAGGGGACCGGGTGTGGGACAGCACAGGGTGGTGGCCCAACCTGGGAAGGTAAGAGGCAAACTACAAAACATCCACATCTGTCCTGGTAGATAAAGACCCACAAATGTTCTAAAACATCTTAAAGCTACAATATTTATGACTTGTAGCTTACATTAATCGCCCGTTGGGGATATAAAGCTTCACTGATTTCGTACCAGAATGGGGCACCGTCCTGTTCAGGTACACTAAACCTGCCTCTTCCAAAGCTCACTGGGCCACCTTCTAGGTCTGCAGTATCCACGATGAACTGCCCAAACCAGCTTGCACAGCCCTTCCCCTTCACGACTTTCTGCCTCTCAGCCCTCCTCCTTCCAGATGGCAGCCTCCATCAGACAGGCCAAACTGATAAGAATAGCCTATTACAAGGCATGATTATTTTAATTAGTCTTCCTTGGACCTTATCCAAACCTTCTACAGCTTCCTTAGGATAGAATAAAGACTTCAACTCTGAGTCGGAAGAGCCAAAATGATCTTGGGGGAAAAAGAAAGAACAAAGTTGGACGACTCACACTTCCTGATTTCAAAACTTACTACAAAGCTACAGCAATCAAAACAGGGTGGTACTGGCATTAAACACAGACACATAAATCAATGCAACAGAAATGAGTCCAGAAACCAACCTATACATTCCTGATCGACTGATTTTTGACAAGAATTTCTAGACTGTTCGGGGGGGGAAGGCCTAGTTTTCAACAAACGGTCCTAAATAACTGGATATGCAGATACGAAAGACTGAAGTTGACCCTTACTTCACACCACATGTAAAAATTAACTCAAAATGGATCAACAGCCTAAATATACAAGTTATAACTTATATTTTAAAACTTCAAATTAGAAAATAGGGGTAAAACATTATGACTTTGGATTTAGCAATGGTATCTTAGATAGCATACCAAAAGCACAAGGGACAAAAGAAAAATAAACTGGTCTTCAACAAAATTAAAACCTTCCGTGCATCAGTGGACAGTATCAAGCGAATACAAAGAATAGGAGAGAATATCTGCAAGTCATATATCTAATAATGGCCTAGTACTCAGAATACATAAAGAACTCATAACTCAACAACACGAAACAATTAAAAATGGGCAAAGGTCTTGAACAGACATTTCTCCAAAAAAGATACACAAATGACCAACAAGCACATGAAAAAATGCCTAACATTATCTCAAATGCAAATGAATTTTAAATGCAGAGTCAAATCAAAACCACAATGAGACACCACTTCACACCCACTAGGAAGTTCATAAGAAAAAGGAAAAACAAAAAAAACAACAACCCAGCGTTAGTGAAGACTCGGAGAAACAGGAACCTTCATACATTGCCAGTACACCACTGATCATAAAATGTTTTGCTACTGCAAAACACAGTTGATGGATCCTCCATAAACTAAACGTTGAATTACCATATAACCCAACAATTCCACTTTAGGTATACATTCAAAAGACTGAAAACAAGTGTTTAAACAAAAACTTGTACATGAATGTTCATAATAGTACTATGTATATAGTCAAAAGGTAGAAACAAACCAAATGTCTACCAAATAATGAACAGAAAAACAAAATGTGGTATATTCATACAATGGAGTATTATTCGGCCATAAAAATGAATAAAAATTATACAATAGTATAAACTATTGATACACACTACAATATGAATGAACTTTGAAAACACGATCTTTTTTTTTAATTTTTTTAAAAATTTATTTATTTGGCAGAGAGGGAGGGAGAGCGAGCAAGCGAGCACAGGCAGAGTGGCAGACGATCTTTTTTTTTTTTAAGATTTTATTTATTTGACAGAGAGACACAGTGAGAAGAGAACACAAGCAGGGCGAGTGGGAGAGGGAGAAGCAGGTTTCCCACCAAGCAGGGAGCCTGATGAGGGGCTGGATCCCAGGACCCTGGAATCATGAGCTGAGCCAAAGGCAGACGCTTGATGACTGAGCCATCCAGGTGCCCCTAAAAACACTTTGTAAGTGAAAGCAGCCACATACTGTATGATTTCATTTATATTAAATATCCAGAAAACACATTAGTGGTTGTCAGGAGCTGGGTAGTAGAGTGGGAGGGAGGATGGGAAGTTACTGCTTAACGGGTTACCAGGTTTCTTCTGGGGTAAAGAAAAAGTTCTAGAACCAGACAGTGGTGATAACATTATGAAGGTACTTAACACCACTGAACTGTCCATTTTAAAATGGCTAAAATGGTAAATTTTCTGTTCTCTGTGTTTTACCACAATTTAAAAAATACCACATCTTTCAAAAACAGTATGTATAATATAGTATTAATTATGAAACAAAAACATTTAAACACCTGACACATGCATAGGGGAAAAAAAAAACCCTCTGGATGCCTGGCTCAGTTGGTCGAGCACATGACTCTTGATCTCAGGGTCATGAGTCTGAGCCCCAGGTTGGGTGCAGAGATTACATACATACATACATAAATGGGGGGAAAAAAACCCTGGAGGTCTAGCGTTCTTCAGACTGTACTCTTCCTGAATTCCCGTGCTCTCCAAGATGTCCCAGGAATCTTTAAGTTCTACAAGGGGGGAGCCACTGCCCTGTGTTGCTTCACCATTTTCTCACTGGTGTCTAGCACAGTGCCTGGTAGATAGCACTGGGTTTAATACATCTCAGCCTAGTAACTGGAGAGGGAAGGGGGCTCTGCCAGAGTGGCTTTTATCTGCTATACATATGTTTCTACTTTTTTTTTTTTAAGATTTTATTTATTTATTTGAGAGAGAGATCACTAGCAGGGAGGAGAAGGAGAAGCAGGCTCCCCGCTAAGCCCGAGTGGGGCTTGATCCCGGAACTCTGGGATCATGACCCAAGCTGAAAGCAGATGCTCAACTGACTAAGCCACCTAGGCGCCCCTCTACTTTTGTATTCTTTAAAGAGCTGCACTGCTTTAAAAAGACAAAGAAAAAAGAAAAATATTGTTCAGTAACTACTGATCGAGACAGCTACCAAAATGTTTAGGAAAATCCTGAATCAGGTTAAAAAAATGGGAGGTGTCTGCCACTAAACTGTTACAGAACAGAGGTCATGTTTGGTTCCCCTGATAGGGGTGAGGGGGGACAGTAAATGGAAACTGACAATGTGCCAGGAGCCAAACCTCTAACCTAAGTAGAAACATCACATAATGTTGAAGTAAAGCAATCAGATGCTACTGGTCAGTTAAAAAAAAAAAAGACCCAAGTTACATTTTCACCCTTCACAATCATCAAAATTAGATTTTATTTTTTTTTAATATTTTAAAAATACATTAAAACCAAACCAAACCAAACCTCTCAAGTATCCAAAAGCCAAAATAAAGTCAAGTTTTACATGTGTAGTTGGGTGGTACCTAAAAAACCAAAGAATGTACTGGTAAAACACACTTATGAAAAACATGTAAGTGACTTAATAAAGGAAGCTGTTTGTATGAGGAGGGAAAAAACCCAGAGACTTAACAATAAGACACTTGATAAGCTTGGTATTTAATTCCAATCTGGGAAAAGGTCCCGGAATGGGGTTTGCATAAGAGAAAGGTGTTTGAAAAGCCAGCTCCACACTATCTATTCTACCAACTGCCTTTCTGACATTCTACTTGGAGACAAACCCAACTCCAGAGAGCTGTTTAAACAAGTTCACCCTTAAGCCTCAGGTCTAGAGAATGAAAGCTTTGTTCTCACTCAAAAGAGACGTTTGATGTTTATGCTAAGGAGACCTGTCATTGCAACTTAATTTATGGCTGACTATAAATACCTGAATATCTTAGCAAGGGCCCACCTGCTGCCCAGGAGAATGTCAAGGTAAAACTGGAATGAGTGGTGTCTTACTACAGAGGGTGCCCGTTGTTCCCAGGACCTAAGTGTATGGACTCAGCGGTCATATTCAGACTATCTAGGAGTAACTTGGTATTTCTCCTTTACTTACAGTTTATAATGAACATGTAAAATCATTCTAATTTCTCTCTTTGTTGTATTTAAATAGACATATTTATGTCTCATTAGGGCAGGGGAGGATGTTTATGAGTGGTATTTTATATTTGCTTCCTGACCTATTTACCATCCTATGGATAAGTGGAGAAGAGACAGTGTACGTCACAGTTTTGAGTGAGAAGAGGAATAGGAATGGTTTCAGGCAACTGGGACAATGAAGGAGAAAAAAATCAGCCAGGGCTGAGAATAAAACTAATGAGGCTGAGATCAAGTGCATTTGGCTGGAATAAAATGGGTAGGTGGTAGAATAAAAACAAAGATGAAAGCGGTGAGGCAGGAAGAGAGCTTACCATGTTCCAAGTAACTCACAAATGTTTGTAGCATTTTGAGTGATGAGGATTAAAAACTCCGTACAGAGGAGAGACTAAAAGTACAGCAGGACAGAACTGGAACTATTTACCTGGAATATTGCTGGGAGGATGGAAAAGAACTGAATGAATTCAATTAAACAACTTATTAAGTACTTAAAATGTGCAAGGCTCTGTGACAGGACAAAGCCATAGAAAGAATAAGCCAGTTCCAAGCATCCATTTTTAGGGGGCAGAGGCTGGGAGAGTGGGAGGAGCAGATGGACCAAAGAGAAGAGCAGAGAGGATGGAACCATGGACCAGGGGAAGGCCAAGAGGACAAAGACGGTCCCACACTGGAGGATGGTCACTTTGGCTAAGAAGACAGGCTGAGGCCAAGCAAAACACAAGGCATATTAGGTCCATGGAAAACGGACAGATGCAAGGTCCCAGCCGAAGACAAGGATGGTAAGGGAGATGAGACCAGATCAGATGCAACATGATGCCAGGCTAAGGGGCCTGGGGTTGATGCTGGGGGCCACATGAAAGCACTGGAATCACGAGACGCAGGGCATACCCTCCAACGTTAAATCCAGCAACACAATGGACAAGCGGGAGAGTAGAAACAGAGGCTGGTTAGAAAATTACTTTCACAGTCCTCGCAGGATATGGTAGAGTACAGGATTCACAGCACATGCTTTGGGAGTCCAACAGACGTCGAGCCCACCCCTGAACCTCACTGTGCCCCAGTACTTCATCTGTAAAATGGGGATAAGACTGCTCAAAACAGCTGCACAGAATAACTGTCCTTGGCATCATACCTGAGTATTCAGTAAGCGTTCAGTTAACCAGATGCCTTTATTACTACTGTCATCCACTGCATGAGAAGGGTCTAAACTCTTCCTAGTCTTGTGGTTGTTTCAACAAAAAGAAGAAAAGTCCATTTGTGTGTAAACTTCTTAAGGGCAGGGACAGACTCTTTCCTCAGTATCTCTCTCACCATTCAGCTTGCTCCTGGATGTTAGAAATGAACACAATTCAATCTTATGGACCACAATTATAAAATGTAATATATAAATGTACACCAAGACAACACATGAAGATCTAGGGCAAAGCAGGTTCACCGTGACTACTTAATATAAAAAAAGATACACTTCAGTTTGAGATTCCTCAGCTCAAACACTGTAACCACCTAAAAAACTTATCTCCAAAGTACCCACAATCTCTCTCCTCCACTCACTCACAACTATCTAGGAAAAGGGAACTGGCAGTAGGTGAAGGCCACATGTAGTCAAAGGACTTTTCACATGCAAGGTCCATCAACAGCATGGCTGGGTACCAGGTCTCAAGTCTCCCTGAGCCTATCTTGGGTAGTTAGTTCCCTTCTTGCTTTCCTTCTCCTCACATATCCATCCGAGCCAACACACACACACACACACACACACACACGCTCACTCACTCACTTTAAAAAACACCACTTATTTACTATCTCAGTTTGTATAGGTCAGAAGTCCAGGCCCAGTGTGACTGGTGCTGGCCAGGGCTGCCTTCTCCTCCAAGACTCAGACCTCTTTCAAGTTCGCTGGTTGTTGGCAAACTCCACTACCTTGTGGATGGAAGCCTGAGGTCCCCTTTTGCCTCCTTGCTGACAGCCAGGGACCACTCTCAGCTCTCAGAGCTGGCCCGCAGTTCTAGCCACGTGGTCTCCATGGGCAGGTCACACACGGATATTTACTTCTTCCAAACCAGCTGGAGCATTTCTGACTTCCTCTTCTGCAATCAGCTGTGAAAACTGCTTTCAAAGAGCTAGCTAGTTAGGTCTATCCCCTTAGCTGAAGACAGACTGATTTGGGACCTTAATCACATCTGCAAAATCCCTCCAAGGCATGCCTAGATTGGTGTTTAATAATTGGAGGGTGGTATAATCCAAAGGCAGGAGGAACTCTTGGGGGGAGGGAGCAGAGGGTGGATGGTGGTAGAAAGAATCACCTTATACTTTATTTATTGCCTATTTCACCTGTCAGAAAGTAAGCTTCATGAAGGAAGGCATTTGCAAGTCCTTTTGCCTACTGTTGTATCTCTAGCACCTATGACAGCAACTGGCACATAGTAGGTGCTCAATAAATAAGTGTTAAAGGAATCTTTAGATCACTACATATCTACTTAGATCACTACACATCTATATATCACTATATATACATACCTATATATATTTATTTCAGGTAACTATATTTACAGACTAGAAATGGAACCTCTCTCTATATTCAAATTCTGGTTCAGTGAAACAATTTAGGAATCCTTGGAATCCCACATAATTTTATCCCTGCCACAATGATCTGTATAGCTTTAACAAAATATAGGTGATCCTCATTTTTCACAGATTCCATTTTCATTAAGTTTATCTATAACCCCAAAATCAATACTCTCAGTGCTTTCATGGTCATTCACAGGCATGTGCAGAATGGTAAAAAATGTTAGTCCCTTGGGGCGCCTGGGTAGCTCAGTAGGTTAAAGCCTCTGCCTTCAGCTCAGGTCATGATCCCAGGGTCCTGGGATCGAGCCCCACATCGGGCTCTCTGCTCAGCAGGGAGGCTGCTTCCTCCTCTCTCTCTGCCTGTCTCTCTGCCTACTTGATCTGTCTGTCAAATAAATAAATAAAAAATCTTAAAAAAAAAAAAGTTAGTCCCCAGTGCACATGTCCCCAGCTGATGGTGAACAAGGGGATAATGCTCTGCCTTCTTGTTCCAGCTTTCATACTGTAAGTACGTGTTCTTTTCATAGTATACTCTGTGCCATGATTCTCACTTTTTTTACACTTTCGTGTTGGTGGGTGGGAATTTTGCTGTTCAAAATGGCCCCCGAGAAGCCCCTGGGTGGCTCAGGCATTGAGCCTCTGTCTTCAGCTCTGGTCATGGTCCTGGGATCAAGCCCCGCATCCAGGTCCCTGCTCAGCAGGAGGCCTGCTTCTCCCTCTCCCACTCCCCCTGCGCTCTCTCTCACTGTCTCTCTCTCACTCTGTCAAATAAATAAAATCTTCAAAAATAAAATAAAATAAAATGGCCCCTAAGAATAGCGCTAAAATGCTCTCCAATATTCCCAAGCTCAAAAAGACAGTGATGTGCCTGGCAGAGTAAAATAGATGTTATCAGGTGAGTGTCATTCAGGCTTGCACTATAGTGCTGTTGGCCTTAAGTTCAAGGTTAATTAAGCAACAATATATATTAAATAAGGTGTCTTTAACCAGAAACACACACATAGCATGGTTATGTACTGATCTGTCAATGAAAAGGTGGTGACCACTGGCTCATGGGAACCTAACCCCATCTTTCCCCTAGGAGCAGTGGTTCAGTATTTGCGAATCCAGTGTTCCAGGCAACTTTATAGACCATAAATACCATGAATAATGACATTTGACTATATTAGCCTCATTTTACAGATGAAACAATGAAGTTGAGAGAGATGTGAAATGTTAGCTCTCAGCACACTATAGCACATCATTCTGTTTTATTTTCTCCAGAGTACTTAAGACTGAGAATTGTGTTTACTTATTTATCTTCAGTCTGAGCTACTGCTACTCTAAGCTCCATGACAGTTAGGGACTTAGGGATTTTTGCCCATCTCATTCTCTCAGGGTTATTCCCCAAGCCAAGAACCATTCCAGGCACATACCCAACCTAATGAATAGAGAAATCTCCTACATGCCATTGTACAAATATCAGGGGTGATTGACACTTTAAAGGGAAGGGCAGTTACTTTCATTATGTTAAATGCAAAATATTTAGTAAGACAAATGCAGGCTTAGGATGAAGTGGAGAAAGAAGAAAGAAACTAAAAAGATCCCCAGAGCTGCCTGAGGTGGCACTGTCTCCAAAACCCAGACAGCAGGTCAGATGGTCTGGGACACAAACTCCATGGCTCAACCAAATGCTGGCAGCTCTACCGAGTAAGGGAAAGAGAGATACACTCTGAAATAGTATTTTTGCTTGGTGTTACATTTATCCTTGATGGAGAAGCTGGCAGGCAGAGAGACTAGGCAGGAGCAGGGATGGTACCTCTGGGAGCCCAAGCTCAGGTCAAGCCACGTGTGCAAGAGACACTGAGAGCAAAAGCCCGGAGCAGGTAGGTAGGTATCTGAACCTGGCCACAAGAGGCGGCGTCTACCAAGGGGGAGAAATGCAGATCAGACTGCGGGTTTGAGCAGCCCATTCCTTCAAAGGCTTCAGCATTCCCAGTCGGGGCAGAACTGATGGGCTACGGATGCCAGCAGCACTTCTAGCGTCAGAGGGATGGATGAGAAAGAGGACTCTAGGATTTCCTTTTCATAAACACAGAGAGGAAAATGAGGTAAGACCCTCTTACATCAACTCCTACTGTAACAGACAAATAACACAAGAATTCAAGACAAAGAGGCGGGATTCCAGAATTAATGTTCACCGCTGCCCCGAGCAAAAATTGAACAGTAAACAATAAGGATTTCGAAATTAAAACTAAAGAGCCACTTTGGTATTCTAATTTAACCTTCAAAAATAAAGAAGATCTAAAGCACCACGAACTGAGAATTCCATTCCACCTCAACACCCTGTACCCCTGAGTTATTATGAGAGCAGACTGCAACGCAATTTAACTCCTGTTCCAAAATGCAACAAGCAACTTCGACAGGACATGCCGAAAGCAGCAGCATAGCTCCTCGGCTCCTCGCTTACTGATTCATATTTTGGTAGCAAGGTTACAATTAGCTCACCGGTGGAGAATAAACCTATTTATAACACGGCAGTCCACCTGAAAGACACAATCATCTAAAAAGGTTTTTAGAGGAAAATGAAGTGCAGTTTCTTCCTGTGCTGATTGCAGATTCCCAAGGTCCTTTCAGATGAAGTCCTCAGTCTAACCTTCCTGTGTTCACAGGCACCATTCCAGCCACCTCTCAGCCTCCATGTTCTTATGTAACATTTACATAGTGCCATAAACATACTCAGAGTTGCATAAGAATTAAAACGTTGCCAAACCAATAAAACCTAAAGCAGGTCACTCCCTCCAGACTGTCTTTGATTAGCACAGGTACGCTGCCCGGTCTACGATGTAAAAGCCTGTCAAAAGACAGAAATTAACTTGAGGAAATCTGAAACGGTCTACAAAAAAATGCACAAATCAGAAGAAATTAACCACACTGTGGCCTGTGGTGCTTCTATCAATCCCAAGAGTATGTTATTCCATTCCATAAGATAAAAAGTAACCCAACATTGCTTGTTCCCTGAAGTCAGAAACTGTGTCTAAAAATACCTCCCAGCCAACTGGCTATCAGTAAGTTAGTCTCACAAATGTCCCAGTAAGAACTACACAGGCTACTTCCTTACTGTACAGAGGGAAAACTGAGGCAGTCACAGAAAGGTTAAGCAAGTGACTTGTTCAAGGACAACCTGTAAGGGAGCAAAGTTCTGGGGCTGAGATCTGGCTTCCTCCTTCCATCTGGCTCCAACCTTTAACCAGAGTAGCCATTTTATTATGTTTTAATCACATCTGTTCCGGGAGTCTTTTAACAAAATCAACCAGAGATTCTCTTTCTCTCTACAAGAGTTCACTTTTACTGTTCTTCAAATCCATGTCCACTGAACAAAATTATAAGACTTGTCCTAAAATTATATTTTTAAGTCTGCTCATAGAAATCCAAAATGTTCTTTCAGAACCTCAAACGTCTCCCTTGTTCCTTTTGTCTTAAGAAATTTATGCCATGTTCTCCCACTACTAACTAATGCAACTTTACATTTTTAAATACTGATGTGAAAATCCCAAAGTGAGACCTTAAAACCAGTTATATTTATCAAATGGATGCTGCTTATAACATGGCACTCATTCTCCTTGTCACTGGGCTTTTACTAAGCTGCAGTTAATGCACTAACAGGAATACCTATCCCTTGCTGCCCTCATGTCATGTCCAAGTACCAGCTATCAGAGTTGCCTGGCTCAGCCATTCCTTCAGCTCACCTAGGAGAGTACACAGAGGAAGCTCAGGGGAGGAAAGCAATCAACTTCTTGTTAATCCCGCAGCCTCTATTTTCCCAGAACTGACGTTTTACTTTAAGCCTTTTGCAACAGTGGTCTCTGTAGCATGCACTATTGGCAACTACATGTGTCCCGGAAAAAACTGTAGCGTCTGGCCAAGAAGTTTAAAGGCCTTCGAGAATGTTTGCTGGACACACAACCTAATTTCCAATTTACCAAAAAAAGAAACTAACTCCCTATTATGCCCACCCATCCTCACCCTAACAAACATCCATTTTAGGAAGGTTAGAAAAAATGAACTCTGCCCTATTCAGAACCAGCTGGATTACCAATTAAACATTCTTAACTAGGCTCACCACAAG
Source organism: Mellivora capensis (assembly GCA_004024625.1). NCBI lineage: Eukaryota > Metazoa > Chordata > Mammalia > Carnivora > Mustelidae > Mellivora > Mellivora capensis. The sequence continues at coordinate 49,685 of PISX010001140.1, read as the reverse complement.
AAAAACCCCAGACACTACACCCAATCAACAGGGAAATAGCTGTAAAAAAAAAAACTATATCAGGGACAGTATAAAAAATTCTATGGAAAGAATGTAAAGATTTATTCAGACACATAGAAAATGACAAACCTGACGACTGAGTCTCCTTATTTACTATCCTACTAGAGAAATAACATTGTTACACATTCCAAAAACATGGCCCATAATAAGGCCCAGCAGACATTATTCACGAAAAGCATCATCTTACCCCAACTGTCAGTCCCTGTTCGTAGACCTTCACCATGTTTATCAGACCCCACGGCATATTACCCATGCACAGAGCAGCAAGACCCAGGAACACACACGAGGTGCTTAACAGAAGCATTAGCCAGTGAACAAAGACCCCACTGCACAGGCTACACCACTGGGAACAAATATCAAAGCTGGAGATAATGAACTTGTTTTTGAGACTCCAAACTAGGATGATGTCTTTTCTTGTTTGTCTGGTTTATCAAAGAAGCCTGAACCCACCTGAGAATCACTATTTTTAGTGGAGAGGAGAGCCACAGAACACACACTTGATCTCCCATAGCTGGAAGGTTAGGGGCTGCTGAGAAGTCAAAGCCCAGGCTTTTGTACATCGGGAGCGAATACAATCCTGATCGTCTCTCCCAGATCCATCTGTGGGTCAATAATCACTTCAATATAACTGCCAAATATAACCTTCATCTTCTCCCCCAATGCCAAGACACATTTCAGAGGAGTCTCTTAAATTAAATATTTTAGGGTTTCATGTGCTCTTCTTAGCCCCCAAAACCTCATAAACAACACGCCCAGTCGAGTGTCCCACAGAGAGGTACCCACCTCTATAGTGAGAAGGGTGGGGGTGGTGTCAGGGAGCAGAAGGCTGTGGGGGCTGGAAGGTAAGGGGTATGTGAGGGTGGGGGAGTGCGTGGGGGGCAGGGCTGGAAAAAGGGATCGTGTGGGAAGGTAAATAAGTACTGACCAAGGGCCGGGAAGTTGGTCCAGTGGTGGGATCTTTAAATAATCTTGGGGGTTGGAGGGAGGTTCTAGGATTTCACCTGAAAGGCATCCACAAAGTGATTAACTGAATGGGCCCCCTGGGGTGGGGTGGGGGAAGCGAGGTGGAAAGCAAATACACCTAGATGCAGATTAACCGTTCTGCAACCAGGTTTCCTAGGGTTAGAGAGATTCCAAAGCCAAGCTCCAAAAACGTTTAGGGGCCTGTTGGTCTCGCTTTCTCCAAACAGCTTCCACAGGGCATGTGTATGTGAGGGGTTTTGCCCCATTGAACTCAAAGGGGCTGCGCGAAGGGGAAATGTGACTCCCTTTCCCAGAACATTAGGGAGGAAGCAGAGGGAAGGAAAGAGACACCCCAAATGCAGGTCCTGAAGGAAAGGTTAGAGACCCCTTCCCCTGTCATCTGAGGTACGCAAGGGCTCGCAACATCAGGATACCTCAGAGAAGCAAACACCCATCGCCTGAACCCCTCAATCTTGGCGGGAGAAAAGGCGCCCCTCAAGAGCATCTGGAGGGAGGGAATGAAGACCCCCGCCCCTGGACATACTGAATGGCAGAAGCACGGACCTCCGAATCTCAGGGAAGGGAGCCTGCACTCCCCACTATGGAACAAGGGGGTGCTGGGAGTGCGACCCTGAGAGCTCCCCGAATCCAGTTCCGCCTGGAAGACGGCTCGGGTCCCCAGGGGCCCCGCGTGAGCTCGGTCCCGGCGGGGCAGCCGCGCCTCGGAGGTCTGGGGACGCCGACCGCGGGTCACCCCGACTCCTCCGCGCCCCCCACCCGGCCATATTGTGCGCGTGGGGAGGGGGCGCGCTGTAGCCAGGGGCCGCGGCTCGAGGCCTCGCCCTCGCCCGGCTCTCTCCATCCCGGCCTCCGCCCCCCGGCCCGGGACTCACCCTGGATCCCCCGGGGCCCGGACCCGCCGCTGCCGGCAAGCAGGAGGACGACAAGGGGGAAGAAGGAGGAGGCTCTGGCCGACTCCGCCATAGTAACCGCCGCCGCCGCCGCCGCCGCAGCCCAGCAGCGCCCAGCGCGCGCGCGCGCGCCCCCGGCGCCTCCCCTCCTCCCTCGGCCCCACTCCCGCCTCCCTCTCCTCTGCCCGGCGCCGGCACGTGCGCTCCCGGCCGAGCCGGCGCCGCGGCCGCCGCGCGCGCCCCCGAAGGGCGGGGCCGGGTGCGCGCGGGCGCCCGCCTTAAAGGGGAGTGTCCCTGTTAAAGGGGTGGGAGGGGCTCGCGCCGCGGCCACCTCACCGGTGGGCTCCGAGCGCTCCGCTGAGAGGCCCGGGTCTGACACGCGGCCTCCACCCTGGCCTGCACTCCGCCCCGCGCACAGTTATCAGCACCCACCCCCCTCCTCCGCATCGAATGCCATTCGGGTCGCGCGCGTGTGTTCCTGTTCCCTCCATCCCCACTGCTTCGCCTCAAGCCCCCATCACGTCTCACGTCCCGCTGGGGTCCTCGCAACCCTCCTCCCTGTCCCGCGCGGTCGCCTGCGGCAACCTGTGTGATCACATCTTGGGGTGCCCCTTTGCAGAACAGAGCCACGTTTTTAATGCTAGCGCTCAGTCTTGGGGAGGGTGCTGCGGGAGGCACTCCCATTCTGCTGTTTACCTTTGGTAAACAGTTTGACATTAAGTATCAAATGCCTTAAAATATCCCTACCCATGGGCTGGTATTATTCCCTGTCTGTCTTCCAAGAAATAATAGAGATGAGGACCAATATGTATGAAAAATGTTAACAGCTGTATGTTTATCATCGTAAAAAGCTGGACCCTTAAGGAGGCAGTAATAGAAGACAAATAAATGATGGCCCATCCATGGGATGGAGCATTATTTAGTAATTTAAAATTATATTTATAAAAACCAATAAGGTGAGATGTTTGTGGGATAATGTAAAATGAGCAAGCAAAATACTATTTACAGTATTATTCTAATTTTGTTGATAATATATAACTGTATGGGGAAAAGACTGGAAAGGAATTACCCGATATTATCAGTAGTTATTGCCAGGATTATTTTTTTTTTCCTTTTTCTTGAAACACTTCAATGTTTTCTAAGTATTTTACAGATGAACAAGTGTTACTTTCAAATTTAGAAAAAAGTACTTAAAGAAGGTTAGCTGGGGGCGCCTGGGTGGCTCAGTGGGTTAAGCCTCTGCCTTCAGCTCAGGTCATGATCTCAGGGTCCTGGGATCGAGCCCCAAATCAGGCTCTCTGCTCAGCAGGGAGCCTGCTTTCCTTCCTCTCTCTCTGCCTGCCTCTCTGCCTACTTGTGATCTCTGTCTGTAAAATAAATAAATAAAATCTTTAAAAACAAATAAAAAAGAAGGTTAACTGAATCAATTGTCCATATCTTTTTGAAAAGAGTTTGCTTTCTTTAGCTTGAGAAACAGTTTTTTTTAGCTCTTGAGGAGGTCAGAGTCTTTGGAACCAGAGTTCTGGTTCTGAATTTTCCTTTTCTTACTAACTGGCATGAATGCCTGGGCAAGTTTCTTAACCTCTCTAAGTACAGTGCATCATCATCCAAGATCTAGGGGTGGAGAGGATGACCAGAGGTGGAGGCAACATTTCCCAAATGGAACCCTCATCTTCTAAGTTGTTACAAATCTGAAGAACACCCATCCTCACATCCAGAAAAAAAAAAACAAGACTGCAGCCACACTCCTCAGACAACTCACACACAAACACACATGTGCAAAGTCACGCAGAGACGCAGTCTATGAGTTGGTCAGTAGCTGCATGAGTAAACCCCTTATTTTTATACTGCTCTCCCTCATCACCCCAAAATGGTCACCCCCCCGAGTCCATCTAACTGGTGTCTCAAACTCTGCCCCACCCATTCTTAGGGTTCCCAGCTGTGATGTGCACAGTGCTGGGTTACTGTCTTAGTTTCCTAGGGCTGCCTTAACAAAGTTCCACACACTGCATGGCTTAAAATAACAGAAATTTATTCTCTCACAGTACTGGAGGCTAGAAATCTGAAACCAGGGTGTCAGCAGGCCCATGCTCTCTCTCTCAAGCCTCTAGGGAAGAATCCTTCTTTGTCTCTTCTGGCTTCTGATGGTTCCCAGAATCCTTGGTGTTCCCTATCTTGCGGAAGCATAATTTCATTCTCTGCCTCCATCTTCACATGGCCATCTTTTGTCCATGTATTTCTGTGTCCAAATTTCTCTCTTCCTATAAAGACACCAGTCACTGAATCAGGGCCAACCCCGATCCACTATGAGTTCAAGTAATTTTAATTTGATTATATCTGCAAAGATCTTATTTCTAAATAAGATCTCATTTATAGGTTCTGGGTGGACCTGAATTCAAGGAAGACACTATTCAATACAGTTACATTCACCAATCCCTGTGGTTGCTTTATTCCCAGACTGCAAGGTCAGCTGTGTACCTGAATATACAGCCTGGGGAACCAGAACACTGGGGCGACAACCCCAAACCCAGCTCCACTGTCTCACTTGATAGCATTTGACTTTGGGCAAGGTATTTTGCCTCCCTAAGCCTCGATTCACTCATCTGTAAAATGGAGTTGATAATCGTTCTATCTCAGGGCACCTGGGTGGCTCAGGGGGTTAAGTGTCCAACTCTTGATGTCAGCTCAGGTCATGATCTCAGGGTCATGAGGTTGAGCCTTTGTCAGGCTCTGCGTTCGGCAGGGAGTCTGCTTGAAGTTCTTTCCCTCTGCCCCTCTCCCTGTGCTCTCTCTCTCTCTCTCCCTCTCTCAAGTAAATAAATCTTTTTTAAAAAATAGTTCTATCTCATAGAGATGTTGCAAGGATATCATATGTAAAGCAGTTAGCATAGCCTCTGACACATAGGAAGTGATATAAAAAGAATAGCTATTACGATATGACGATTTGACCTTTACTGCAATCCTGTGAAGTGATTGAGGCATGTCGGTGTGTGTGCAATTTACAGGTGAGGCAGTTGAGACCCAAAGAAGGTAAGCAACTTGCCCAAGCCCACTTATAATTAAGTGTTGAAGGAACAGCCCGCTGGTGCTGTGCTCCTTCAACATCAACGCATCTCATGCGTTCCCAGGGATTGGTCTCCGAGAGCCAGCTGAAGGTGCGGACGTTAGACTGGATGGGGTGTGGGAGGGCTAGTTATATCCTCACACCCTGTTCCTGAGGGTTTGGCGCATCCCCTCAAATCAGGGCTTTCCTATGTGATGTGCCTACCTTCCCTTTTAGGTCCTGAGCTGAGCCCTAGGGCGCTCAGTCTACTTGCGTCCTGCCCACAGCTCCTCTCTCTGACCATCCCTGAAGGCTTCAGCAAAGTGTCCATTTCTGTAAAGCTCCTTAATCTTAGGACTGGACCCACATCACAATCTACAAACTTCCTCTTTGCCTTGCTCTGTCCCTTTGTCATGGGATTCCCCAGAGCTTACTCCCCGGGCTCCACTGACTAGACTGTCCAGTGTTATGGCTGCCATCTTAGTCACAGTGCACCAAGACATTGTCATCTTAGGGGATCTGGCTCAGTTCTCCTTGGTGAGCAGCAGACTCATTAATTTCAAGAAGGGAATAGCTCATCTTCATTCACCCGTTCTACAAGCATGCATGGAGCACCTATGGTATACCAGGTACACCATGTAAAAGAGAGATAAGTCATGGTCTTTGCCCTCATGGAACCTACAATAATAGAGGCAAGCATTTTTATTTTATTTTATTTTATTTTTTATAAATTCGTGGGGTTTTTTGGAAAAATTTTTATTTTATTTATTTATTTGAGAGAGAGGCAGGGAGAGAGCATGAGCAAGGAGAAGGTCAGAGGGAGAAGCAGACTCCCCGTGGAGCCGGGAGCCCGATGCGGGACTCGATCCCGGGTCTCCGGGATCATGACCTGAGCCGAAGGCAGTCGTCCAACCAACTGAGCCACCCAGGCGTCCCAAGGCAAGCATTTTTAAAAAGGCAACAACAGGGATGCCTGGGTGGCTCCATTGGTGAAGCTGCTGATTCTTGTTTTCAGTTCAGGTCATGATCTCAGAGTTCTGAGATCGAGCCCTGCATCAGGCCCTGCACTGAGCATGGAACCTGCTTACCATTCTCTCTCTCCTTCTGCCTTATGCCCTCCCCCACTTCCGTCCTCTTAAAAAAAAAAAAAAAGGCAACAACATGTGTTTATGCTGTAACACACACCGGTAAAGGCTCAGTGGGGGCACTCAAGAGATATGGATGTCTCAACTCTTCAGGGACAAGCTGAAGAAGGGGGAAAGCTTTCACAGAGTGGCCATGCTACAGCTGACTCTTGGAAGATCAAAGGACATCCCCTAGATAGACAGGCTGGTGTGGGGCAAGGGAAAGCAGGAGGTGGTTCCCAGCAGACAGAGCAGTATGAACAAGATACTGAAGTAAAATTGCCTGGCATTTAGAGGAAGCATGAGCAGCATGGCAGCACAGAGGGTAAAGGGGGTGCGAGGTGAAGGGGGCTGGTGGCAGGGCAGACAGTAACGTTGAAGAGATAGATGTGGACGGATACTTGGAAATGTTATTTTCTCCAGTTTTCTTGGCAGGGTTCTAAGCAGGCAGGTTTTTGTTTTGTTTTGTTTTGTTTTATTATTTAAATTCAATTACCATATAGCATATTATTAGTTTCAGAGGTAGAGTTCAGTGATTCATCAGTTGCATACAACCCCCAGGGATTCAAGAGATCGGGGGTTTCTAATGTGAGAAGGGATAGAGTAAGACGAGGAATCAAGAATGTCTAGGATTTGAGGATTTGAAGCCTGATGCTTCAAGGGGATGATTACCTGAGTAGGTTCAGTGCAACATGGGGTAGAGGCCTAAACTCAGGGGGCTATAAGTGAATGGCAAGTGGAGGCTTAGAAAGACTGAGAGTCATCTGTTCTTTAGAAGAACTTGGCTGAGGGACATCTGGGTGTCTCAGTCAGTTAAGCATCCAACTCTTGATTTCAGGGCAGGGTTGTATGTAAGTCGAGCCCACATCTCTGAGCTCTGCTCTGGATTCTGGGTGTGTGGAGCATGGAGTCTGTTTAATTAAGATTCTGTTTCCTGGGGCACCTGGGTGGCTCAGCTGGTTAAGCACCTGCCTTCATTTCAGGTCATGACCCTAGGGTCCTGGGATAGAGCCCCGCATCAGGCTCCCTGCTCCATGGGGAGTCTGCCTCTCCCCCTCCATCTGCCTCTCCCCCTCCATCTGCCTCTCCCCCAGCTCATGCTTTCTCTCACTTTCTCTCTCAAAAATAAATAAAATCTTAAAAAAAAATTCTATCTCTCCCTCTGATCCTCCCCCTTCTCATATATAAATACATACATACATACATACTGAAAGAACATGGCTGTGATGGGAGAAAGAGGTTTGAATTTCCTTCAGAATGATGGACCAGTTTCTCTGGGCAAACCTTCTGCTGAAGAAGCAACTCAAAATGCTTAGAAAACTACCAAGGAAGTGAAGAATATTCAAGTCAAAAACTAAGGAACAAAAGAGAGGAAAGCAAAGCTGCAAAGCTGGCTTTCACCTTGAGACCATTTGCATACCAGGTGAACTTGAACTTTGGTTTTCAAAGGCAAGCAGGATAGAGGGAACAGAAAACAAAGCCCAGGACTGCCCAAGGTGAGGAGTCTAATAAGCAGCCATCTGCACAAAGCTGTGACCCAGGATGGGTAATAATATACTAGGTTGAAGAATGAACTAGAAATAATTCACTCCTCCAGGAGATAGGCAAGGAAAATTGCCAGACTTAAACCTTGGCTCTGAGTGAGAATGGGGGAAAATCTTCCCTGATAATTTGCAACCATAAGCAGGCTTGCATGATTCAATTTCATTACAAATTCACTCTACCAGTGTGATCTGAAAAACTATACACTATTTAGATTCAAATGGTCCTGGGCTGGTGATACCTTCTGAAAGTAACTGGAAGGAAGAAGAGCAGATCATCTCTAGATGAGCCCACCTTCAACTTGGGCTACAAGGAATTCTCACAGACAAAATTCCAAGAAATATAATCTCTGTAGTAAAAAATCTGAAAACAACTAAATAAGGCCTAGAGAAAAATAGCAGTCAACTTAGAATATCATATACAATAGCTCCCCCTATCCACAGGGGATACGTTCTAAGACCCCCAGTGAAACTGGATAGTGACAAGCCCTTTATATACTATCTTTCCCTATCCATACATACATACCTATGATAAAGTTTAACTTACAAATTAGGCACAGTAAGGGATTAACAACAATAACAATCAAGTGGAGCAATTGTAACACTATCCTGTAATAAAAGTTATGTAAATGTGATCTCTCAAAATATCCTATTGTGCTGTACTCACCCTTCTAGTGATAATGTGTGATGATAAAATGCTTACAAGATGCAATGAATGAGGTGAATGAAGTAGGCATTGTAATGTAGTATTAGGCTTCTATTGACTTTCTGACAATATGTCAGAAGGAGAATCATCTGCTTCTGGACCATGGTGGACCACAGGTAACTAAAACTGTGGAAAGGGAAATCACAGATAAGGGGGAGGGGGACTACTGGACTCATAGAAAATACCTTTCAAAAATAAAGGTATTTAAGGGCTCAGCCCTTAAGCGTCTGCCTTCAGCTCAGATCATGATCCCAGAGTCCTGGGATTGAGCCCCATGTGGGGTTCCCTGCTTAATGGGGTGTCTGCTTCTCCCCTCCCTCTCCCCCTGCTCATGTTTCTCTCTCTCTCTCTCTCTCAAATAAATAAGTGAAATCTTAAAAAAAAGACTAAATAAAAAATGTATAAATTACATATGAATTCATGTATCCTTTATTAATTGTCAGATATATGCTAATAACAGATTATATAACTTCCAAATTAAGAGAAGGAAGAAAATAGAATGAGAAAAAATAATCCATCCAAAAGGAGAAAGGAACAAAATGAAAAAAATATTAAAGAAGGATGAATAGAAAGCATAAATGAAATGGTGAAAATGAATTCAATTATGTCCATGATTACAATAAATGTGAATGGGCTAAATAATCCAATTTAAAGGTACAGATTTCCAGATTGGACAAGAGAAAGAGAGAAAAGGAGATTTCTAGAAGGATACACAAGGTCACAGAAGTGTTTGCTGTGTTTTGTTGCCTTAACAGGAAGGGAGTGATGGCAATTTAGACCACGGTAAAGGAGCCAAGAGGAGTTTAAAGGTATAGGAAGAAGAAGGAATAAGTGATGGAGCCAGAACCCAGGGTGGATGCAGAACACAGCATCAAGATGCAGAAGTACAGGGAATAGCGTTGGCCAGAGGCTGGAGGAAGAAGGTGAACCAAGGGACTTTATAGGCATGAGAGAGCCACCTGGGTGTTCTCAGTCAAACTGTGGTCATGGCCCTCTGTTGTGGTACAGTATGGTCAAGAGAGAGGATGGCATATGATGGTGGATCTGCTTGAAGAGAGTGGTGAGTATTTGGACAAAACAGTGTGGACAATGGGAGCGGTGTGCAGGGACATGGAAAAGCAGAAAGGGATTGCCAAGATGGCACTGGGGCCCAGCTAGGATTGCAGGACACAAAGCTGAGGTAATAACAAGCATTGGTACAGTTCTTCTGGAAATACTTAGCAGCCCCGGGTGAGAGCAGAAGAGGGGAATTTTGGAGAATGAAGGGGTAGGGAACGGGATGATAAAGGCTGGTGGGTGAACAGATGGGACAGAGAGTTGAGGGAAGCAGCGGGAGCACAGTGTAGGAATGGAAGATAATTGAATGTGACATGGCTGGTGGCTGAGGATGGGAGGCTGGCCAGAGGGGCTGCTGTAGCCCTTGGACGCCTGAAGGTCCCAGACAGTGTCAGGGACCTGATGCAGTCAGCCATGTGCCATCTGTGCTCAGTGGTCCCATGAGATGGTGCTGAGCTCTGGTGTCCTTGAGGAAAACCCTCCCCTGGCTTTTCTCCTCCTGTTGCTGCTCCAGAGGCCATCGCATGATTTTAGATTTTTTTCTTTAACCCTCACACTGACCTCGTTCTACCCTAGTGCCTCCTCGGTAAACAGGCCTGATGCCCTCAGCCTTGATGATTCATACTTCAGTTTCTCTCTGAGCATGCCCAATGGCCCAGCAGGATGGCTCTCCTGGTCATGCTCCTTTTGTCGTGGACCATCTGAGCTTTTGCCTTCCTGGCCTCTTCTTCTCCCTGCCCTAAGTGAGGCCCCTTCCAGAGCCTCAGATCACACATATCTGGTACTGCTCATACTTACAGGCCCTATCACCTGGCCACACTCCTCACTGTCCCCAGGCACACTGCTGCACACCCATGTCCATGAAAGCCCCTTTCATTGTGTCATCTGCCTTCTGGACAGCATACAGGCTCCCTGTTGCCCAAAACACCAAGCCACGCCCATGACATTCTAAATCTAGAGGAGAGTTTAGAAATTATTTTAGTCTGATCTCATTTTACAGATGGACAAATTGAGGTTCAGACAAGATCAATGATTTGTCCAGGGTAGAACAAAGTGGGCAGTCGAGACCTCCACATGATGAGAACTTACTATCCATCCAGACTTAGTTAAAAATAGCATACAGGAACTGACCATTTACTCTCCTAAGAGCTTTATATGGATTATTTATTTAATCTTCACAACAACTCCATTGTAGAGATGAGGAACTGAGGCATAGAGAGATTAAATAAGTTGCAAAAGTTCACCCAACTAGTCTTGGTCCTGAGAGCTCTCTTGGCTTCTCTCTCCCTCTCTCTCTCACACACACCTACAGACACACAGACCCCAAATCCTCAGTCATAGTGTTCCCCCTGCCTCGTTCCATCTTGTCCATCTTGATTATAAGAGTCAATGCCCCCTTCTCCTGGGTGAGTCCATGAACTGCCCTCTGTCCACAGATGATTGAACAGGGTTGGGCATCTGAACCCAGGAAAAACAATAAGTAGACTGGCTGACTCTTCAGTTTCTCTCTTGTGGGAATTGGAACTCAGGAGGCATAGTAACTGAGTCACTTAGATGGCGACAGGAGCTACAGAGCACTACCTGAAAGCCATTCTGGTCATGTAACATGACCAGGCTGAACCAGGAGAGGAGAGTGGACACTCTGGATTTCCATAGTCCAGGAACAGAGGAACAGAGGCAGAGAGAGAGAAAGAGAGAGAGATTACTGAGGTGTGTCTATGAGTATGTACGTGTGCCCACACGCCCTCCATACTCACCCACTCAGTCAAATTATCCTCAACAAATAACCAGGCCAGTGTCTTCTCAAATCCCATGAGATCTAGCTGTATTTTCCACTACCGTTTCTCTGAGAGTCCCACGTCTTTCCAGGAAATCCTCTTTTCACTTCCGTCGGTTTGAGGGCACTGGTCCTTGAAGCCTCCAAGCCTTAGCTAGGACACCAGCTCAACGAATTGCAGTCATCCTTCAGATGGAGCTCAGGGCCTGACTCCTCCAGGAAGCCTTCCCGTCCTGGGTGTGCTCCTCTCTCCTTCCCCAGACAGACCATAAGCCCTTCACTTCCATTTTCCTCCTGATGTTCAGTAAATACATATGGATTGACCAAGCCTGCTACCTTCAGGGCACATATTTCTAATCTTGCTGTCTGAAGTTGGACTATCTTTATGGCTATCATTTTATGTTCTAGCAAATCCATGCACCCACCATCCATTGTTTATTTATCCCGGGAATATGCCCCGAGTGTCTGTGTGCCAGGCACCAGGCTAGGCCTTGGGGATGCTTACGATGAAGTTCATAGTCCAGAAGAGAAATCCAGAGTGTCCTCACCAAACTGGTCACACCAACACAGCCTCTGCTTTCATGATCCCAGACATACACACACACACACACACACACACACACAGACATGACTATCAGCCCTGTCACTGTGTCACACACACCCAGCACACATCCAGACATGGGCCCTACTCTGTCTTGTTTTCTCCTCCCTGTTCCTCCCTCCCTGTCCTCACACCAAGTGCCCATCCCGTTTCCTACTGGCCTCACACTCACACTCACACAGCATTCCCCTCCACTCTCCCTCCTTTCGGATCATTCTCCTTGGTACTGAAATTGACACTATAGAGTGTGTATGCCTTTATGCTATTTTAAGACCCCAGCACTTTGCAAAAACCTGGTGGAGAATACTGCCAAAGCCAGGGAGTGGGGGAGGGGACTGAGCAACCTGAGCCTGGGGCTGCCTGGGTGCCTGAGTACCAGGTTAGCTGACCCAGGCGCAGAGACTCCGCTCCAGCCTACCTGTTCACTGCTGGTATCCTGGCCACCCCGCTGGCCCAGCCTAACCCAGGCTCTGCGTTCTCATGCCCTGCCCACCCTCATCCCTCCCCAGGAGCTGCTTAGGAGTTTGCACACCAGGCAGCATGTAAAATGGTTGTGTTTCTGAAAACACACACACACACACACACACACATACACACACACGCAGAGAAGCCCTGAAATTCTTCTTGGAACAGGGCCAGGGATTTATTTATGAAATTCCCAGGGGGCGGGAGAGACAGAAGTCTGGACTTTGCAGACTGAGTGTTGTGTGGCCATCCCGTCAACATCACCACCAGCTCTCATGTGCACTTACTAAATGCCCATTGCCTGCCAGAGCCAGCCTGTAGGGACCTCAGGGGGATGGGAGGCAGGCTCAGGTGTGCCATAGTCAAGACAGTGGCAGGCTCTCCCCTGTCTTCCCCACCAGAGGCAGAAACAAACATGATATTGTCCTATTTTGCCCATAGTCCCCTGCTCTGCCACCTCTCTCCCCCTTGCCCATGCCACTTTGGAATCCACACTGTCCTGTGGATGGACATCAGGGTTCTCTAAAAAAAGGCTTCATGGCCAGTTTCTACCCAAGTGGGAAACGGGGAGCTGTAGTGTGCTAAATCTTCTATTCCCATCTGCAGCATTTCGGCATGGAACGGAAATGGGGTTTACACCTAAGCAAGGCAGGGTCTGCTGGATACTAGAGAAAGCCGCTTAGGATGGTTTCCAGGTCATCTCTGAGGATGTCTTGTGGGTGATTCAGAGGGGAACAGGCTGATGGAGTTGGGGAGAGGATCTTAATTCTGCTTCCAGTAGAAAAGTGTGCAGAAGCTGCCTGCTATAAAACAGGTTTTCAGTTTCTGCCCCTTATCTAGCCCACTACCTAAGAGGACACTTGGCAGAAGAGGCTTCTTGTGCCTCCCTTGACTCTATAGAGGTAAGAAGGGGTGGACCTAATTGTGTCTTTAGTTTCCCATATATACCCTGTTTTTCAAGGGAAAGGCATAGGATCAATCTCTGTGCAATGACTGACCTTATGCAAATGTCGTGATTTTTCTCAAGAACTTAGGGGTAAGGTCCCAGATGAAAATATAGAATAGCCCTTCAGAAATAAGACAGAATGATAGAATTAAAGACCTCAGTGTGAGACCCAAAACCATAAAAGTTCTAGAAGAGAGCACAGGCAGGGGCGCCTGTGTGGCTCAGTCAATTGACTGTACGAATCTTGGTTTCAGCTCAGGTCCTGATCTCAGGATCTTGAGATCAGGCCCCATGTCAGGCTCTGCAATCAGCAGGGAATCTGCCGGAAACTCCCTTTGCTCCTGCTCTCCCGCACACACCCTCTCTCTGTATCAATCAATCAATCAATCAATCTTTAAAAAAAAAAAAAAGAGCGCACAGGCAGTAATCTCTCTGAATTCAGCTGTGGCAACATTTTTCTAGATACGTCTTCTGAGGCAAGGGAAATAAAAGCAAAAATAAACTATTGGGAGTTCATCAAAATAAAAACCTTCTGCACACCGAAGGAAACAATAAGCAAAACTGAAAGACAACCTATGGAATGGGAGATGTTTGCAAATGGCATATCTGATAAAGAGTTGGTACCCATAATATATAAAGAACTTCTGTAACTCAACACCCCAAAACCAAATAATCCAATTGAAAAATGGGCAGACGACCTGAATAGACATTTTCTAGACATGTCAAGGAAGACATCCAGATGGCCAACAGACACATGAAAAGAGGCTTGACATCACTCATCAACAGAGAAATGCAAATTAAAACCACAATGAGATATCGCCTCGCACCTGTCAAAATGGCTAAAGTAAAAAACACGAGAAACAGCAAGTGTTGGTGAGGATGTGGAGAAAAGGAACCCTTGTGCACTGTTGGTGGGAATGCAAAGTGGTGCAGCCACTGTGGAAGACAGTATGGAGGTTCCTCAAGAAAATTAAGAATAGAACTACCCTATGATCCAGTACTTGCAGTACTAAATATTTACCCAAAGAATACAAAAACACTACTTCAAAGGGATGCATGCACCCCTATGTTTACTGAAGCATTATTTACAATCGCCAAACTATGGAAACAGCCCAAGTGTCCACTGATGGATAAATGGATAAAGAAGAAATGGATAAAGAATTCACACACACACACACACACACACACAGAGGAATATTATTCAGCCACAAAAAAGAACGAAATCTTGCCATTTGCAACAACATGGATGGATCTGGAGGGTATAATGCTAAGGGAAATAAGTCAGAGAGAGACAAATACCATATGATGTCACTCATATATAGAACTTAAGAAACAAAATAAACGAGCAAAGAAAAAGAAAGAGAAAGAGAGAAGTCAAGAAACAGTGTCTTAACCATAGAGAACAAACCACTGTCACCAGAGGGGAGGTGGCTGCAGAATGGGTAAAGAGGCGAAGGGGGTTAAAAACACACCTACCCTGATGAGCACTGAGTGATGTACAGAACAGTTGAGTCACTATATTGTACACTTGAACTTAAGCAAATGCCATGATTTTACTAATTTTACTAATATACTCATTTTTTTACTAATATAACACTATATGGGGGCACCTGGGTGGCTCAGTTGTTAAGCGTCTGCTTTCAGCTCAGGTCATGATCCGAAGGGTCCTGGGATCGAGCCCCTCATTGGGCTCCCTGCTCAGCGGGAAGCCTGCTTCTCCCTCTCCCACTCCCCCTGCTTGTGCTCCCTCTCTTGCTGTGTCTCTCTCTGTCAAATAAATAAATAATTTTTTTAAAAAAAAACACTATATGTTAGCTACACTGGAATTTTTAAAAATGTTAAAAAAAAAAAAAAGGTAGAATGACAGATAAAAGACCACTGCACCTACCACGGGGATTGTAGGACTTCTTAAAAATCAAAGGCCACATCCAGAAAAGAACTATATCAGGTTACAGGTAAGTAAATACATTAAGTAAAAAACAGATATGGGAAGAACAATAGGGACAGTTTTCCTTTCAGAATACCAGAATCTTCCCTACCCTAACCTTGGAGCGACTAAGGCTCCAAGCTCTGAAGTTTAGGCTCCCTGTTCTATTTAGAAAGAAAAAAACCTCCCCACTCCCCCCACCCCCCACCACCGCCCAAAAGTCCCAGGGGCCTCACAGACCTCCAGAAATTTCTCTCTCCCTTGGGAAGCCCCAGCCTGGTTACGCAGAATGAGTTGGGGCGGGGAGATGTGCCTTCCAGCAGCCTCTCCCAGGTGAGGTGAGTGGGTGTGGGCAGGCTCACCTGCCTGGGAAGCCTGTGGTGAGGAGGTGGGCCCATTCCTGGCTGGGAGGAAGACAGCATCAGCCTGCCAGGGCCTGTGTGTACATGTGTGCGTGCCTACGTGTGAGCGTGCGTACGTGTGTGTGTGTCTGTTGGGAAAGAGTTGGCACAGTGCTAAAGGCACAGAAACACTCCCCACACACATCCCTAAAGCTATACTAAGCAACCATGACTTGCCTCTTCAGGCTGACAGGCAAATGTACCTATGGGCAGATAGGAAGTTCCAGAATTACTTCTAGGCTCCTTCTGTAGAAGAAAGACCATGGGCTCTGGGTTCAGACATATCTGAACTCAAATCCCAGCTCTATTACTTCTTAGCTGTGTGATCTGGGCCCGTCAATTAACCTCTTTGAACTTTGGGTTCCTCATCTGTAAAATGGGAATAATTTTTCTCTTGCAACATTTTGGTGAGAAGAGAAGGAAGCAGTACTTGATCAATTGCCAAAGGCTGTAGACAGAAGAGTTATGACTTCCTAGAGGTCCATAATGCAAGCACCGAAGTCAGACTACCGGCTTTTAAGCTCCCTGTACTGGTCTTGACACCTGTAAAATGGGGCCAGTAATGGTCCTACCTCACAGGTTAGTTGGGAGAATCCAAGTCAATACACATACACAGCACATTTAATGGTGTATGGCCGGAAAAAGCACTCAAAACAGGTCCGGTACTGTCCTGCTTGGAGCTCTCCCTCACACCCCTGTGGTCTTTGTCCCCAGAACCCAGCCCCATTACCTTTGTCTCAGCTTGCCCTGCCTGTGGCTTCTGGCCACTTTTTCTTACAGTAAAATGTGTTTTTCTTTTCCCCCAGGCTGGTCCTTCCTGGGCGTGCTGTTGTCATGGGAACTACAGGGGCTGTCTGGCTTTGGGGGAGGAAGGGGTTGTGGATTAAAGCCCAAGAATACCACCACTGCCGTTCGGAGCACTACCACAGTCCGCTGGCCACTATCCTTGCGCCAGAGAATAAATCCAGACAATGGGGGCCTGAGGGAGGAGGTTATGCGGCCTACCCCCTGCCGGTCCTGCCGCTGGCCAGGTAGGTATAATGCCCTGTTTCAACAAGCTCCGCCCGGCTGTCTCCATCATCTTATCAGAAACACAGCCCGGTTCTGAGCACCATTGTCTCCTCATGAGGCGAAACAAATGCACGGCTTAGAACAGGGGTTTATGGTTGATTTATTATTCCTTTTCACTCTGAGAAAACTATGCTACTTCAGAGTAGATACAATGAACCTGACTTAACAGATGGGGAAACTGAGGCTCCAGAAACATCTAAGCGACTTGCCTGAGTCATTCAGTCTGTAAAATGTGGAAATAGCCCCTGGGATCCAAATCCTTTGATCTTTGCCATTATCCTAAAATGCCTGGATGCAGAGGAGGAAGGGAAGAGGAAGAGAGCTGGTTCCCATAAGCCAGTGATTCTGGGAGGACTAAAAAGCACTCTTCCCTCCTCCCCCACTAAAATTCCACTTTTAAAAATTAAAGCATTGGGGCACCTGGGTGGCTCAGTAGGTTAAAGCCTCTGCTTTCAGCTCAGGTCATGGTCTCAGGGTCCTAGGATCAAGCCCCGAGTCAGGCTCTCTGCTTGGTGGGGAGCCTGCTTCCCCCTCTCTCTCTGCCTGCCTCTCTGCCTACTTGTGATCTCTCTCTCTGTCAAATAAATAAATAAATAAAATCTTTAAAAAAAATTAAAGCATTTTTTATGAGCAAAATAGCACATCAAGAGCCTTAAAGAAGTTCTAAACTTGAACCTCATAATTTCACGCCTAAAAATTATCCCAAGCATACCCATACATTTCTTGACCCTACATTTCCAGTTGTGAGAGTTCATCCTAAAGAGAGACTGTAATCAGACACATGCATAAAGATGTGACTCAGGAATTCCAGTCATTGCAGTTTCAGCTGACATAGTAAAATATTGACATAAATGCACATTCAAAAATAGAGGATTATTCATGTGAGGTACTTTTATACAAAGGGTTGTAGAAAAAGATTTAATGACACAAAAAGATGTTTCTGATATACAGTTAAAGTGGGGATGAGCAGGTTATAAATATGTACAGTACAGAAATGCCTGGGTGGCTCAGTTGTTAAGCATCTGCCTTTGGCTCAGGTCATGATCTCAGGGTCCTGGGATCAAGTTCCACATCAGGCTCCCTGCTCGGCAGGGAGCTTGCTTCTCCCTCTCCCATTCCCCCTGCTTATGTTCCCTCTCTCGCTGTCAAATAAATAAATAAAAATCTTTAAAAAAAATAAAATAAAATATGTACAGTATAGTCGAATATTTATGCATGAAAAAGAGCTGGGAAGATACTTAGCAAAATGTTTATGAACATTATCTCTGGGTGGTGAAATGACAAATATTTTCCTCTTGATAATCTGTATCATCATTTTCAAAAATGACTACATATCACTTTTGCAATCATAACAATCAATGTGAACTAATTTAAAAGAGCATAGGCTCTATCTAGGGGCATCTACGTGGCTAGTCGCTTGGGTGTCAGACTTCTGGTTTTGGCTCAGGTCATGATCTCAAGGGTCATGGGACTGAGCCCTGCTTCAGGCACCCCACTCAGCAGGGAGTCTACTTGATGCTGCCTCTGCCCCTCCTCCCACTCACGCCTTCTCTCTCAAATAAATAAATAAACAAATCTTTAAGAAAATAGCCTGGTGGGGCGCCTGGGTGGCTCAATGGGTTAAAGCCTCTGCCTTAGGTTCAGGTCATGATCCCAGGGTCCTGGGATTGAGCCCAGCATTGGGCTCTCTGCTCGGCAGGGAGCCTGCTTCCTCCTCTCTCTCTGCCTGACTCTCTGCCTACTTGTTATCTCTGTCTGTCAAATAAATAAATAAAATCTTAAAAAAAAAAAAAAAAAAGAAAGAAAATAGCCTGGGATGCCTGGGTGGCTCAGTCAGTTAAGCATCTGCCTTTGGCTCCGGTCGTGATCCCGGGATCCTGGGATTGAGTCCTGCATTGGCCTCCTTCTCTCTCTGACAAATCAATAAATTAAATCTTAAAAAAAACAACAACCCCAAAACAGCAACAACAAAAAAATAGCCTATCCAGGGGCCTCTGGATAGGGCTCAGTTGGGTAAGCATCTGCCTTCAACTCAGGTCATGATCACAGGGTTGTGGGATTGAGCCCCACGTCAGGCTCCCTGCTCAGCGTGGAGCCTGCTTCTCTCTCTCCCTCCTCCACTCCCCCTGCTTGTGCGCTCTCTCTCTCTCTCTCTGTCAAATAAATAAATATATAAAATCTTAAAAATAAAAAGCCTGTCCAGAAAAATATACATTGAAGTGTGATATAAGACAGAAAAAAACAAAATAAATGCACATTTATATAGAGAATGACTCATCAAATTATCTGATATACTGTATTAAGTATTACATAATTATTTAAATGATTATAAAGCCTGTGTAGAAACATTAAAATGTTAATGATACCATAAGTGAAAAACACTGGACACAAAATGGAGTGTGTACCATGATTCTAGGCAGTGGAAATATTTGCTTCAATTTGGTAGGGTGAGATTATGTGTAATTTTTTCCCCTTCTTTCAAAATTACCAAAATATGATCATTCACCTTTTTTTTTAAGATTTTCATTTATTTATTTGACAGAGATGACAAGTAGGCAGAGAGGCAGGCAGAGAGAGAGAGGAGGAAGCAGGCTCCCTGCTGAGCAGAGAGCCCGATCCCAGGACTCTGGGATCATGACCTGAGCCAAAGGCAGAGGCTTTAACCCACTGAGCCACCCAGGTGCCCCAATCATTCACCTTTTTAATTAAAAAAAAATACTCACGGGATGCTATAGTATTAAGCACTGGGTTCTATTTCTGAAACTATTCTAGAGAAACAGGCACAGAGAGTTCTGACATCTTCAGTCCTCATTCACTGAATGTATTAATAATAATCTTATTGTTACTATTCACTGATTACTTACTGTGTGGATACTTACCTCATTTCCACCTTTCACAATAACTCTGAACTCTGTTAAGATAGGTAAATTACCTAGGACTTTGTTGGTTCCAAGTAGTAGAAATCCAGTCTAGCTATTCAAGGAAAAAAAAATATTTTTTTTTTCTTTTTCAGTTTAAGGATGCAGGAGTTTCTCCTAGACTCAGGGCACCTAGTCTCAGTGAGTTACTGGAAGCAGGATGTCGAAGGCACAAGATTCTTTCTCTGTTTCCACCCTCTCTCTGCCTCTCCAGGCCTTTGCTTCTGTGCACCTGTTTCCACCTTCTTTGCGACAACCAGCTTTCTCTACTTCCCATCCACAGGAACACACAGCTCCTGATAGCCCGTGGATCTATGTTCAGCCCAGCTGCCCAGGAAAGTCTCCAGTGACTGTCTCTGGGTCCCAACTCCTCCTTCAGGAGGTAGGGACTGATGGTCCAGCTTGGGTCAGGTGCCAACCTCGGCCCCATTATCTGTGGGGAGCGGGCTTCACCATGTCATACGAACATGGCTACCAGAAATCCCCACTGTTCCCACACAAATAGGGAAGAGGGAGATATTCCTCAAAAATTTCCAAGTGGATAGGTAGAGGTGGGTCAGGTAGTTGAAAAAAAAAAAAAACAGTATATGCCAGACATAGCAAGCATTATTATTTCTCTTTCTACAGATGAGGACACTAAGGCTAAGAGAGGTTAGTGGACAGGCTTATGGTCATACATACAGAGCTGGAATACAGACCCTGGTCTGTCTCTCTCAGAAATCCTCTCCATCACATCACTACACACATTTACTGATAATAAGTTAGTCAGACCTAAAGAGTGTCCCAGACAGAGGGGATGGCATGTGCAAAGGCCCAGAGGCAAAAGAGGAACTGTGGGCCTATGGAGCTGAAGAGAGGAAATCCAGTGTGACTGGACCACAAAGAGAGAGGAGGGCTGTGGGAATGAATGTTGCAGGCTGGCTCAGATCAAGCAATACCAACCAGCCTTTTAATAAGGAGTTTGGACTTTAACCTGAGGGCAGTGGCATGCAGCAGAGAACATTATGGAATACACATTTGTATTTTAGAGGCACTTCTCCAGCTTCATTGTGAAGGATGAACTGGAGGGGCTAGATTGGGTGCAGGCCCCAAAGAGGACTTCCCACTAACCTAGGTGAGAGATGCTGGTGGCTGGGACCAAGGTGGGCATGGAAAGAGGTAGACAGAGCCTGAGAGGTAATTGGGAGGTGGAAGGGACAAGAGTCTAGGTTTGACTGATCTACTGATGGGGGCGGTGATAGGTAGAAGGAGGTCATGAACAAATTCATGCGTTTGCTTGGATAGTAATACCATTCTCTGAACATCAGGGACAGAGCAGGTTTGGGATGACAGATAATGAGTTCTGCTTGGGACATGATGAATTGGAGAAGCCTGGGAAACATCCAAGAAGTGGTCCAGAAGCAGCGGAGGCTTGAGGTCTAGAGCTCAGGAGGGATGTGTGGGCTGGAGACACAGATTTGAGAGTCATCAGCGAGCATTAAAACCAAGGAGTGATGAGCTCACTCAGGGATGTGTGTAGATGGAGGAGAGGACAGGGACAGAACGCTTGGAGCGCCAGCATTTATGGAAGAGGCAAAGAAGAGAAGCCTGCAGGAAAGTCTGAGACAGGGTCCCCACCCCTACCCCAGGCAGGAGGGTGGTCTGGAGTGTGTGGCAGGAAAGCCAAGAGGTGGGAGTGGTTAGCAGTCAGAAGTCGCCTAAAGGTTGAGATAAATAAGAAAGGACTGATAAGGGGCCACTGGATTTCACAACAAGGAGGCCATGATAACCACCGAGAGATCAGTTTCCATGGCAGAGCTAGAAGGCAGTGGGCTGAGACTGGGAAGCGATGAAGCAGAGACTTTTCCAATAAATGTGACCGGCAAGGGGAGGGGTGGTTGAGAGAGACTGGTGAGGTTGGAAGAGGTGAGAGTTTTTTGTTTGCAGTGAGTTTACAGCCTGGTGGGAAGGACCCACAGAGAAAGGCAAGGTGAAGATTCATTCGAAAGAGTGAAGGGTCATTGAGAGAGAGGAACCTGAGGCCCTGGGCCAGCTGCCTGTTTTTATAAATAAAGTTTTATTCAAACAGAGAGAGCGACAGGAACCTGAAAGTGGGTCCCCGGAGGAGGAAGAGATAATGATGCCCGTGCGTTTATAGGTTTCATGTCAGCCAGAGAGAGCCTCCTGGGCTTTCATTTTCTATGAAAAGGCAAAAGCAGTGGAAATCTGAGATTGACAACCATCTCATTTAGATAACTGTGATAAATTTGTTTTTGTGGTTTTTACCTCAACACGATGGGATCAAATTCTCAAATTCACACCTGAAATACAATAAAAATGCTAACTGGAAGAATTGCAGAAAGGCCAGTTTGAAGGAGTGAATATTGGTGAAAGAAAGAAAGATAATTTTATTCATTTCAGGTACATACAGTCACGCAAAATATTACCTAGCAGTTGGGAAAGGATCATTTGTAATTAGCATAGAAATTGTTTGGAATGTAAATTAGTTTTTCTGAAGTACTTGACTATGCTTAAAAACAGTACTTTAGTATTTTAAGAATTCCCCTTGTGGGGTGAAACCACTTTATATCTATTTTAAGACCTTGTTAAGTCTGCTTAAATGTAGTTAATTTTTTTTTTTTTTTCTGGAAAAGATATGGACTACATCAGAAAACTGTTTCTGGCAAAGGTAAGATCGTTCAACTGTGCCCCACACAGGCACTTTCCAAAGGCCATTTCCACCAGAGAGCAGATCTGATTGCCGGAGATTGTTACTAAGGGAACAGTGGAGCGTGAATATAAATTTCATTTCACAAAAGACCTAACTAAAGTATTGATCCAAAGGGATCAGCCAGTGAGAACAGGATGAGAAGGCTTTTTCTAATTGAAATAAACACGCATATAGACAGAGCCCAGATAATGTGTGTGTGCAATCTTATGCTCTCGCCTTGTCTTGCAAATCTCCCCTTTTTAGCTGCTGCCCAGATAAGGAGGCCAGGGAGATTAGAGAGCTAGGGGCTGGGGAGAGGGGACTGCCTTTCTCTCTTCTCACTTGAGAGAGGAACAAAGCTAGAAGCATTGACACCAAGCCATGCTGGGGCTCCTCAGAACTAACGCCCGTCAACCCCCTCAGTGAGGCTACCGTCCCGGTGCTGGTTTTGGTGTTATTATTACTGAACACCAGTTCTGGCCGGGCCCTTTGCCCGGCACGCTCACAACCACCTTATGGATATGATTCACATTTCAAGAGGGGGAAGCTGAGTAGTCTGTGCCGATTGGGGTCCAGGGTCACAGGCTTGTGGATGGCTGTCAGGACCCAAAAACTCGGCGGGTGTGGATCACGTTTTCTTACCAACCCCCACAATGGGCCTCAGGTCAGTCACGCGGTTGCCTGTGAGCATCTCTGGCCTATTCGAGGCAGCAAGGCGCCTCTCGGGTTGTATTTTCTACCTCATTCTCCAATCCCCTTCGTGATCCCCACCCACCTGCCCCCTCACCCCACAGGCACTCTGGTGAATTTGCACGTGTTTTGTTTTGTTTTGTTTTTTAATTAATTTCTTTATTTGAAAGAGAGAGAGGACAGTGGAGGGGGTCAGAGGGAGAGGGAGAGAATCTTGAGGCAGGCTCTCCGCTGAGTGCGGAGCCCTCTGGGGCTCGATCTCACCACCCTGAGATCAAGACTTGAGCTGAAATCAAGAGTCAGACGCTTAACAGACTGACCCACCCAGGAGCTCCTTTGATAATGTCTTTTTTTTTTTTTTTTTAATTTCTTTATTTGTCAGAGAGAAAGCACAAGCAGGCAGAGTGGCTGGCAGAGACAGAGACAGAAGCAGGCTCCCTGCTGGACAAGGAGCCCGATGTGGGACTCGATCCCAGGACTCTGGGATCATGACCTGAGCCGAAGGCAGCGGCTTAACCGACTGAGCCACCCAGGTGTCTCTGATAATGTCTTTAAATGTATGCATATCCTGGGGAAGAATGTAGCATTGTTTTGGATACGCATGCATTCTATTATTATTGGGGGGGGGGAGTAAGAACACTTGACACATAAGGTCTACCCTCTGAGAGTATTTTTAAGTATACAATACAGTATTGTTAACAATAGGCTGTATACTGCAGAGTTCTAGAATTTATTTATCTTGTGTAAATGAAACTTTGTAGCTTTGACTACTAACACCCTATTTCCACCTCCTCCCACCAACCCTGATGATCACCCTTCTACCCTCTGCTTCTATGAGCTTGACTATTTTAGATTCCTTGTATAAGTGATATCTTGTAATATTTGTCCTTCTGTATCTGGCTTATTTCACTTAGCATAATGTCCTCTGGTTCATCTGTGTTGTTACAACGGCAGGATTTCCTCGTTTAAAAAAAAAAAATATTTTATTTATTTATTTGACAGAGACACAGCAAGAAAAAATACACAAGCAGGGGGAGTGGGAGAGGGAGAAGCAGGCTTCCTGCTGAGCAAGGTGCCCGATGTGGGGCTCGATCCCAGGACTCAGGGATCAGGACCTGAGCCAAAGAAAGACACTTAATGACTGAGCCACCCAAGTGCCCTAAATTTCCTCCTTTTTAAATATTAACATTAATTAATGGGCAAATAATATTCCCTCATAGGCAGATATAGATATATACCACATTTTCTTTTGTAAGAGGTTTTATTTATGGGGTACCTGGGTGGCTCAGTCGTTAGGCATCTGCCTTCAGCTCAGATCATGATCCCAGGGTCCTGGGTTCGAGCCCCACATTGGGCTCCCTGCTCAGTGGGAAGCCTTCTTCTCCCTCTTTTACTCCCCCTGCTTGTGTTCTCTCTCTCGCTGTGTCTCTCTCTCTCAAATGAATAAATAAAATCTTAAAAAAGAAAAAAAAAATAGAGAGATTTTATTTATTTATTTTGAGAGGGAGAGAGAGAGAGAGGCTTGCCCAAGCAGGTGGGGAGGGGCAGAGAGAGAGGGAGAGAGAGAATCTTAAGCAGGCTCCATGCCCAGCGTGGAGTCTGAGACAGGGCTCAATCTCATGAGTCAGATCGTGGCCTGAGCCAAAATCAAGAGTTGGATGCTTAACTAACTGAACCACCCAGACACTCCTGAGACATTTTATTTTTAAGTA
The DNA here is from genome assembly GCA_004024625.1 of Mellivora capensis. Lineage (NCBI taxonomy): Eukaryota > Metazoa > Chordata > Mammalia > Carnivora > Mustelidae > Mellivora > Mellivora capensis. The sequence continues at coordinate 25,084 of PISX010001140.1, read as the reverse complement.
ATTTCTACACCCAGTGTGGGGCTCGAACTTACAATTCCAAGTTCAAGAGTTGTGTGTTCCACCAACTGAGCCAGCCAGGCACCCCAATATACCACATTTTCTTTTCTTTCTTTCCTTTTTTTTTTTTTTTTAAGATTTTATTTATTTATTTGACAGAGAAAGAGAGAGAGAGAGAGATCACAAGCAGGCAGACACTTAACCAACTGAGCCATCCAGGCACCCCTACCACATTTTCTTTATTCATTTGTCTGTCAACAGACCTTTAGGTTGCTTCCATGTCTTTGCTATCATGAATAACGCTGCAGTGAACACAGGCATGCAGATGTCTCTCCAGGATCCTGATTTCAGTTACTCTGATATATACTCAGAAGTAGGATTACCGGATCATATGGTCATTCTTTTATGCATTCTAAATTTATATAAAAGGCATTGTGCTAACTCTCGTTCTCTTTTTGCCAATCAGTTCTGCATTTTTTAATTTTTATTTTTTTTTAATTTTTTAAAAAATTTATTTATTTGTCAGAGAGAGGGAGAGAGAGAGAGCGAGCGAGCACAGGCAGACAGAGTGGCAGGCAGAGGCAGAGGGAGAAGCAGGCTCCCTGCCGAGCAAGGAGCCCGATGTGGGACTCGATCCCAGGACGCTGGGATCATGACCTGAGCCGAAGGCAGCCGCTTAACCAACTGAGCCACCCAGGCGTCCCAATTCTGCATTTTTTTAATATCTATCCATGTTGCTGTGTGTACATCCGGTTCATTGGATGATGTAATATTCTGAAATATTCATTTATAACATTTTACCTAGCTATTCCCCCATTCATGGACATGAAGGATGGCTCCCTCCCTCCTATCGCAAGCAGCACTGTGTTGAACTCCCTCCCACATGTCCCTTTGTGGACTTGTCTGAGAACCCTGCCGAGATATGGGTGCAGGAAAGTTATCACACTTGAGGTCAAATGGGATAGGCACACACACTTTCACTAAGTAATGCTAAAAAGACTATACCAATTTACGTTTGTACAAGAATTGTGCAAGGGGTGACTGGGTGTCTCAGTCGGTTAAGCATCTGCCTTAGGCTCAAGTCATGATCCCAGGATCCCGGGATCGAGTCCCACATTTGTTTCTCCCTCTGCCCCTCTCCCTGCTTGTACACTTTCTCTCTCTCTCTCTCTCTCTCTCTCTCTGATAAATAAATAACATCTTTTTTTTTTAAAAGCAAAAAATATCTTTTTTTTATCTTTTTTTTTAAGATGCTATTTATTCGACAGAGAGAGATCACAAATAGGCTGAGAGACAGACAGAGTGAGATAGGGAAGCAGGCTCCCTGCTGTGCAGAGAGCCCAATGTGGGGCTCTCTCCCAGGACCCTGAGACCATGACATGAGCTAAGGTAGAGGGTTAACCCACTGAGCCACCCAGGCACCCCTGAATAAATAATATCTTAAAAAAAAAGAATTACACAGAGTTTTTATTTTCCCACATCCTTGCCCACACTTGGCACTACCCCCTTTTCAGATTTTGCCTATTTGATGGATATTAGTTTTTATGTCATTTAAGCATGCATTTCTTGGACCACTAGTGAATTAAAGCATTCCTTTCCAGATTGTTGGTCTTTTGGGCTTCCTTTTTAGAGAATTGACTCTTCACATCTTTGCCCAGTTTTTACTGGGTCTTGTTGATTTGCAGGAGTTTCTCATATGTTGTAGATACTAATGCCTTAAAATTTTAGGGATTACAAATATCTTCTTTCAGGGGCACCTGGGTGGCTCAGTGGGTTAAATCCTCTGCCTTAGGCTCAGGTCATGATCTCAAGGTCCTGGGATCAAGCCCCGCATTGAGCTCCCTGCTCAGCAGGAAACCTGCTTTCTCCTCTTTCTGCCTGCCTCTCTGCCTACTTGTGATCTCTGTCTGTCAAATAAATAAATAAAATCTTAAAAAAAAAAGAAATATCTTCTTGCAGTCTACCATCTATTTTTAAGTTTATGAATTTATTTATGTTAAATTTATTTATGGTGTAGAGTTGAAGGGTGAATTGATATATCTATATGATTTGTTTTGCAGTTTGTGTTTTGGGGTCTTATTTAAGTATTTCCCCACTCCCAGGTCACAAGGATGTCCTCTTCCATTTTCTTTTATTGGCCTTACAGTTTTGCTTTCACATTTTGGTCCTTAATCCATTTGGAGGCCATCTTTATATGGAATGCAAAAGTAGAGACCCAGCTACACTTTTTCTCAAAACCATGATCTAGCATTCCCAACAGTATCTAAACAACCTAGCCTTTCTTCCCTAATATTTAAAGATTCTATTTATTTATTTATTTGAGAGAGAGAGAGAGAGCCAGCAGGAGGAGGAGCAGAGGGGGATGGAGAGGGATAAGCAGACTCTGAGCTGAGCATGGAGCCCCATGAGGGGATTGACCCTACAACCCATAGATCATGATCATGACCCCAGCTGAAACCAAGAGTCAAATGCTTAACTGACTGAGCTACCTAGGCACCCCCAAGGTATATATATATATTTTTAAAGATTTTATTTATTTATTTGTCAGAGACAGAGTGAGAGAGAGTAAGCGAGCACAGGCAGACAGAGTGGCAGGCAGAGGCAGAGGGAGAGGGAGAAGCAGGCTCCCTGCCGAGCAAGGAGCCCGATGTGGGACTCGATCCCAGGACGCTGGGATCATGACCTGAGCCGAAGGCAGCTGCTTAACCAACTGAGCCACCCAGGCGTCCCGACCCCCAAGGTATATTAAGTGAAAAAAGTAAGGTGTTGGGGCACCTGGGTGGCTCAGCCAGTTAAGCATCTGTCTTCAGCTCAGGTCATAATCTCAGGGTCCTGGGATGGAGCCCCCCATTCAGGTTCTCTGCTCAGTGGGGATCTTGCTTCTCCTTCTGTCTGCAGCTCCCCCTGCTTCTGCTCTCTCTCTGTCAAATAAATAAATAAATAATTTAAAAAAAAAAAAAAGGAAAAAAAAGTAAGGTGTAGAATAGTGTATATAATATGCTACTTTTGGGGCACCTGGGTGGCTCAGTCAGGTATGTGTCTGCCTTCCTTTCAGGTCATGATCCTGGGGTCCTGCAATCAAATTCCGTGTTGGGCTCCCTCTCAGGGAGAACCGGCTTCTCCCTCTCCCTTTGCCACCCCCCTGCTTCTGCTCTCTCCGTCAAATAAAATCATTTTTTAAAAAAATGCTCCTTTTGGGGTGCCTGGGTGGCTCAGTGGGCTAAAGCCTCTGCCTTTAGCTCAGGTCATGATCCCAGGGTCCTAGGATCGAGTCCCGCATCGGGCTCTCTGCTCAGCAGAGATCCTGCTTCTCCCTCTCACTCTCCCTCTCACTCTCCCTCTTTGCTCTCTCTCTTTCTCTCTCTCTCCCTCTGTGTCTCTCAAATAAATAAATCTTAAAAGTTAATTTAAAAAGTTAAATTAAGAATAATCTGTTGAGGGCGCCTGGGTGGCTCAGGGTTAAAGCCTCTGCCTTCAGCTCAGGTCATGATCCCAGGGTCCTGGGATCCAGCCCTGCATCAGGGTCCCTGCTCAGTGGGAAGCCTGCTTCCCTTCCTCTCTCTCTGCCTGCCTCTCTGCCTACTTGTGATCTCTGTCTGTCAAATAAATAAATAAAATCTTAAAAAAAAAAAGAATAAATCTGTTGAATTACTAAACAGAAAACCCAGCTGGAATCTTGACTAGGATAAAGACCTTTGCTCTTCACTCCTCTGCTCCTTCCTCAAGCATCCGAAGTGCAACGAAAGATTAGAGGGACCGAAGCCAGGAGACCCTGGTCAGGTGGGTACCAGGACTGGAAACAGGAATTCAAGAGAAAGTCACCGAGTGGCTAAATGGCTGTTGTTTTTCTTTTAAATCCTGGCCATTCAGAGACCCATCTATTCCACTCCTTCATTTTTCATTAAGGAATTACATGTCTGGGGAAGATGGGGTGGGAGGGGGGGCGCCGGGGCGGGGTGGGGGAGGGGATATTAAGTGGAGATCTTTAGAATACCGCTATCCCTGAGCAATGGCTACTTAAAGCCTACTTGGCCGGTAAGACCTCATCACCCACCTGGTGGCGGGTTATCCTAACTACACGGTGGGGTGGTGCTTGTGAAAAACTGCCTTCATCCAGCTGAGTTTACAAATCCAGAACCAAGAAGGGCAGCCCAGGATGCTTTGCAAACTTGTTTGCTGTGTTTGTTTTTCTAAAGATCAGTCCGGCTCCTTGTCCTGAAGGATCACAGGTTCCAAACTGGTGGAGCCAAAATTAATGAGATTTTCCAGTAATGAGCCTGAGACTAAAATTATGGAAAATCCACTAATTATAGACTATACAGCCACCTAGCCACTGCTTGGAGCCAGGCCTCTGTAGGGAGGAGGGAGAGGGAAGGTCACGGATGCAACCTGTGCCTGACCGTCCTTCCTTCCTGCCGCCACTGCCCTTCTCCCTGAGCTTGGGGGCCTCACAGCACCCAGTGTTTCCTGCCACTGAGCTCTGACCCCGCGCCCCAGCCCACCCCCAACCAGGTCAAGCTAGGCTCTGCTTCTAAGGGCTCTGTGAGGCCAAATTCCTGGAAATTACAAAATAAGGCCAACAGTGGAGGTGGGGGGCATGTTTTTCCCTCAGTTCTGGGAAGCAGTGGGGGAGGGATACTGGGAGAAGGAAGAAGGTAGAAAAGGCAGACAAAATGCCCATTATACCCAAGCCCGTCAATTTCCTTTCTTCATCTCTTTATCAGTGTTTGTGACTGAGCTTCTTATCAACAGGAAACGCCTGCCTAAGGGGACCAGGCAGGTCCAGGGGGACTGGAAGCCAGGGACTGGGAATTCTGGGTAGCACACTGCTGCTGTCCAGCCTGACCGAGTGGCCTTATGATTCCCAGGACCCGGTAAGGCTCTTTGCCTTGGTATCTGGTAAATCCTTGGGTCTACGTAGTGAGACAGCATACCACACAGGCCCTGAGGCCGAACGTTTTGCGGGAGGGTGGGGCTCCACCCCAGCCCTCTGTGACCAAGGACAAGTCAAGGAACAGCTCAAGCTTCGAAATAAGAATTGCTCTTGGCCCTAAAGCCCACCAAACCCCCTCCTTTCTAGCTGAGGAGAGGCCAAATGACCTGCCAAGGTCACAGACAACTTAGCGACAGTCACCCCAATTGGCCTTTCTAGTGTGTCTGCCTCGATCCCTCAGAGGATGGTGGTGTGCGGGGCATCCAGGGCTGGGACAATTAGGAGCTTGGCACCGACTTCTAGATGGAGGGAAGGAGAGGAGCTCTAGCGCTGATTGGCCTCCTACTATGTGCCAGGTGCTTTAAAAACACGGATCATCAGACCAGGATCCTGGTCTCCCAGATGGGACTCCCAGGAGAGGGCCGGACTGTGGGTCAGATTTCACAGGAGGCGAAGATCAAATCTTAGTGCTGAAAATAAACACCCAAGAGGGATAGCTGGGCCAAGCAAGGGTTTATGGGTGGCTCAGAGGAACAGGTTGATCAAAATGTCTTTCTTCAAACTGGCAGAAGCCTGAATCAAGAGTATGGGAACTGGCCGTTCTCCTGGTTGGGAGAGACGGGAAAGGTTCCGAAGAACAGAGTGCAGGCTGCCTCGCTTCCCATTCCTTCACCCTCTGCCCATCAGGGAAATTCCAGCGTGCCTCTTGCCCTGTCCTTGTCTCTCCCTGGACAACCCCACTCTTCCCCCTCACCTCGCCACTTGCTCCTGCAGTTGGGATCTAGGTCAGTAAGAGTGGGTGGGTGAGAAAGAACAGAGGAGAGACTCATCCAGACGTGACACCCTGCAGGGCAGCAAGTGACAACACTTTAACCTGAAATCTGCCTGAAAATAGACTGTGTGTCTATGACATTATGCAAATTATATGCAAAGTCAAGAAGCCCTCTGTCTCTATTTCTAGCAAACTGAATGTGGCCCTGGTGGAAGCTGCTCCTTCCAAGAGTCGCCCACCTAGAGTGACGGCGGCACAGATGGCATCGGTCCCCGCCCGAGGAGGCTGGACTCAGGACGTGCACCCCTCTGCTCCACCTCCAGGCCTGGGTCTCTTACACATGAGGATGGCCACATCTTGGTCTGTTAGTCTTGATGCAAGGGAGGTTTGGGGGGAAGCAGAACACCCTCTTTGAAGGCTGATGTGGGGTGGGACTGAGGGAGTTTGGTGTTTTGGGCAGAAGAAGAGAGAACCGTCCTTAGGAGGCTGGGTGCCTTGAGGCCTTGGCGGGGGAACTGTGGTCCTCAGCTTCGAAGCTCATGCTCTGGAGACCACCTTCACCCCCACTTGGGCATATTACAGACACTCATCACCCCTTAGGGAGGGTTCTCATTACACAGATGATCCTCTCCCTCTGTGTACAGGTAAGGAAATTAGAGGTTGCGGTCCCCCAGGAAAGCAGGGCAAAACTGCAAAGAAGTCAATGGGTCTCCTTCTTCCATGGACAGGCACGTTCCCCAGGCTCTAAGTGGGAGAGTGAGGCTAGGACATGGTGATCTCTCAGGGACTCTTCCAACCCTGGAGGGCAATGCGTCAATTCTCATTTCTCTGAATCCACCCAAGTCCAACCATAGTGTGGACATCAGGGTGTGGATGTAAGGACCAGGGAAGAGAAAGGCTGCCTTTGTGGGATGCCAGGAACGGTCTAATTTCCCCAAAGCTGGTCTAAAGATTCCTCTGGGAAGGAGAGTATGGGGCGGGGCGTGGGGCATGGTGGGCGCGTCCATGGATATAGGCCCCAGGAAACTCTAGTGGGCACCAGGCACGAGGCCGACTTCCGGTCTGTAGGGAGTCGTGTCCGTCCCCGGCGGTAGAAAGAATTAGGGTACCTCTTCTGCGGTTCCCTAAGAGGGCCTCAAATACAAAGGCGCAAATTTTCAAGGCTGGAAAGTCGGATGGAGGAGACCCTCTATGCTTCTTTCAGTACCTCTCTCCCCTATGACACTTCCTGGCCCCCAGTTTCCCGGGGTTAGGAGTAGAGGAGGCGCAGGATGCCAAGATGGGTTCCTGAGGAGGATGTGAGCTCCTTCCCATTTTAGGGATGAGCAAGCTGACTCCAGGCAAGGTGGGGCCCGCATTTGGGAAGAGAATGAACAGAGAAATTGAGGTGGACGGGCCCACGCTGCCCCTGCGTAAAGACGCAGAAAGCTCGTTCCTAGGTGTGTTTTTCAGGGGACAGTCCCTGCAAACCGAGGTCCTGCATAGCGCACGCACGCTGCGCCCAGCGCGCGGGAGTCGGTCCGGTTCCGGGAAGGGCCAGCCGGTCCCGGCGCAGGGGCGGGGCGGGAAGCGGCTGCTCGGCAGCCGTCCGCCAGCAGAGGGCGGTGTGGCAGGCGCCGCGAGAGCCGGCTGCGCTCAGCAGAGGGACGGAACTGAGATTTGGGCCGCTGTGAGGGTCCGGTGCGGGGGTCTGTGCCAGCTGTGACTTGTCCCCGAAGGGCAAAGACCGGTCATGATGCTCTGGGACCCACTCCTTCCCTGCCACCTCAGGTTTTCTCTGCGTCAAGCCACTGCAGAGGCACCAACCAGCCTGGGAAAACTCAGCAGGAGCAGGAGATTCAATCACGGTTTATTGAGGACCTACTATGTGCTAAGCACAACCTAAGTGCTCCCACAACGTCCCCTGGTGACAGACTGTAATTTGGGCCCTGTCACACCTTCCTACCTTCAGGCAGGAGCACCAGGAGCACCAGGAGCACCAGGCGCACTGCTCTCCCCAGGGGCTCCCACCCTCCCCAGCCATTAGCTACTCTCTCCCAACAGAGAGGCCCCTGTCACTCCACCTCCTGCCTCAGACCTTCTCCCCCTCAGGGATTTTCCAGCCTCAGGGGGAACTGTGGCCTTCCATTTCTGGCTGTAGAGTCCCAAGAGGAGATGCTTTGTCCCCCTGCCCCCAATCCAACAGAGATAAAAATCTGGCATTGGGGGGTGGGTAGGGACTGGCTCCTGGGCTGGGTGGGTTCCAGTGACCAGAAGACATGAAAGTGCCCTGAGCTCATCTGAGGACCCAGCAGGTCCCTCTCACTTTCTGTTTTTACCCAGTTTCACTTCCTGGTTGTGCTATGGGCCTTGCACAACATGGGGAGACAGGCCTGGGAAAGTGCCACTGTGGCTGGTGGAAGCAGCACACAGGCTGCCTGGGGAGGTTGTGCTGGGTCATTCACAGCAGGAGGGAGGAGGCTGTGCTTTTGTCACCTCCTGTGGAAAACTGAGGGTCCTTCCCCACTGTGCCCTGAGGGCTGAGATGCTAGGTCTTCCAAGCTTGGAACTGTCCTCATCCCTAGCCTGAGCGCCCCTATCCCCCAAGCCTCAGGTTCTACTTTCAATCCACCAACCTCCAGCCCATCCACCCACCCAGGGTTTGGGGTAACCTCTTCATGGCACGGACCTACACCCTTGACACAGCCAAATGCTGAACTTTCCATGTGTTTCTCCACAGCCACCAGGTTCTTCCTAGACACACACTGTCTGGGGCCTGGCCAAGGCTGTGGGCCCGGGCCAGGGGCCAGTGGAGAGCAGGAATCTGGGTGCTGGAGGCTTGCTGGCTAGAGCCAGATGTCTTCTGAGCCTTGGAGGCCCTGCAGGAAGCCAGCCCTCAGTCCTTCTCAGTCCTGGACAGAGAGGCTAAGCCACAGAGTGAGTTGAGTGGCCTGCCAAAAGGCCCAGGGCTGTCTGAATCCAAGGATAGCCACTGGTTTGAGTTAAAGTGGGAATTGGAGCTTGTAGAATTTGTCTAGGAGACCTTTCAGGCACTCCTGGCCTCACATTAAGTCATTTTCAAGTCCCCACCTTGAGGCAAACTACCAGGGCTGGGGCAAAAGGAGCAGAAGGAACAGGTGAACTGTCTGACCCCTGACACAGGCTGAAAGGTCAAAGAAAACTAGAGCTGACAAAACCTCAAAGGACATCAGGACTGAATCTTGCAATAGGTAGATGAGGAAACAAAGGTTCCAGATAGTGAAGACTTCATTCTTGTCCTGTAGAGCAATTGTCCAGGACCAGAACATGGGTCTCCTGACTCCCAGCTGAGCCTTTCCCCAGCTGTGCTTGGCTTTAGTGTCTCCCCGTTGTTCTTACAGTCCGGGGCCTCCCCCATCTGACCGACTACCTCTCCGCAGTCCTCCGACCCAGCCACGCCTGCAGCAGGATTCCTTGGGTTTAACACCCTAAGAAGTGAGCTAGGAAGGGCATGGGGAAGGGGCCCAGGATTAGGCCCCAGCTCTCCCAGGCGGCTGGCGCTCAGCTGGTGGGGTCACGTCCAGGAGACAGAGGCCCCGGACAAGCCCACAGAGAGGAAATGATGGACTGTGTGTGGGGGGCTGATGCAAGAGGCAGGATGTGTCCTGAAGGCTAGAGAGAACCCTGCGTCACCCTGGCAGCTCTGGTGGGGCAGCGGGGTTGACCGAGGGCAGGGGGATAAGTGCAGGCCTGGGCTCCGGACCCGAGACTGGGATTCCCTGGCCTGGCCACCCTGGCTCTGGGGCCTCTTTCACATCCTGTCCTGGGGGTGGTAGGGACTGCACCGGGGGCATGAGGGTGAGGAGGGAGCCAGGCGTCAGGGAGCCTGCTGCTTTGAGCAGGCCAGACGGCGGGGGATCGGGTTTCAGCCCAGCTGTATTTTTGGCTGGATGAGCCGGCAGGCACAGCCGCCCCTGGGCCACCGTCTGCCTCCCCGCCCCACATGCACCGCAGGCAGAGGGGAGTCGGGCTTCAGGCCTGTGGCTAGTGAATCACTTTGGGCTTCTCGAGACCGTTGCTCAGTTTCTGCAGTGTCTTCTTGATTCGCAGTGCAGTGAGGCGGGCAGAAGGGTTGGGGTACCAGCACTCCCGCATCATCTGAGCCAGGCCTGAGAGGACCTATTTGGGGGAGGGGGGAGACACAGAGGAGAGGAAGCAGAGACCTGGGTCAGGGGAACCTGGAAACGGTGTGACAAGGAGGACGCCCAGAAATGGGGAGACAGAAGCAGTACAGAAAGGAGGAGAGTGTTGAGGAGGGAAAGAGGGAAGCCAGTGTGGTAAGGGAGGGGAGAATGGAAGCAAGGAGGAGAGGAGAGAGAGAGAGAGATCGAAGAGGAAGAGGAAGATGGTGGAGTGAGTTTCGGGTGGAAGGCAGCAGGCAGGACGGACCGGAAGGCAGCTGCAACTCAGTTCTGGTGCACTCAGGCCCCCTTCTGTGAGGAGGGCCTGTGGAGTGCCTTATACTCACCCCCCACTTCCAGGGAAGGATCCAGGGAAGGGAAGATGTGCAAGCTTAGGAGCCCCTCCACAGCCAGACCCCCGTGCGGAGGGCAGCCTCTCCCAGCACTTCCACCAGCCCCGGCTGGGCCCAGCGGCCACTGGGGGAGTGCGGTGGAGGAACCCAGCCCAGGATGCTCAGTGGCCCCAGGGTGAGCCAACCTCTTAAGCTGCCGCCTGACAGGGAGTCTGAGTGCGAGTGTGTGTGTGTGTGTGTGTGTGTGTGTGTGTGTATGCAGAGCAGTGCACATATGTGGCTTTTTATGGATATGCATGTTATGCAGAAACATACATGTATCTGTGCACCTATGTGTGTATCCACGTACATTCGCTCTTTCCAGAAACATTGATTGAGCACTTATTGTCAGCCAGCCCAGTGATAGATAACAGGGAAGTGAGGAGGCATGGGAGACATGCTCTTTGTCTGCCCAGGGCTGAGAGTCTGGCATGTCTGTGCACGCCACATGTGTATCCGTGAGGATATGTTTGTGTAAAGCATGCATGTGCCTGTATGTGTTTATGTACACATGTGTATGTGTCTTACGTATGCATGTAGAGGGTTTTGAGAAAAAAAACAAAAACAAACAGCAACAATGAAAGTTCATAGCAAAAAATGCAGCTGAGAGACTCCGACTTTTTGGGCCAGAGGGAAGGTTCTGAACATCCCAGCATAACCCAAATCTCAGGGGTCCACAGGCCAGGGATGGGGGAGGGAGTCCCCAGAGAGGGACCCTGGACTCTAACCTCTGGAACCTCTCCAGAGGAAGCAAAGACCTCAAGCACATGATCCCGGGGCCAGAACTCCCAGCCGTGAGCCACCACCCCGTGCCACCTGGTCCCCACCGAGGCCTCACCGGGTCAGCAGCCAGCCGGTTGGGGATGGTGGGGGTCTGCTGATCAACACACACCACCTTCTTCATGTCCTCAAAGCTGGGGTCATTGGGCACCACATCATAGAAGGGTGGCCTGTAGTCCTCCACAATGCCTGAGGATGGAGGGGGGATGGGATTGTCACTTGGTACCCCAGGAAGGCTCCATGCCACCCCAAAGAGAGCCCTGCCCACCTTCTGTCCCAAGTTCCAGAAAGCCAGCTATCTGACCCACGCTAACCCTGAAAGGGCCTCTAAAATATAATCAATATGTTTACAAATAGTAAGAATTATGGCTATTGATGGCGCACCTGGGTGGCTCAGTGGGTTAAGCCTCTGCCTTCGGCTCAGGTCATGATCTCAGGGTCCTGGGATCAAGCCCCACATCGGGCTCTCTGCTCAGCGGGGAGCCTGCTTCTCTGCCCCCTCCCCCTCCTACCTCTCTGCCTACTTGTGATCTCTCTCTCTCTCTCTGTGTGTCAAATAAATAAATAAAACCTTAAAAAAACAACAACAACAAACTATGGCTGTTGAACTTGCACTCACCAGAAGATGCCAGCCACTGTGCTATAAATACTTTCGTGCTCCCCCTTCCTCATCTTTGCCACAACCCCCAGGGTATTATTGTTACCTCTATCTTACAGATGAAGAGACTGATGCTCAGGGAAGGTAAGCCCAAGGTTACGCCACTAGTAAGGGCAGAGTCCAGGCTTAAACTCATCTCATCAGATTCCTAGGCTGGACCTCATTATAGTCTCTCCATGGCTGCCTCCCACCCAGGGCCCAGGCACTGCTCCCAGGTCCCTACTCTCCCAGATGCCTGATAAAAACGTTCACTGGGGGTGCCTGGGTGGCTCAGTCATTAAGGCTCTGCCTTCAGCTCAGGTCATGATCCCAGGATCCTGGGATCAAGCCCCACATCGGGCTCCCTGCTCAGCAGGAAGCCTGCATCTCCCTCTCCCACTCCCCCTGCTTGTGTTCCTTCTCTCACTGTGTCTCTTTCTGTCAAATAAATAAATAAAATATTTAAAAACAAAAAGAAAACACATTTACTGGCCACGTACGCTGTGCAGGGCGCTGTCCTAACTTCACAGCATTAAATCCTCACAACAACCCTGTGAGATATGTCATACTATTAGCTCCACTTTATGAACAATGGAACCAAGGCCAGAGGGGTGAAGAAACGTGGCTAAAATCACACGGGTAAGTAAGTGATGGATTTAAGTGAGCCCAGACACTCTAACCAAAGCCCATGCTCTTGACCTCCGAGCTCTGCTCACAGGAGGAGAGCTGGCCTACTGCTGGGGGACGATGTGGCACAAGGAGAAAGGGGTTTTTACCCAAGTCCACATAACAGCCACCCACTGTCAACAACAGCACAGGCCTCGCTGCCCCCCTCAGTCGCCAGCGCCGCTCCTCCCCAACGTTCCTTAGCAGGAACCTTCTGGAAAACGCTGCCTGCAGAGCTGCGGACAGCTCAGGCAGAAGAGGCCAGAACCAGAGAAGGCCCCCCAGACCCCTCCTCCCGCCCCTGCTTCAAAGCCTGTGGTGGGGGGCCATGGCCACACAGTCACAACCTCAGAAGAGCCCTACACCAGCTGTTCTCTCCATGGCGGGCTTCCAGGCCAGCCCCTGTGCCGCTCGAGCCCTAATCAGCCCTGCACAGAGGCCTGAGCGTGTCTAATGGGTCTTTAATCAGTGCCGGGGCTGACACTAGATTACAGTGTTTATAATGCGCCACGAATCTGTGTGGGGGCTGACAGAGCTTCCCTCAGCCCCAGGAGCCTGCAGTCAGCCTCCCCCATCGGCCCTGGCCAGGCCAGCCCTCTCTTTCCACCCACAGCCTCGTCCAAGGGGCCTCGGCTCCTTCCAGGTGCCCCCTGCCCCAGCCAATGTGAGCCTAGGAGTTCACACCTGAGGGGACAGGAATCTGAGTCCCTCAAGAGTCTCCCAGAGGGACTGGTTGCTTACACTCTGCCCTCCACCTGTCAATGCTAAGGGGAAATGAAGCCTGGCCTGGGGGTGGCTACTAGCAGATGCTCAGGAAATGAGAAGGTCCCTGCCCCCAAGGAACCTCTAGAGCTCCAGTCATATCCTGAGGTTGTCCCCAACCTGTCAGGACAGCCATCAATCCCTCCCCATAGACAGCCTCCATGGAAACTGACAAGCCTCCCCAACCTGGTCCGGGCCACCACCCAATATCCATCCACCCCGGGGCTGGGAAGGCACCGGCCCCAGGGCTACCCCTGTCCTGGCCAGCAGGAACAGGGTCCCTCCACCTGCTCCCAGCCCATTCACAGGCACCTGCAGTCATAACGAGACAGCGATAAGCAGGCAGTGTAGATGCTATTCTATCCTGCATTTTTACAGCAAAGAAACCACGGCCCCAGAGTCCAACGGCCTGGATTTCAGACCCCGGTGCTGCCTCCAGCCCTCTGTAATTCTGTACCTCAGTACCTTCACCTGGGAAATGGGGATGATACTGTGTCAGGCATTTGTTACTACAATAAATTGCCACGAATATTTACCGAGCCCCCAGAATAGCTTCAGATACTATCCTGGGATTATCTCAACAACTTGAGCTGTCTTCATTCCCCTTTTCAAATGAAACTGAGACACAGAGAGGTTAAGTAATCTGCCCATGGTCAGTGGCAAGGTTAGGAACGGAGCCCAGGTGGTGTGATTCCCAATGCACGCTCTTAATCAAGAAGTGACACCACCCCCGCCAACACGGGACGATGTACTAGGATAATACATGGATATAACATGTTTAAGCTCAATAAAAGTTAACTGCTACTGATATTTCTGTTATTATCCAGGATTTCACAGCCAGACTCGCAGACTCCCAGAGTCACACCTTAAAAGGTCACTCGGTTGAACCCTCAGGCCATGGACACCATCCATGGCAGGAGGCCCCTATCACCTGCCTGTCTGCCTGTCTATCCATCTGCCCCAGGCCTCTTCCCCGACCCTGCGCAGGGCAGGCCCTCACCGTTGACAATGGTCCGACGGGCAATCTCCCATAGCACCAGGCCAAAGGCCCAGATGTCTGTCCACTTGTAGGACTCGAAGCAGTCGGTGCGGATCTGTTCTTCCAGCACCTCGGGGGCCATGTACCGCTTGGTGCCCACTCGTGGATTGTTTCCGATGTCCAGGTAATCACTACCCTGGGAGTGCATCACAGCCAGGCCTGTGGGGACCGGGCCTGTCACTCCTACCACTCAGCCGAGCCCCCAGACTCCGGGGTAGCCCCGGAAGCTGGGGTGCAGGAGGCGAGGAGGGCATGGAGAGAGATGGTGGGACATGGAGCAGCAGCAGACGGACACCTGCCCAGAGGCCAGCTGGGAGACCGCACCCCCCGGGCCCACCTGTCCCTGGTATGCTTGGCTTGTGTAGCCCTCCTGCTAGGTGCCCAAGTGCCCAGAGAGATGTGCGTCAGCAAGGCAGGCATTATTGTGCCCATTTCACAGAGCAGAACCCCGAGGCCTGGTGAGGGGAGCAATGCAGTCAAGTGAAGCCAGGGGGACAATCCAGGTTCCTGGTACCCTGCCCCTTTCTCCCAAGTCCTAGAGCCCAGGCGGTGCGCCGGAAGGAGTCTGGGCTTGCAAAGCTGCCAGGCAACTCGCAGGGCTCTTGCAGAGGTGAAATAGACAACCCACACGCCAGGAGGTTTTAAAGCACTGATCAGAAGCATCGTTGTCAACACACACACACACACACACACACACACACACGACAAAGCCGGGAGGGAGGGTGCTCGAGCCCGTGCCCCACCAGCACCTGCCCCTGCCCAGCAGCTCACCCAGGTCAGCAATGCAGCACTGCAGGTTGCTCTTGACCAGGACGTTGCGGCTTTTGAGGTCTCGGTGGGCGATGGCCGGCTTGCCCTGGGTGCCAAAGATCTCCACGTGCAGGTGAGCCAGGCCGCAGGCGGCTGACACGGCTAGCCTCAGGGCCAGCTGCGGCTCCAGCGTCTGCCTCTGCAGAAAGTCGTAGAGCGAGCCATGCTCGTGGTAGTGTGTGATGAGCCACAGCTGCGTGCTCGAGTTGCGGGAGGTCATGTCCGAGGCGATAAAGCCTATAGGCAGAGGGTCCATAGATGGCTCACCCAAGGGGCAAAGGAGAAAGGAGGCTGGACTGATCAGGGTCAGGGTCAGGGTCAGGGCTGGGGACAGAGGAGAGATGGTCAGGGCAAAGCTGGGGCTGGGGATGTAGGCTGGTTTGGCTTAGGTTGGAGAGGGAGCTGGAGTCAGAGGTCGGGGCTGAGGGTCTGACAGGTGTCCTTCAGGACTAGGTCAGTGTCGCCAAGGCCTGGGGACTCCAGCCCTGAGGGTGGGGGGCTGAAAGCCCCGGGCCTGGCTTAGGATTCCCCTTACCGAGGATGTTGTCGTGTCTGAGCAGCACTGTATTATAGATCTCAGTCTCCCGGAACCAGGACTGTTCATCCCTTGAAGAGAAGATCTTGACAGCTACGCTTTCACCATGCCACAGGCCACGCCACACCTCGCCGTAGCGACCCTTGCCTGATCCAAAGGTGGGAGGGATGGTAGGTCACATATGGGCACGCACAGCCCTTGGGCATGGGGAACCCCAAAAGAAACCCCCATCTTGGTGCTGCACTGACCCCAACTGCAAAATCCTGATGTTTGTTTCTCTTAGTCCAGCCCCAGCCCCATTTGCTTGGCTACCCCAGCATCTGCAGAAGGTCTCACCCTGACCCATCTGCGGGCCACTCCCTACCCAGCAGAATTCCCACTCGGGGCCTGGCCCTGCCTGTGACTCGGAGGCCAAGAGCTTGCTCACTCCTGCAGGCTCACAGGAGCCCTTGGTCCCATCTCCCCTCCACGGCTCACCTACACACTCCACGAGGGCCACCTGCCGTGCCACTGTCCTTTGCACCAGGAAGGGGAGTCCTGAGCCACTGCCCGTGGTGCAGTCACTGTCCAGGAGATCCTGAGGGATACAGACAGGCCATTGGCGGGCTGCGCCACCCTGGCCCAGGCCATTTCTTCCTCCTTAAGCTGGGACCCGCTACTGTTCTCACGTGCTCCTCACTCACCCAGCAACCCCCACCCCCCAGATCTCTGAGCATCTGTGATTGCACCTTTTCTTGGTTACCTGTCCCTCGGCACCCCCTTTGGTTCTGTGGCTCCTGTCTCCCCGCCTCCCCAACCCGCATGCCAGGTTCTCCCAAGCCCATACCCCCAGCATGCTGTCCCCCTGCTCAGATGCCTTCAGGATGAGGCTGGACTCGCCCAGCTCGCTGTGCAGGGCCCGCTGCTTCTCGTGCCTCCGCCGGACATGCCACAGGCCCAGGGCCCCCAGGGCCCCCAGGGCCAACAAGGCCAGCACGGGGCCCAGGATCAGAGGCAGCTGGCCATCTACCTTCGGCTGCTCCGGAGGAATTTGGGTGGCTGGTGGAGGGGGACACAGAGGCCCAGCTACCACCAGGCCAGATCCCCCCACCTGGCCACTCTGCCAGTCAGATCCCAGGGTCCTGCCTCCCCTCCTCCCGCTACCCCTCCTTGCCAGACCGTGAGGTGGGAGCAGGGCGGGGAAGAAGGGTCAGAGAGGATGGGGAGGGCCGGCCGGGGTGGCCGCACGTACCCTCCAGGACCAGGGACACGTTGTGGTTGCAGAGGGAGCTGTAGCAGCAGTAGTGGTTGACGAACTCGGTGGGGCGCCCCCGGCACAGCTCCTCATGCAGACTCCCACAGCCCCGGTGCTCCTGGGGCTGCTGGCCCTCCTCCCGCACCAGCACAACTGTGCACCAGAACCCCTGGCAGGTAGGCCCCCTGCACTGTGGGCTCTCACAGGTGCAGGTGACTAGCGGGCCCCGAGAGGGCTTCACGGGGTCACCTGTGAGACACACTGGAAGCTCAGCCACTCTGGGCCCCACTCCTAGGCCGGGCCTCACACCCTTGTCTGTCCCGTTGCCCCTCCCTTCTGGCCTCTCAAACACAACCCGTGAGGCCTTGCTCCTTTAGTCCCATCCTTAGATTATCCTTCCTTCTAGAACCTTACCCTCTGACATGATGAGAACCAGGCTACTGTCCCCACCCCCGATCCTAGGACCTTCCCTCTGGGTTCTAGGCCCAGCTCTGACCCCCAGCCCCAACCCTGAGTGCTCTCCCAGGCCCTCCTGTCAACGTCCCCACTCTCTGCACCCCCCAGATAGAGGCGCCCAACGTGGACGCCAGTAGAGCATCAGCCCTTGGGTTTGCATCAGAAGGACACAAAGGAGGGCTGGGGTAGCAGGGGGGGTTATTCTAACTAAGCCTGCCTCCCACCCTCCAGCAAAGCTCCTAAGCAGCCCCTCTCTTTAGCTCCTCAAATTCAGCCCCAGCAAGAGCTGAACTCAGCCAGCTCTGCCCATTCCAGCCCCTGTCCCCTACCTGCTTCCCTAGTACTTACCCTGGGTCAGGCCCAAGGCTATCAGGAGCATCAGAAGGCCTCTCCTGGGGGAATCCAAGGTCATGGTCCCTGAAGAGGAGAGGGGGTGCAGTAAGGTCTGTGAAATGTGATCACCTCGGCGTTTTCAGACACTGACTGTGGGTCCCTCCCACCCAGAGGAAATTACTGGGAGTTTTGGGGGGGGCGCAGAGAGGCCTCCTCCCTACTCCCTGTCTCTGGCTTTGGGGCGGGGCCTGCAGGGGAAGTCCTGGTTCACTTCCCCATGGAAACCATCCTGTTAGGGGTAGAGGGTGGGGGAGCCATGTTTAAGTGACAGAGAGTTTGGGGGACTCCCAGCTCTTTACCCCTGCTTCTGAGTTCAGACTGGAGGGCAGAGAGGGCATGGGGCCAGGGTGCAAGGAGCTTCTCTTCAGCAGTCCCCCCCCCCCCCCGGGCCCCCCCCCCCCCCCCCCCCCCCCCCCCCCCCCCCCCCCCCCCCCCCCCCCCCCCCCCCCCCCCCCCCCCCGCCCCAGCCCGGGCTGCCTCAAACATAAACAGGCTCCTGTCTTCACTTCCTGCCATTCAGGGTCCCGCCAAGCTGGGAACAGGAATCAAGATTGTTTAGATTGGGGTCTGGATAGAACAGGCAGGAGTTATGCACAGTAGAGAGCTCCGGGTGTGTTCTCAGGGCAGACTGGGGTGGCTACAGGGTCCGGAAGAGCCACTTGGGGCTGGGACCGCCCCATGACAGAATTCTAGGGTGATACCTTGGGAACCACAAAGCCCAGCTCCTTATTTTAGAAAAGATAGAGATTAAACCTCAGACAGCCCAGGAGACTCGTCCAAGGTCAAACTTGTCCAAGGTCAGTGGCAGTAACAAGAGTACACCCCAGGTGTTCAGACTCCCAGGCCACTGCTTCCTCCATTCTGTCTCCCAATCCAGATGACAGCCTGGGTCTGAGCCCTCTGGGCTGTAACAACTATACAGATCTTGAACAGGGCTGGCTCACACCAGGTGCGAGGAAACCCCTCTACACTCACCAGAGTATAAGACATCCGCTCTGAGCCATTCCCTGGCCCCCTCCCCTCTCTCTCCTTGCTGTCCTGGGAAGGGGTGGGGGTAGGGCCAGTGAACGTGGGAGGGGAAGTGAAACATACTTAGGCACTGAATGTTTGACCTTCCATGGCTGGTTAAGGTTGAACTTTTCCAGAAGTGTGGTAGAGAGGGTTAGGGAAGTAATTCTGATCTAGGATAGTCCCCAACCCAGGTCCCAAACCATCTAGTGCTCCAGAAGTCACCCCCTTCTTCATTTCTCAAAGGCTGAGAACAAGAGGATAAGGGCTGACACCGCAGCAAGGACTGAGGTCAGACAGCAAGAAGGACTCTGAATGGTGGCGAGGGTGCAGGTGTGTGCCTGGCGACTGGATCCCCAGGCAGGAGCAGCTAACACGAGGGAGTGGGAGTGACTTCTGGCATAACCCAGGGAGGCTGGGAGGGCTGGCTGTCTAGCCACATGGGCTTTGGCAGGCCCAGAGTCTACAAATGGTACCAAATGAAGCTCCATGGTGTTGAGGCCCTGAGGGCAGGATGGTTGGGGGGGTGTGGCTCGTGGGCCTCTCTGGCTGGTGGCAGCTCTGGCCTTCCTGCCTGGGCTTCCTCTGCCCCAGAGGCCCAGGGTTGGGGGAGGAAACAGAGCCTTGGGCTGCTGCAGTTGTGTCCCTAGTCTCTTGCCTGACCTCCTGCCTCTTGCCCCTCCACCCCGGGCAGGCAGTGAGGACTCTGTCCAGCAGTGGGACTGGTAGCTGGAGAAGGAGCTCCAGAGGAGCTGAATTTGTCGCTTGGGGTAGGGGTGGGGAAGCCATCCGTGGGAGCCTTTGCTTGCCCAGAGAGCAGTTAAGGAGAAAGCATAGGGTAGGAAAGAAACGGTGGATAACTGGAAGGATGAAGTCAGGCATCCTTTTCGGATCCTGTACCCATGCATCCACTTCTCTGACTTTGCCCCAGTGTACTCCCCTTACCTACTCTATTACTCATTAGAATTGCTTGAAGCGCTTTGTTAGAAATGCACATTCTTTGGCCTTACTCCCCACCCCCTTCCAAACTCTGACTTCAATCCATCTGGGACCAGCAAGAAGCACGCATTTTTCTCATCAGGTAATTCTCATCAGTTGGCATGGGTACCACCCCCGAGAAATGTGCCCTACATGGGGCTAAATCCGGGCCACGTGTTTTCATTTCAATGTGCGGGCCCTGCTGGGTCAGGGACCAGGGTGTGGAGGGCAGAGATTCACTCCCACCAGGGCACCTCCCCTCCCCCCCCACCCTCCCCAGCTGGAGGAGCCACCGCAGAGGTAGGGCAGGGTGAGGGCTTTGTTCTTCAGCTTCCCAGGCTCAGCCACGGGTGCAGGGAGGCCCTGGCAGCATTTGTAGAATTCACCTCTGGTTGAATCTCGAGAATATGGGGGAGTAAAACTGGGACTCTCCCTCCAGCTTTTAGCCGGGCCCAGCACGGAGCAAAGTACAGGAGGGTGCTGTGTCCAGACCAGTCTGAACTCCCAGCGACCCTGACTGATCTGCCCAGAGACCTGACTTCAGCACAGACTCCCCAAGGCGGGTGGCATCCCTCCACTTCGAAGCCGGAAGATCTGCGGACAGAAGCAGCGCCGCTGGGGGGCAGAGATCCCAGGTGCCAAACTAATTTCAAATGTTAACTTACCACCACGACAACTTTCCTGATAAGAATTGACCGTCTCTGAATACTATTCAGGGGCCAAGGACTCAGTTTTCACGGTTAATCTCCTTTAATCCTGGCAACCACCCAGTGGGGAAACTGAGGCTCAGGAACATTAAGTTTCTTGCCTGCAATCACCACCTGTGTCCTGATCCACTTACGCTGCTGGGAATAAATCCTCCCTTGGACATTTCCTGCCTCCAATTCCTTGGTGTTCAGTGAGTCCCTCAAAGGCGGAAAGAGAGCAAGTGGGGTTTGTGGACAGTAACAGATGGCACACAGCTGTTGTCATCGCCGGGTGCCCGATGCCGGTTTGTTCAGATGTGAAGACAGAAATCATCTGCTTGCTGTAGGCTTGGTCTTAAGTGGAAGAACCAGAGTCAGGGTGCACCCAGAAGGTGGCTGTCATTCTGCTTCTCCCCAACACACTCTAGGAATTGTCACAGGGCTGGAAGAGCCTCGCTTGGCATGTCAACAGGTCTTAGCCAAACAGCACACACTAGCTGCCCTTCCCATACACACAACACTTTCATCGGCATCATTTCTCTGGCCCTCACGGCCAGGGTGATGGAGCATCAAGCCTGAATCTTAGGGCCAGACAGAAAGCACAGGCAGCACTGGACAGGACAGGGGTCAGGGTTCAAATCCTGCGTCTGCCTGGGTTCAAATCCTGCCTCTGCCACTTAGAGCTATGAGATGTGGGGCAAGTTACTTCAACTTTCTGAGGCTTAGGCTTCCCTACAAAAAAAAAAAAAAATGAGAATAAGAAGAGTGCTCATTTCAGGTGTACACTGTACTTATTTAGTAGAAAACTAAGTGACACACAGTTAGCGCCTAATAAATGCCACCCAAAATGCAACAGCACCATTTACATGATCCATGATGCTTTGGACAAGTGACGCAGGTCCGAAACTATTTCCCTTTCAAGAGGATGGGCATAATAAACCTGTCTTGCTAAACTGTGGCCAGGATGACATGAGAGAAATGGAGCTCAGTGCACATCGAAGACTACATAGTAGGTACTCAATAAATGGTAGCGATTTTTATTTACCACCCAATGAGATGGGAGGTGAGAGGGATTAGGGCAAATGGGGCAGAGAGGGATCAGAGAGGACAGAGCCTGACTCATCCAGAAATCCCTCCTATAGAGAGGCCAAGGGCTAGAGTCCACTATGTCCTTGTCCTTCAAAAAGAAAAGGGGGTGGGTGGCCAGGCCAGAGATGCTCTTAATAGCACTGACCTCCAGGGCGGGCTAAAAATCTGAGGTCCCAGCCTGCAGGGAGATTGGGAAAGCCTCTGGCCTGGATGGGAATTATCAGGGAAGGCCATGACATGGGGATTATCTGACCGTGTAGGGTTGGAGGTGAGGTTTTTTTGAGGGAATTACAGTGGCAGGTGCCTTAAGCAAGAGCTGTAGAGGCTGGTCCGGGAAAGGTGGGCTTCCAGGGGATGCTCAGGAAGTAGACACTCCCTCCCAGGTGAAGGCAGCTGCCTGGACAGACTCGGGGGTCCCCTGTCTGGGAAGAAGAGCAGGAATCCCTTCTGCCCATTTACAGATGAGGCTAGGGGAACAGAGAAGTGAAGTGACTAGCCCCAGGAGCCAGCAGTTTTCTGATTCCCAGCCCGGTTTCGGCCCAGTCTGTTCCAGTCTCAGATGGGGTCACGGGCAGATGAGCGGGGAAGGTGAGGGGCAGCTCGCCCCAGTGAGGAGCGGGACTGACCCTAAGGCGACCTCTCTGAGACGGTCTCTGGGATCTGCCCCAAGAAGGGTCTCTGCAGGGTTCAGGCGCGGGGGTCAGGCGGCCCGCGGACCTGGACTCACCTCTGGGCCCGCCCCGCGGGCAACGGGCCGGGCACGTCCCTTCCCCGGCGGAGGCCGCGGTAGCCCGGCGAGCGCTGGACGGCGGCGCGGGTCGTGTGCGGCCCGGGACGGCGCTGGGAGCCGGGAGGGGCTAGCTCGGCGCGGATGGCGCGGCGGCCTCCCGGGACTGGGAAAGGGGCTGGAGCAAAAATGTTTCTTATTCCAGCGTCTTCCTGCCTGGCCCGGCTCCACCACTCCCTCCTAATAAACCGTTTCCTATTGCCCAACTAGCCGACGGGCCGCCCGCTCGCCCCTTGCTGGGGCCGCAGGGCCCGGACCATCCCCCGCGCGGCTCCTAGACCCCGAGGGCAGCCGCCCCCCGCGGCCGCCCCCACCCCGGGATCTCGCCTGCGTCCTGGCCCGAGCCTCCCACATCCGCCTCCCCGAGGGGGCGGGCCTTGGACTCGGGCCGCGGGGGTCTCGTGGGGACCAGGCCGGAGCCGTGGGGCCAGGAGCTGAGGCTGGAGGCACGATCCGAGGGTCCAATCGAGGAGGGGATGGAGGGGGAGGCGGCCCCTCGCGCTCTGAGCCGCGGGGGGGGGCGGCCTGGAATCCGGGACTGGAAGGGGGCACCGAGGGAAGGACCGCGGGGAGACGGGGGCAGGGGAGGTGACGTACCCGTCCTCCCACCCTCAAGTCTCTGATCCCGGGCCTAGAAGGCTCGGAGCAGCCCGGGCAGAGTTTGGGCCTGGCAGGGTCCGAAATATTTTAGCCCCGCCCCCTCCACCCCCTACCCCCGCCCCCAAGGACTCCCCACTCGGTCCAAATCCCTCAGCCTCCTCCCTCTTGCCCCTTCACCCCCTCTTGTTCACTCCCCTCTTCCGCAGGCTCCCTGGCTCAGCGCAGGGTAAACAGGCCCCATGGGACTGCTCTGGGTCAGTGGTGAGAACAGTGGAGCCCCTCCAGCCACAGCACAGCTCAGTGACAAGGATGCCTCTCCCTACAAGGCTTGGCCCGATGGAAGGAGAGGCTAGGAACAGCCTTGGGACTGCCCCTCACCCCACCAAATGGAGAGGGGGACTGGAACCTATGTGGGGACACTGATGGGACAGGGCAGACAAGGCTCTGGGGAGGGGAGCAGAATGGCTTCTCCCCCAGAGAGAGACTTGCTCTTCCTCCAGATTCCTTTACAGAGGCTCAGAACACCGACATCATCGGCTTGCTTTGCTCCAACCACTGGGAGCACCCTGAAGGCAGGACTTCATTTCTAGCCTCCTCCTTACCCACAAAGACCCTGAAGTCTGGGAATCCAGACTAGTTGCGTAACCTCAGACAAGTGACACCTCTCCACACCTCACTCCCCTGTCTGCTAAATGGGCGTAATCAACATGGCCAGTCTCACAGGGCCATCGTGAAAATGAAGGCAATGATGCTTATCCTAGTGCAGAGTGAAAATGCTAGCTGGCATCAAAGAACGTGTTAAATTAATAAATAAAAAAGCTGGGGAGGGGCACCTGGGTGGCTCAGTGGGTTAAGCCTCTGCCTTCCACCCAAGTCATGATCTCGGGGTCCTGGGATGGAGCCCCACACTGGGCTCTCTGCTCAGCAGGGAGCCTGCTTCCCCCCCTCTCTCTGCCTGCCTCTCTGCCTTTTTGTGATAGATCTCTCTCTCTCTCTGTCAAATAAATAAGTAAAATCTTAAAAAAAAAAAAAAAAAAAAAAGCTGGGGCGGAGGTAGCCTCGGAGCCAAGCGGAAAGAGCAGATATTAGAAGCCAAAGTGAACCTCTAAGGTATCTTCCTCTATGAAGATTGTGTAAAATGGGCCAGGGACCCCTACCCTCTCCTGGGAATAGAGGCTGGGGGGACATCAGCTAAAGGCTCAGCCAGCTGCTGACTGACCTCACTTCCTCTGCTGAAACCCTCCCCAGCCCCCACCCCACAGCTGCTTCACAGCTCCGGGAGCATTGTGAATTCCAGAACCAAGGCACACCCAAATTTCAGTGTCAGGATAGAGCTGTGTCCTGCAGCCAATAGGAAGTACTATGGGATTACCGTATCTGCTCTTCCAGATTATAGCAGCCACTTCGGAGTGTGGCCTCCTGTCCATCTCTCATACCCACTCTCCCCCCGCCCTGCTCTGGCTTCTGATAAACTTCTCCCAATCCCAGCTCATGGATCTCTGTTCTGGGAGGTGGAAGTGGGGGCTTCCCCAAGGGAAGCATTCAGTTTGAGACATACAGTGAGCACTGAAATAGTGACATGGCTAGGTCTGAGTTGCTGGTGAGAGTCAGCGGGGACGGGGAACTTTATCTGGGAAGGGGTCATGAAACAGATGAAGGAGGGTAGGGTTTGGAGGAGGAATGCAGGGCCTGATGGGGAACTGGGGAACCCCCCATCTCACCAGAGCGCTGAGCCCCCTGGATCCCAACTGGGGCTCTCTTGGGTTTCCTGTGACCCTCATGGGTTCTAGAGCACCCAGAGAATCAGGGGAAGGCACCGGAGAAGGGATGCAGAGTTAGAGAAAGCCCTGGAGACTCAGCCCAATGAGGATAGGGAAAAGGAATTACAAACTGTGTCCAAGTGTACAAGATTAATTACTCAGAAGACCAGCTGTTCCCCATATTCAGTGAGGACAGAACAAGAGGAAACAGGCTGAAAGGGCTATGATTTGAATTTACATATTCAGGAGAATTTCCCAACCGTGTGTGAAACAGAGTCCTGGAGATCCTAGGAAGGCATGTGGGGTGAACTTCCAGGAGATTTTGACCTGTGGAAGGCAGGTCACGTGGAGTCCCACATGGGAGCAGATTGGACAATTTGTGCTTTCAAGCCCAGCTGTGAGTATCAGGTTCAAGCACTGCTCTTGACACCAGGGTGGGGCCAACGGCGCGGGTATTGGACCCATGCAGATGGACAGGACCCCACGCTTGGCTTAATGCTCTGCCGTGGCCATTTTGAAATTCTTAATCATGTTTGAATGAGGGGCCTGCCATTTTCATTTTGCACTGGGCTCCACAGATTATGTAGCTGGTTCTGCACCAGGATGAGTAGGAAGAAAAAGCAAGGGCAGG